>JASUUH010000187.1:147500-747500 GCA_030449925.1 Citropsis articulata | reverse complement strand
ACGCTTTAGAGTAAAATGGTGGTCAAAATTTGATGAACATTAGTATCCATAGTCAAAATTGGCTATCACTGCATCTCGGACCCAGTAAAGATGTCAAAGCTCGAGCTTTCCTTTCCAATCTAAACTCGATCCCTCTTGGTCTTAAGAAGAATATTTTAAAGTCATAGACGACTCCTAGCGGATCGAGAATCTTACATGTGGGTTCTCGGATGTGCGGTGAAGAGCCTTCGTATCCTCGGGATGATAATGAGATATTTGTGAATCCTCCTCACTCAGCATTAAAATTGTATTTTGTAATGGTCGTCTATGTTATGATCGTTATTATTAGGTTGTGGGTGGTATGTGATCGTTATTATTTTATTGTGTCGGTGATCGTGATCCGTTTGTTGTATTTTTTGTAAAAGCATTTGTTAAAGTCGAAAGATGCTCCGGGCATTCTGTTTTAAGCAAAAGTCGAAGATCTTTCCGACATGGGGCCAATGTCTCCGACTTGAGACTTTCTGAGCTATATAAAGCGAGGAGTAAGAAGGGGTTCTTTTCTCTCTCTAATTCTCTCGACTTTGAAATCGAAGAGACTTGAAATTTTCATGTCTTAAAATTTCTCGAACTCTTTGTCTTATTTCTTTAGGTCAAGTTAACAGTTGATTTATGCGCTTTATTTAAAGCTTGTTAAAGTTTGTTGTATGTTTAAATTCTGAATTTATTTTAAAGCATCTGGTGATCTTTTCGGATCGCCATCTATTTATCTTAATGAAGACAGGATCTACAGTGGTCGTATTCTCTTCTTATCTCAGTCGAATCTTATTTACGGGATCAGTTTAGTATTTCTCTACGAGCTGGTGCGCACTTGCCACAATAAAGATTAATAATATCTAAGGCAGCCTAAAGGTATATGGTGGAAACTTGTCACTATTGATCTGTTAAGTCGGATCTGGGTCAGCGGTAAGTTACTGCATCGATCGGTCTAAGCCATTTTTCCAAATTGGTTATTAAAATTTGACAACAATTAATTTGATCGTTCTCTTTCACGATCCGGTCCTTTGTGGTATCGAGCCGAGGGAAGTAGTGTTTATAGTTAAAGATTTTGTGTGTTAAAATTTGAACAAGATTAAAAATTGACTAATCGGTAAAGGTTGCCTTGGTGCTTGGGTAGTATTTGGGTGTAAGTCGAAGCGTGTTTACAGGCGATAAGACCATCTTGCCTAAGACATTTACTTTGCCTAATTAGAACATTTTGAAATCTTTTAAAATTTTTGCATCGTGGAGCTATGCAATCTTTCTCTAGGAGAAGACTAGTGTTTCAAGCGTGAATTCAGAAGAATTCATTGTTGAAAATTTTGATAAAGCAATTGACAATTGGGATTTACAAAGATTTCTAAAGATAAGATTTACAATATGAAAAAACTCGATTTTAAAGGCGATTTTGTCATAAAGGCGAAGAGATATCACTCTTTCAAGCCATTTGGACAATTCATTTATTTTAAGATTCTTTAAAATTTAAGAAAAAATTTTAATTATATTAAATATCGGTTTAATCAGTAGGAATAAAATTGAAGAAGGATTAAACACTTTCTTGCTTTGTCTCGGGGATGGAAGGTTCGTCTCCTTGATGATTCTCTTTGGTAGTATTGAATCTAGTCTACATAAAGGACCATTTCATTTTAAACATGATTTCTCTTAAAGACAAAAATATTTTGGAAGCATGATCCTCGGATGGCTTCTACCATATGTTAGAAGGATACATTGTTCGGCGATTTTCAAAATATCTTCTACAGCTATGGTTTCGCGTAAATTCGGTCAAAAGAGATGAAACTCTTCTCTTTGGTGACTTGTCTAAAAAAATCTTGTCGGATCATGGAAGATATCTTGGGAAGAATGGATTCTTGAAGACCCTTTGGGTGATTCCAAGCGGTTTGAGCCCGTCTGAGTTCTGCACTTTCGGTATTACGGTAAGTCAAATTATCCTTTAGAGATCTACGTCTTAGATTCTCATGACCTCGATAGAGATTGATTTCCGATCTTGATATTGGAAAGAAATTCTCAAAAGTCCTTGATCAACTTGCCTTTTAACCAGCGGGGTTTTCCACCTCGGATATACCAAGTACATATCGTTCTGTTGATTACACTACTAGTATTCCTCGTCCAATCTATACTAGTAGACAACAAGAACAAAAGCGGGAAGAGAAAGAACATACCAGAACACTCCGACGCTTCTCTGCGATCCTGAGAGAATGTCATAAATGTCCTTGAAAAGATTTTGAGTTTGATAAAACTCTTCTTCATAAAGATTTTTATTCGAGATAGTAACAAAGAAAAAGACTTTGGTTTTTAAACATTTCTTAAACCAAAGAAAGAAAAGAAAATTATTTTGAGTTTGTAAATTTGCATAAAGTCCACATTGTTTTGATTGGTTTGAGATTTATGTTCGATAATAATATTTCTTATCCTTTTAAAGAAACAAATCCAATCACAATGCGTAAAAGGTCATGAATGGAATCTATCGAGACGATAGAACCCATTGATTCTGACGTCCCCATGGGGTGTAACCGTAAACCATGGAGAACCTCTGACCGGATCAACCTCTATAAAACCAAAAGCCTAATGATCCGAGAAAAATTTAGATAGCATTATTCAGCGAATAATTTACGTAATGCTAATCTAAATCGATAGAAAAGCAGTTGACTAGGATAGAAGGTCGGATCAAAGTCAACCATTATCCTTCGATTCGTTAATCGATTCATGAAAAAGCTTAAGAACTGTTTTGAACCTTTCGGGTTTGAAACATAGTCAAAAGCTTATTCGAGTTCCAAATCGATTTTGCCAAAGCCGTTAAAAACAACTTGATAAAATTGAAGCATCCTCCTGCAGCCAGGATAGCTCACGATACTCCCCGAACCGGTAGAGTTCGGGTTTTAAACGAGGATCGAGACATCTTACATAGCTTCCTCGGATATAGAAGCCTTCGAAGGATCACCTCTCCCAAGTCAATCGTGTCCATTGGAATTAGCACTCCCAGACATCAAAACTCCACGGATCTAGCCATAGATAATGAACTGGTGCTTAAACCAATCTCGGTTTAATGCATCTTGATCTATGGTGGAATATTGATGGTATGTCCGTACAATATTTTAGGTTTGTTGCAACAAATGACCATGGCAGCTAATGCCTATAAAAACCAATCAGGGACTTGACAAAGCCATTGCGAAATCGCATTGCGAGTTTCATAGGTCAGCTTAAAGGTTGGTGGGATCATCTTACCATTGGCAATGACAACAAATAGAAATCCTTAATTCTATCGGCCCGGCGAGGATGGAATACCCGTTCTTGATGAAATAAGCGACCACTGAGGGATCTTTGTTGCCACCTTGATCATCACCGTATCCGCCCGTTTCATGGGTGATCCTTACCAGAGACAAAATTTGAGTTCTTCGTAACTTGAGATGTAGGAAACTTAGTGATTTCAGCTATAAAGCCACTTTCTTGCTCGACTTTTCTTGAGATGATGCAAACCATACAACATGGAAAGAAAAATTCCTTTGGTTTACTACTCTCTTGGGAGAAAAGGTCGAAACTCTATCAAAGCCTTGCATGACAATCGTATTCCATATGAACTCACATGGTGAATTAGTTAGCTTTGTCAACAAGGAAGGTCTAAGATTTGCCAAGACTTGAAATTACAAAAGCGCTTAAAATGGGAGCTTAGGCAGTCTAGCATGAACTAGGCGACTTTTGTAAGCAGTTCAATTATGACCCACTTTTAAAGCCTCAAAAAGCGTAATGGTAAGTGTTCTCGAAACCTTACAGAAGCATTACAAGTCAAAACCTATAAGAAATCCAAATCGATTTTAGAGAGCGGCTTTTATAAGAAACCTTGAGGCCTTATAAAAGCCCAATTTCTCTAAAGAAGATTACAAAGCCAAACAAAGGCCGCTTTCAATTTCAAAGAAGCCCACTTGTTACAAGTGCCACAAAAGGTCATCTTGCGAGATTACAGAGTCGATAAAAACTTCCGCGAGCTTGGTCTCGAAGAAATTCTCTCAAAATCTCTCCTATCTTATTGGGTCTTGACTCGAGTTCAAATTCTCCTTATGCGGAGCGGTGATCCTTTCTGAGTTGATGAATTAAATGATTTTGATTACGATGCTTCTTTTTCAAGCAATGATGATTACGATTGAATCGTATTTAAGAAAATCAATGTTTTAACTAGAGATCAAGAAACCTTTCTTGAGCTTGTTAAACATATTTCGATCTACTCTTGAAAAGAATATCTTGATAAACTTTTAAAGACTTTTGATAAACACAAACTTACAAAGCTATAACCATTAAAAGAATACCTATGATCTCACTGAAATCTTGGACAAAAGAAATCCAGAAAACAATTCTAATGTTCGGGATCTTGAAAGGAGATTAAGGACATTAAAATGAGATCGATTTAAAGAAAAGCAGAAAAAGGATTACGAAACTATCCGACACTTTTCTTCTGAAACCAATTACAAAGGCAATTACGATAGTGATTAATCGATGGTGAAGATCTTAATAACATTGAGTCTATGCGATGATTTTCTACGTGTTTTAAAACAAATCACCTAAGAAAATACTTGATTAAAGTCACTTTGTATTTTCTAAAGAATTTGAAATTGATGCCATTGCCCTTTTGACCTTTGGTCTTTGATTTAAATTGCATCGAAAGAAGACATAATTCAAAACATCTTCGTGAGAAGACTAAAGAAAGGCTTTACGCCAACAATTCAAAATTAAAGTTAATGCAAAAGTTGATGCGTCTGTTCTTAATAATGGATTTGAAATCAAAACCTCTTTTGTTTTAACAAATGATATTAGCCATATCATTATTTTGGGAACTCCGTTTATAAATCTTATAACCCCTTATACTGTAAATTATGATAATATCTCTTTCAAAGCAAAAGAAAAATTTTAATTTTCCTTTTATTGAAAAACCTAAAACTAGGGATTTAAATATTGTTAAAACATTACATTTACGAGAATGAAATTAATGTTCTTCTTAAAACCAAACAAACTAATTTAGTACATTTGCAAAAAAATTGAGTTTTAAAGAATGAAAGTCATTTGAAAGATGATTTCTTACAAAGAAAATTTCGATTTTGAAACTCAAATCGAAAAGAAATTTGTCTTTGATTTACCAGCTGCTTTTGGAAAGAAAACAACACTTGGTAGATTTGCCTTATGAGCTTTCTTTTGATGAAAGACAAATACCTCTAAAAGCCTTGATTCAAATGAATGTTGAATTGGAACAACGATAATAGAAATGAGATTAAAGATTTAGAAAACAAAGGTTTGATTACTAAATCTAGATCTCCTTGGTCTTGTCTTGTTTCTATGTCAATAAAATTACGAAATAGAAAGAGGAACACCGAGACTGTCATAAACTACAAACCCCTTAATAAAGCTTTAAAATGGATTAGGTACCCAATACACAACAAAAAGGATTTGCTTGAAAACTCCATTCTTCGTTCGTATTTTCAAAATTTGACATGAAATCGAGATTTTAGCAAATTCAAATTCATCGAATAATAGTTATAAAAGCTGCTTTTCTTGTTCCATTTGGCGGTATGAATAGACGATGTGCCTTTTGGTTTAAAGAATGCACGCCCGAATTTCAAGGATTATGAATGACATTTATAATCCCTTTCCGTCTGTATTGTTTACATTGATGATGTGTTGATCTTTCTCGAACAATAGATCAACATTTCAAACATTTAAAGACTTTTTATTTTACAACTAGAAAGGCTGGCCTTGCTATTTCTAGTACAAAGATTTCTTTATTTCAAACAAAAGTCAGGTTTCTTGGTCATTACATTTCAAAAGGAACCATCGTTCTATTGAAAGATCTTTTGCCTTGACAAGTTTCATAAAATCCTTGATAAAACCCAATTGCAGATTTTTGGGAAGTTTAAATTATGTTCTTGATTTCTGTCCTAATGCCATTAGGATAGCAAAACCATTGCATGATAGGTTAAAAAAGAAGCCCATTGCATGGTCAGAAGAGCATACTAAAATTGTTAGACAGATAAAGAATATGGTTAAAGACATTCCGTGCTTATTTCTTGCTAATCCTGCATTACCTAAAATTGTTGAAGCGATGCATCAGTTTAGGGTTATGGTGGGATATTAAAAGCGATAATAATAAAGAACAGGTAGTTCAATATGTCTCTGCTCATTGGAATGAATGTCAGAAAAATTATTCTACCATTAAAAAAGAAATTTTATCCATTGTTTTATGCATTTCCAAATTTCAAAGCGATTTACTAAACCAAAGATTTTTACTTAGAATTGATTGCAAAGCTGCAAAACATGTTTTAGAAAAAGATGTTCAAAACATTGCATCAAAACAGATTTTGCACGTTGGCAAGCCATTTAAGTGTCTTTGATTTCGATATTGAGTTTATTAAAGGAGATACAAATTCTCTCACGATTTTCTAACAGAATTTCTTCAAACAGATAATGCCACCGAGAAAGAGACAGGAAAGGATCCTCGAAGACCATGTCCAGGACACCTCAAAACTCCTCCCTCACAAGAAAAATTGCTCTCTTGACAATCTCATCTGCAAACCTATCAAATCTTGGATTGATATGGTGAAGAAACGAGGGAAACATGAAGCTCGATCTAAAGCCCTTTCCTCCCAAGGGGCAGGGTAAAGAATGGATCTGATCCATTTCCAAATCTCTGACTTATGCTGCCTTGCTTTTCAAGCAGATTTCTCGAAAAGAAAAATCATTTCTAAAGAAATTTCAAAACTTCTTCTCGAAATGTAGTTCTTTACGGTGAAAGCTCATCCTCAGTTGTCCTTTCACAAACAAAGCTTTCAGAAAACTTGAATGGTTTGATAAGACTATTTCAAAACATTTTATCCATGGAAGATGGGTTTTACCATCTTGATCCATTTCGACAATCTTAAAGATTTTCCCAATGGTTTTTGAACCATGGGATTTATCAAAACCCACCTTACTTATCAAGCATTTTGGAATTCCATGAGAATCTGTGAAATTCGAACATTTTATCTCGATGATGCTCGTTACGCACTGCTACTCTACCATCACAAAGTTTTGAGCCCAAAACAATGGAATGACTTACTCCATGACTAAAGCCTTCCATTAAATTTTCAAACAAATGAACCATTCTTTCTTTCGCTGTGGGATTACCAGCGAGCAGTTGTCACACCTTCATCTGAAAATCCAAAAGTCCCATTCATGGTTATTCTTGATTCGAAAATAACCGTGCAAAGCTTACCAAATGGTTCCAATGATGGTGGAATTATTTTGGTCGAACCAGACATTCTTACTCACAATGCCATAGGTTGTTTAAACCTTTTCAAAGCACATTATACCTCTAGAATCGAAGCGTTTTCTCCATTTCTACTTTACAAATTTCTTCTACCGTGGGTATGGATGTGGAATCTCGATTTCATGCAGAATCGATTTCGTCCTTCGAAGAACGCTGAAGTAAAATGGTGGTCAAAATTTGATGAACATTGTATCCATGCTTATAGTCCAAAATTGGCTATCATCATCTCAGGACCCCTATTAAAGATGTCAAAGCTCGGGAACTTTCCTTTCCCGAAATCTAAGCTCGGTCCTCTTGGCGGTCTTGGGCGAAGAAGAATATTTTAAAGTCATGGAACGACTCACTGCATGACAGATCGAGAATCTTACATGGGTTCTCGGATCATGTGATGAAGAGCCTTTCGTATCACTCGGGGATGATAATGAAGATGGCTTGAATCCTCCCTCGCTTTAAAGCATTAAAATTGTATTTTGTTGTAATCGGTGATCCGTCATGTTATCGTGTCAGTTATTATTAGGTTATGTCGGTGATCAAAATCTATGTTATCGGTGATCCGTTATTATTTTGTTAATGTCGGTGATCCGTCTATGTTATCGGTGATCCGTTTTGTTGTATTTTCCTTTGTAAAAGCATTTGTTAAAAGTCGAAAGATGCTCCGACATGGGACTACTCATCCTAAAGCAAAGCAAAGTCAAAAGATGCTTTCAGGCATGTGGGGCCACCCCAATGTCTCCATGACCTTGAAGACTTTCTGAGCCTCTCAAGTCTATATAAAGCAAGCGAGGGTAAGAAGGCATTGGTTCTTTTCTCCTCTCCTCTAATTCTCTCAGCTTTGAAATCGAAGAGACTTGAGGAAATTTTCACATCTTCAAAATAATTTCTCAAACTCTTTGTATTATTTCTTTAAAGCATTTAATTCAAGTTAACATGTAAGTTCAATTTATGCCTTTATTTAAAACTTGTAATGAAATTTAAAGTTGTGTTGTATGTTTAAATTTACAAATTTATTTTAAAGCATCTAGACTGATCTTTATCGGATCGCCGTCTATTCTTCTTATCTGCTAAGCGAAGGCAGGATCTACATCATGGTGCGTATTCTCTTCTTCCTCTCGATCGAATACTATTTACGGGATCGGTTAGTATTTTCTGAGCCTTGGTGCACACTTGCCGCAAATAAAGATTAATAATGTCTAAAGGCGGTAAACAACACTAAAGGTATATCGGTGGGCTTGGGTGTCACGGACTATTGATGCATTACAAGTCGGATCACGGGTGCGATTAAGTTACGCATCGATCACGGTAATACAACGCCACGTACCGTTTCCTTTTAAAATTGGTTATTAAAATTTGACAACAAAAATTAATTTGATCGTTCACTCTTTCCACGATCCGGTCCTTGTTAATCCGTTGTTGTCAATTTTAATAAAATTTAAAAGATTAATATTGCGATCGGCGATCTTGGTGCTGGACGATCGACAAACGTCTGAATCGATACATGACTAGTTGTTCAAATTAAATATCGTTTTGAAAAATTCATTATTGAATGATCAACAATAATGACTCTGATAAGGAGGGATCGTGGAAAGTAGGTGAATGATCAAGGTGGACGGCACGAATAAATTTGTTATTTCATCAAGAATGGGTATTCCATCCTCGGTTTGGATGAATTAAGGATTTCTGTTGTTCTTTGTTTGGTGAAGATGATCCACACCTTTAAGTTGTGGGTGAAACTGAGATTCTACTGATGGCTTTGTCGAAGTCAAGATTGGGTTTATAGGCATTATGCCATGGTCATTTGTTAACAAATATTGTACTCGGACATACCATCGATATTCATGGTGAAGATGCATTAAAGATTGGTTTGCCTTGAGTCTATGTCATGTAGATCTGGTGGGTTTTGATGTTTGGAATCTTAATTCCCAATGGACGATTGACTTTAGGAGTAGGATCCTCTTGGAAGGCTTATGTCGGGAAGCTATAGAAGATGTCGATCTGGTTTAAAACACGAACTCTCTTGGTTTGGAGTATCGGGATCACAGACAGGAGGATGCTTGATTTATCAGTTCTTTAATGGCTTTGGCAAAATCGATTTGGAATCTGAACAAGCTTTTGACTATGTTTGAAACACACGGAAGGTTTGAAAATCTCTTTAACTTTTCGAGGAATCGATTTTGATCGAAGGGACATGGATGGTTGACTTTTGGATCGACCTTTACAGTCAAGTTTTCTATCGTATTTAGATTAGCATTCTGAAATTTGAATAAATCTAAATTTTTTCTGATCGTTAGGCTTTTGGTTTTATAAGGAGGCTTTGATCGAATAGGAGGTTCTCCATGGTTTATGGTTACACTCTGAGGGGATGCTCGAATCAATGGTTATCGGTGTCGATAGATTCCATTCGATGACCTTTTCATTGTGATTGGATTTGTTTCTTTAAAAGGATAAGAAATATTATTATCGATGGCATAAATCTCAATCAAAAACATGATGTGGACTTTATGCAATTTACAAACAAAATAATTTTCTTGAATTTCTTTCTTTGGTTTAAGAAATGTTTAAAAACCAAAGTCTTTTTTCTTTGTTATCGAATAAAATCTTTATGAAGAAGAGTTTTATCAAACTCAAAATTCTTTTGAAGGACATTTATGACATTCTCGGATGAAGGTTGGAGAAATCGGAGAGAAGGTTCTTTCTCTTCACCTTTTGTTCATGATGTCTACTAGTAAAGATAGGATGTGTAATACTAGTAGTGTAATCAAAGCGTATAGATGTATATCGAGGTGGAAAACCTCGGTTGGTTTTGAAAACAGTTTATGATGAAGGGACTTTTGAAATTTCCTTTCCAATATTGAAGTACTTGAAATAGAATCTCTATAAGAGGTTGTGGATAATCTGAAGATGTAGATCTCAAGGATAATTTGACTTTGATCTGAATCTTGAGTTACGTTTTGCAACGTATTTGGCTGTTGTTGAATGTTGAGTGGCTCTTGAGAATCCATTCTTGGAAGATTGATGTCTTTCCATTGGATTGGTCTAGGTATGTGATGTTGCTTTAGACAAGTTCAAGAAGAGTTTCATCTCTTTTGGTGGAATTTATCTTTTGATTGAGCGAGACCATAGCTTTGTAAGATATTTTGAAAATCAATGGCGGTGACGGATACATATGGTAGTTATGAGTTTGATCATAGGATCATGCTTTCAAAATATTTTGTCTTTAAAGCTGTTATGTTTGGATAATGATCAAATAAATGGGTCCTTTAGATTGATCTTCTTGAGTAGAGAATCGTCAAGGAGATGAACGCCATTCACGAGACAGAATAGAGGTGTTTAATCCTTGCTGATCGAGGCTTTATTCCTACTTGGATTAAACCGATGAATATAATTAAAATTCTTTCTTAAATTCAAGAATCTTGAAAATAAATGAATTGTCACGAAATGGCTTTGAAAGAGTGATATCTCTTTCTTCAGTCTTTATAACAAAATCAGTCTTTAGAAAATCGAGTTTTTTCATATTGTAAATCTTATCTTTAGAAATCTTTGGTAAATCCCAATTGTCAATTGCTTTATCAAAATTTTCAACAATGAATTCTTCTGAATTCACTACGTTCTTTGAAACACTAGTCTTCTCGGAAGAAAGCTAGAGAAAGATTGTGCTCTGAGACTATGAGATCAAAAATTTTAAAGATTTCAAAATGTTCTTAATTAGGCAAAGTAAAATGTCTTAGGCTAAGTTTGGTCTTCTTTGGAGAAGCGAATCGTCGGGACTTACTACCCACTACCCAAGCGAACACCAAGCAACCGCTTTTAATTAATTTTGATTTTAATCTTGTTATTTATTTAGACACAAACAAAAAATTAAAAAAGCTTAAATACTTCCCTTCGTAATATACGGTGAATGATCAAATTAATTCTTTGTTGTCAAATGTTTTAAAAAAAAAAAAAAAAAAAAATCTGGGCGCTGCAACAGCCGCAAAGCAAAATTTGTTGAGGGGCGCTCTTGATGTAAGCGCCACGGGACGACCCGGCCAACGCCTTCTGCGTTGGTGGGCCAGTGGTGTTATTCGCTAATCTGACCCGTGGCTGGGCATTACAGAGAAGTCCCCATGACCAGTGGAGGCGGGACCCACGATCGACTGGTAAGCGGTTCTTATGTTTAATCCGTTCCTTACAAAGTAATTAAATAATCACGATAACGAAATGGGGTAGGATCGTGGAAGTGGTGAATGATAATTAGTGCTGGTGTAATTTTAACCAATTTTAAAGGGAAGCTAGATGCGTGGCGTTGTATTACCGTTCGTCTGAGCTGTGTCACTTTGGACGCGGAAAGGCATAAATTGAACTTACATGTTAATTTGGAATTAAATGCTTTGAAGAAATAGTACAGAAAGAGTTTGAGAAATTATTTTAGAAGACAGGAAAATTTCCTCGAAGTCTTCTTTGATTTCTCAAAGTTGAGAGAATTAGAGGAGAGGAGAAAAGAACGAATGCCTTCCTCTTACTCCTTTGCTTCTTTATATAGACTTGAGAGGCATGTAAAGTCTTGAGGTTGGTGGAGACATTATGGGGTGGCCACATGTGGAACATCTTTTGACTTTGCTTTTGCTTTAGTGATGAGTAGTCGCGTAGTCGGACGTCTTTCGACTTTAACAAATGCTTTTACAAAGGAAAATACAACAAAATGGATCACCGATAACATAGACGGATCACCGATTACAACAAAATAATAACGGATCACCGATAACATAGACGGTTAACCGATTAAAACCTAAAAATAACGGATTACCGATAACGTGAGCGGATCACCGATTACAACAATAATACAATTTTAATGCTTTAAGGAGGAGGATTCAGCGGTCATCTTCGTTATCATCCCGAGTGATATGAAAGGCTCTTGTTTGTCGTGATCGAGGCCGTGACGAAGATTACGATGCGGTTGCGGCTGTTCCGTGACTTTAAAATATTCTTGATCTTGGCGGCGAGAGGTGAGCTTTAGATTTCTGGGAAAGGAAAGTTCCCTGAGCTTTGACATCTTTAATACTGGGGGTCTGGAGATGTGAGGATAGCCAATTTTGGACTATAGTTATGGATAGCTTTGAATGTTCGTCAAATTTTGACCACCGTTTTACTCTAAAGGTTAACTTTGAAGGATGGTGGGATTCGGGTATGAAATCGAGATTCCACATCCGTACCGTGGTAGGAAGAAATTTATGCGAAGCAGAGAAATGGAAAAAGCGTTTCTCGGATTACGTAGGGGTATAATGCTTTGAAAAGGTTTAAACAATCGGTGGCATTAGGAGTAAGAATGTCTGGGTTTGGACCAAAATAATTCCACCATTGTTGGAACCAGTTTGGTAAGCTTTGCACGGTTATTTTCGAATTGAAGAAGAATAACCATGAATGGGACTTTTTTGGATTTTGTATGAAGAAGGTGTTGAACCAGGCCTGTTGGTAATCCCAATAGGTGAAAGAAAGGCAATGGTTCATTTGGTTTTGAAAATTTAGCGGGAAGGCTTTAGGCTTGTGGAGTAAGTCATTCCATTGTTTTGGGCTCAAAACTTTTAGGATGGTTGCCGTAGAGTAGGCAGGCTCAGAATGAGCATCACTGAGATAAAAATGTTTGAATTTCACAGATTCGAAATGCTTTGATAGTAAGGCTGGGGTTTTGATAAATCCCATGGTTTGAAAAACCAGCCTTTGGGAAAAATCTTTAGCATTGCTTGAAATGGATCAGTATGGTAAAACCCATCTTCCATGGATAAAATGTTTTGGAAATAGGTCTTATCAAACCATTCCGAAGTTTTCTTTGAAAGCTTTGTTTGTGAAAGGACAATCTGAGAGGATGAGCTTTCACCAGAAAGAACTACATTTTGAGAAGAAGTTTTTGAAATTTCTTTAGAAAGATTTTTCTTTTGGAGAAATCGGCTTTGAGAAAAAAGCTTTGTAAAGTGACGTAAGCTCGGAGATTTGGAAATGGATTGCATCCATTCTTTTACTGTTCACAGGAGGAAAGGGCTTTAGATCGAGCTTCATGTACTTCGTTCTTCTGTATCAATCAAGATTTGATAGGCTTTGCGAGATGAGATTCTTTGAAGAGCAATTTTTCTTTAGGAGGAGGAAGCTTTAGAGTGTCTGGGACCACAGGGTCTTTGAGGATCCACTTTCAGCTGTCTCTTTTCTTGGGTGGCATTATCTGTTTTGAAGAAATTCCTGGTTAGAAAATCGGGGAGAATTTGTATCTCCTTTAATAAACTCGATATCGAAATCAAAGACAACTTAAAATGAAGCAGCGTGCAAAAATCTGTTTTGATGCGATGTTTTGAACATCTTTCTAAAACATGTTTTGACTGCAATCAATTCTAAGTAAAATCTTTGGTTTAGTAAATCGCTTTGAAATTTGGAAACGCATAAAACAATGGATAAAATTTCTTTTTAATGGTAGAATAATTTTTAGACATTCGTTCCGATGGCGAGACATATTGGACTACTGTTCTTTATTATTATCTAATTGCTTTAGTATCCCGCATCATCGTCGATGCATCGGTTTCAACAATTTTAGGTAATGCGGGATTAGCGAGAAATAAAGCAGAATGTCTTTAACCGTATTAACTTTATTTGTCTAACAATCTTTGTATGCTCTTGACCGTACAATGGGTTTCTTCTTTAACTTTATCATGCAATGGTTTCTTTATCTAATGGCATTAGGAGAAATCAAGAACATAATAAAAACTTACCAAAAAACTTTGCAATTGGGTTTTATCGAGGATTTTATCAGGAAACTGGTCAGTGAAGGCAAAGGATCTTTCGATAGGAATGATGTTTCCTTTTGATATGTAATGACGTAGTAAACTGACCTTTGTTTGAAATAAAGTTATCTTTGTTCTAGATATAGCTAGACCTGCCTTTCTAGTTGTAAAATAAATATTCTTTAAATGTTTGAAATGTTGATCTATTGTCTGAGAAAAGATCAACACATCATCAATGTAAACAATACAGAATTCGGAAAGGGGATTATAGATGTCATTCATAATCCTTTGAAATTCCGAAGGTGCATTCTTTAAACCAAAAGGCATTACTGTCCATTCATACTGGCCAAATGGAGCGATAAGCGGTTTATAGCAGTCATTTGGATGAATTTGAATTTGCCAAAATCACGATTTCATGTCAATTTTGAAAATATGAATGAAGAATGGAGTTTTTGAAGCAAATCCTTTTTGTTAGGTATTGGGTACCTAATCCATTTTAAAGCTTTATTAAGGGGTTTGTAGTTTATGACAAGTCTTGGTGTTCCTCTTTCTATTTCAGAATTTTTGTTGACATAGAAAGCGGCCTGAGACCAAGGAGATCTAGATTTAGTAATCAAACGCTTTGTTTCTAAATCTTTAATCTCATTCTACAATGTTGTTCGATTCGACATTCATTTGAATTAGGCGGGCTTTAGTAGGTATTTGTCTTTCATCAAAGAAAGCTCGTAAGGCAAATCTACCAAGTGTTGTTTTCTTTTCAAAAAGCGGTTGGTAAATCGGCCTAATTTCTTTTTGATTTGAGTTTCAAAATCGAAATTTTCTTTTTATGAAATCATCTTTCAAATGACTTTCTATTCTTTTAAAACTCAATTCTTTTTGCAAAGCAGACTAAATTAGTTTGTTTGGTTTTAAAGAACATTAATTTCATTACGGTAAGCGAGACAAGCTTTAACAATATTTAAATCCCTAGTTTTAGGTTTTTCAATAAAAGGAAAAATTAAAATTTTTTCTTTTGCTTTGAAAGAGATATTATCATAATTTACAGTATAAGGGGTTATAAGATTTATAAACGGAGTTCCCAAAATAATGATATGGCTAATATCATTTGTTAAAACAAAAGAGGTTTTGATTTGAATCCATTATTAAACAGACGCATCAACTTTTGCATTAACTTTTAATTTTGAATTGTTGGCGGCAGAAAGCCTTTCTTTAGTCTTCTCATGAAGATGTTTTGGAATTATGTCTTCTTTGATGCAATTTAAATCAGCACCAGTGTCAAAAAGGGCAATGGCATCAATTTCAAATTCTTTAGAAAAATACAAAGTGACTTTAATCAAGTATTTTCTTATGGTGATTTGTTTTAAAACACAGAGAAAATCATCAGGTATAGACTCAATGTTATTAAGATCTTCACCATCAGATTTTGAATCACTATCAGAATTGCCTTGTAATTGGTTTTGTAGTAAAAGCTGGATAGTTTCAGAATCCTTTTACATTTTCTTTTAAATCTACGATCTCGTTTTAATGTCCTTAATCTCCTTTTGAAGATCCTGAACATTAGGAATTGTTTTCTTGGATTTCTTTTTGTCCAAGATTTCAGTGAGATCATAGGTATTCTTTTTAACGGTTATAGCTTTAGAAGTTTCAGGTTTATCAAAAGTCTTTAAAAGCTTATCAAGATATTCTTTTTGAAGAGTAGGATCAGAAATATGTTTAACAAGCTCAAGAAAGGTTTCTTGATCTCTAGTTAAAACATTGATTTTCTTTAAATATGATTCTGAATCAGAATCATCATTGCTTGAAAAAGAAGTATCAGAATCAAAATCATTTAATTCATCAACCTGTAAAGGATCACTGTCTCCAGATAAGGAGAAATTTGAATCTGAGTCAGAAGACTCAATAAGCAGAGGAGAGATTTTGGAGAGAATTTCTTCGTCGAGACCAAGCTCGTGAAGTTTTTTATTGACTCTACAGAATCTCGCAGTATGACCTTTTTGGTGGCACTTGTAACAAGTGGCTTCTTTGAAATTGAAAGGGGCCTTTTGTTTGGCTTTGTAATCTTTCTTTTTAGAGAAATTGGGCTTTTTATAAGGCCTTGAAGGTTTCTTATAAAAGCGTTCTCTAAAATCAGATTTGGATTTCTTATAGGGTTTTGACTTGTAATGCTTCTTGAGGTTTGGAGAACACTTACCATTCTGAGTCTTTGGAAGTGGAGGCTTTAAAGGGTCATAATTAAGCATTTACAAAAGGCCCTGGTTCATGCTTAGGCATCTAAGCTCCCGTTTAAGCGCTTTTGTAATTTCAAGTCTTGGAATCTTTAGACCTTCCTTGTTGACAAAAGCTAACTAATTCACCATGGGTGAGTTAAATCGTAAGAATCTGATTGTCATGAGGCTTTGATAGAGTTTCGACCTTTTCTCCTAAGAGGTAGGTAAACCGACAAGGAATTTTCTTTCCATGTTGTATGGTTTGCATCGTCTCTTAAGAAAAGTCAGTGAAGAAAGTGGCTTTATAACTTTGGAAATCACTAAGTTTCCTACATACTCGAGTTATGTAGTAACTTTCGTTTTGTCTCTAAGGTGAGAAGGATCACTATGAAATGAAGGATATGGTGATGATCGAGGTGTATGACATCCACGAATAGAAATTGTTTATTTCATCGAGAATGGGTATTCCATCCAAATCGGTTTGGATAGAATTAAGGATTTCTATTTGTTCTTTGTTTAGTGAGAAGATGATCCCATGACCTTTAAGTTGACGGTGAAACTGCAAAGATTTCTGCAATGGCTTTGTCAGTCCACGATTGGGTTTTATAGGCATTAGCCATGGTCATTTGTTGCAATGAACCAAATATTGTACTCGGACATACCATCGATATTCACTCATGGTGAAGATCGCATTAAGCGAGATTGGTTTAAGGCACTAGGTCTATATCATGGCTAGATCTGGTGGAGTTTTGATGTTTGGGAATCTTAATTCCCAATGGACACGATTGACTTTAGGAGTAGGATCCTCTTGGAAGGCTTATGTCGAGGAAGCTATAGAAGATGTCGATCTGGTTTAAACACGAACTCTCTTGGTTTGGGGAGTATCGGGAGCTATCACAGACGGAGGAGGATGCTTGATTTTATCAAGTTGTTCTTTAATGGCTTTGGCAAAATCGATTTGGAATCTGAACAAGCTTTTGACTATGTTTGAAACACGGAAGGTTTGAAAATAGGCTCTTTAAGCTTTTCGAGGAATCGATTTTGATGAATCGAGAAGGGACATGGATGGTTGACTTTTGGATCGACCTTATCTGATCAGCTGTTTTCTATCGTATTTAGATTAGCATTACAGAAATTATTCTGTTGAATAATGCTATCTAAATTTTTTTCTGGATCATTAGGCTTTTGGTTTTTATAAGGAGAGGCTTTGATCTGAATAGGAGGTTCTCCATGGTTTATGGTTACACTCCTAAGGGGGGGATGCTCAGAATCAATGGTTCTATCAGTGTCTGATAGATTCCATTCAGTGACCTTTTTACGCATTGTGATTGGATTTGTTTCTTTAAAAGGATAAGAAATATTATTATCAGTAGCATAAATCTCAAACCAATCAAAAAACATGATGTGGACTTTATGCAAATTTACAAACTCAAAATAATTTTCTTGAATTTCTTTTCTTTGGTTTAAGAAATGTTTAAAAAACCAAAGTCTTTTTTCTTTGTTACTATCTGAATAAAAATCTTTATGAAGAAGAGTTTTATCAAACTCAAAATTCTTTTGAAGGACATTTATGACATTCTCCGGATCATGAGAAGGTTGGAGAAATCGGGAGAATGTTCTTTCTTCCGTTCTTGTTGTCTACTAGTATAGATTGGATGAGGAATACTAGTAGTGTAATCAACAGAACGTATAGATGTACTTGGTATATCTGAGGTGGAAAACCTCGGGTTGGCTTTGAAAAGGCAAGTTTATGAAGGACTTTTGAGAATTTCCTTCCAATATCAAGATCGGAAATTGAATCTCTATCGGAGGTTGTGGAGAATCTGTAAGATGTAGATCTCCAAAGGATAATTTGACTTTTACCGTCGAATCTTGAAAGTTCGTTTGCAACTCTGTATTTGGCTCAAACTGTTTAGGAATCACTGGTTGAGTGGCTCCTTCAAGAATCCATTCTTCTGGAAGATTGATATCTTTCCATTGGATTGGTCTAGGTATGACAGTATTTGCTTTAGACAAGTCAGTCTGTAAGAGAAGAGTTTCATCTCTTTTTGACTGGAATTTATGCTGCGTATTGAACGCTGAGACCATAGCTTTGTAAGATATTTTGAAAATCAAGGCGACCGGAACAGATCCTTCTAACATATGGTAGTTATGAGTTTTGATCTGTAGGATCATGCTTTCCAAAATATTTTTGTCTTTAAGAGCGTATGTTTGGATAAGTCAAATGAAATGGGTCCTTTAAAGAGACAAGATTCAAAACTACTGAGTAGAGAATCATCAAGGAGATGAACCTTCCATCCCCGAGACAGAAGAAAGTGTTTAATCCTTCTTTAGTCAAGGGCTTTATTCCTACTTGGATTAAACCGATATGAATATAATTAAAATTCTTTTTTCTTAAATTCTTTAAAGAATCTTCAGAAAATAAATGAATTGTCTGAAATGGCTTTGAAAGAGTGATATCTCTTTCTTCAGTCTTTATGACAAAATCAGTCTTTAGAAAATCGAGTTTTTTCATATTGTAAATCTTATCTTTAGAAATCTTTGGTAAATCCCAATTGTCAATTGCTTTATCAAAATTTTCAACAATGAATTCTTCTGAATTCACTACGTTCTTTGAAACACTAGTCTTCTCGGAAGAAGAGCTAGAGAAAGATTGTGCTCTACAGAGCAAAGACTCCATGAGATGCAAAAAATTTTTAAAAGATTTCAAAATGTTCTTAATTAGGCAAAGTAAAATGTCTTAGGCTAAGAGTTGGTCTTACTGCCCTGTAAACACGTCGGGACTTACACCCAAATACTACCCAAGCACCCGAAGGCAACCCTTTACCGATTAGTCAATTTTTAATCTTGTTCAAATTTTAACACACACAAAATCTTTAAACTATAAAACACTACTTCCCCTTGGCTCTGATACCAATAAGGACCGGGATCGTGGAAAGTAGGTGAATGATCAAATTAATTCTTTGTTGTCAAATTTTAATAACCAATTTTAAAAGGGAAATGGTACGTGGCGTTGTATTACCAGATCGATGCAGAACTTAATCTGCCTTTGGACCCAGATCTGACTTAGAACAGATCAATAGTCCGCACAATCGGGTTTCCAGCCGATATACCTTTAGTGTTGTTTTACCGTCTTTAGATATTATTAATCTTTTATTTGTGGCAAGTGTGTGCACCACAAGGCTCAGAGAAAATACTAAATCTGGATCCCAGAAATAGTATTCTGATTGGAGAGGAAGAAGAGAAATACGACCAAGGACAGAGATCCGGTCTCTTTGCCTTAGAAGATAATGTATGGCGAGATCCGATAAAGATCGATCTAGATGCTTTAAAATAAATTTGCAGAAATTTAAACATACAACACAACTTTAAATTTCATTACAAGCTTTAAATAAAGGCATAAATTGAACTTACATGTTAACTTGGAATTAAATGCTTTAAAGAAATAGTACAGAAAGAGTTTGAGAAATTATTTTAGAAGACAGGAAAATTTCCTCGAAGTCTTCTTTGATTTCTCAAAGTTGAGAGAATTAGAGGAGAGGAGAAAAGAACGAATGCCTTCTTCTTACTCCTTTGCTTTATATGACTTGAGAGGCTTGTAAAGTCTTGAGGTTGGAGACATTATGGGGTGGCCCACATCGGAGATCTTTGACTTTCTTTTGCTTTAGTGATGAGTAGTCCCACATGCCTGAAGCATCTTCGACTTTAACAAATGCTTTTACAAAAGAAAATACAACAAAATGGATCACCGATAACATAGACGGATCACCGATTACAACAAAATAATAACGGATCACCGATAACATAGACGGATCACCGATTACAACAAAATAATAACGGATCACCGATAACATAGACGGATCACCGATTACAACAAAATACAATTTTTAATGCTTTAAAGGAGGGAGGATTCCGAAGCAGTCATCTTCATTATCATCCCCGAGTGATATGAAAGGCTCTTCAACATGACGAGAATCATGTAAGATTACGATCCGTTAATTCATGACTTTAAAATATTCTTCTTCAGTCTTGGCACTGGCCAAGAGGGACTGAGCTTTAGATTTCTGGGAAAGGAAAGTTCCCTGAGCTTTGACATCTTTAATACTGGGGGTCTGGAGATGTGAGGATAGCCAATTTTGGACTATAGTTATGGATAGCTTTGAATGTTCATCAAATTTTGACCACCATTTTACTTTAAAGGTTCTTTGAAGGATGAGTCGATTCCTGGGTATGAAATCTGAGATTCCACATCCATACCCATGGTAGGAAGAAATTTGTACAGAAACAGAGAAATGGAGAAAAACGTTTCTCAGATTCTGTAGGGGTATAATGTGCTTTGAAAAGGTTTAAACAACCGGGGGCATTAGGAGTAAGAATATGCAGGTTTGGACGAAATAATTCCACCATTGTTGGAACCCGGTTTGTAAGCTTTGCAGTTATTTTCGAATTGAATAAGAATATCCATGAATGTGACTTTTTTGGATTTTGTATTAAGAAGGTGTTGAACCATGCCTGTTGGTAATCCCAATCGGTGAAAGAAAGTCAATGGTTCATTTGGTTTTGAAAATTTAATGGGAAGGCTTTGAAAGTGGAGTAAGTCATTCCATTGTTTTGGGCTCAAACTTTTAGGATGGTTCTTGAAGTAGCAGTCGTAATGAGCATCATCGAGATAAAAATGTTTGAATTTCAGATTCTGAATTCCAAATCTTTGATAGAAGGGTTTTGATAAATCCGTGGTTTGAAAAACCAGCCTTTGGGAAAAATCTTTAGCATTGCTTGAAATGGATCAGTATGGTAAAACCCATCTTCCATGGATAAAATGTTTTGGAAATAGGTCTTATCAAACCATTCCGAAGTTTTCTTTGAAAGCTTTGTTTGTGAAAGGACAATCTGAGAGGATGAGCTTTCACCAGAAAGAACTACATTTTGAGAAGAAGTTTTTGAAATTTCTTTAGAAACAGATTTTTCTTTTGGAGAAATCTGGCTTTGAGAAAAGCTTTGTAAGGCGAGCATAAGCTCAGGAGATTTGGAAATGGATTGCATCCATTCTTTTACCTGTTCCTGGGAGGAAAGGGCTTTAGATCGAGCTTCATGTACTTCCTGTTCTTCTACCATATCAATCCAAGATTTGATAGGCTTCATGAGATGATTCAAGAGAGCAATTTTTCTTTAGGAGGAAGCTTTAGGTGTCCGGACATGGTCTTGAGGATCCCTTTCCTTTGTCTCTTTTCTTGGGTGGCATTATCTGTTTGAAGAAATTCCACGTTAGAAAATCGGGAGAATTTGTATCTCCTTTAATAAACTCAATATCGAAATCAAAGACACTTAAAATGGCTTGACGAAAATCTGTTTTGATGCAATGTTTTGAACATCTTTTTCTAAAACATGTTTTGCAGCTTTGCAATCAATTCTAAGTAAAAATCTTTGGTTTAGTAAATCGCTTTGAAATTTGGAAATGCATAAAACAATGGATAAAATTTCTTTTTTAATGGTAGAATAATTTTTCTGACATTCATTCCAATGAGCAGAGACATATTGGACTACCTGTTCTTTATTATTATCTAATTGCTTTAGTATCCCACCATAACCTAAATCTGATCACAAATAATTTTAGGTAATGCAGGATTAGCAAGAAATAAGCACGGAATGTCTTTAACCATATTCTTTATCTGTCTAACAATTTTAGTATGCTCTTCTGACCATGCAATGGGTTTCTTTTTTAACCTATCATGCAATGGTTTTGCTATTCTAATGGCATTAGGACAGAAATCAAGAACATAATTTAAACTTCCCAAAAATCTTTGCAATTGGGTTTTATCAAGGATTTTATCAGGAAACTTGTTGAAGGCAAAGGATCTTTCATAGAATGATGGTTCCTTTTGAAATTTAATGCCAAAACGACCTTTGTTTGAAATAAAGAAATCTTTGTACTAGAAATAGCAAGGCCACCTTTCTAGTTGTAAAATAAAAGTCTTTAAATGTTTGAAATGTTGATCTATGTCTATGAAAAGATCAACACATCATCAATGTAAACAATAGAATTCGGAAGGGATTATAGATGTCATTCATAATCCTTTGAAATTCTGCAGGTGCATTCTTTAAACAAAAGGCATTACTGTCTATTCATACTGGCCAAATGGAACAGTAAAAGCAGTTTTATAACGGTCATTTGGATGAATTTGAATTTGCCAAAATCCTGATTTCATGTCAAATTTTGAAAATATGAATGAAGAATGGAGTTTTTGAAGCAAATCCTTTTTGTTAGGTATTGGGTACCTAATCCATTTTAAAGCTTTATTAAGGGGTTTGTAGTTTATGACAAGTCTTGGTGTTCCTCTTCTATTTCATTTTGTTGACATAGCGGCAAGACCAAGGAGATCTAGATTTAGTAATCAAACCTTTGTTTCTAAATCTTTAATCTCATTTCTACAATGTTGTTCCAATTCAACATTCATTTGAATTTGGCTTTAATGGTATTTGTCTTTCGTCAAAAGAATGTTCATAAGGCAAATCTACCAAGTGTTGTTTTCTTTTCCAAAAAGCAGTTGGTAAATCAGCACAAATTTCTTTTTTGATTTGAGTTTCAAAATCAGAAATTTTCTTTTGTAAGAAATCATGTTTCAAATGACTCTCTATTCTTTTAAAACTCAATTCTTTTTGCAAACAGACTAAATTAGTTTGTTTGGTTTTAAGAAGAACATTAATTTCATTCTGGTAATGTAATGCTTTAACAATATTTAAACCCCTGGTTTTAGGTTTTTCAATAAAAGGAAAATTAAAATTTTTCTTTTGCTTTGAAGAGATATTATCATAATTTATGATAAGGGGTTATAAGATTTATAAACGGAGTTCCCAAAATAATGATATGGCTAATATAATTTGTTAAAACAAAAGAGGTTTGATTTGAATCCATTATTAACGACGCATCAACTTTTGCATTAACTTTTAATTTTGAATTGTTGGCAGCCTTTCTTTAGTCTTCTCGTGAAGATGTTTTGGAATTATGTCTTCGATGCAATTTAAATCGACCAAAGGTCAAAAAGGGCAATGGCATCAATTTCAAATTCTTTAGAAAAATACAAAGTGACTTTAATCAAGTATTTTCTTATGGTGATTTGTTTTAAAACACAGAGAAAATCATCAGGTATAGACTCAATGTTATTAAGATCATCACCATATCCCTTCATTTCATAGGTGATCCTTCTCACCTTAGAGACAAAAACGCTGAGTTACTACATAACTTGAGATGTAGGAAACTTAGTGATTTCCAAAGCTATAAAGCCACTTTCTTCACTCGACTTTTCTTAAGAGATGATGCAAACCATACAACATGGAAGAAAAATTCCTTCGGTTTACCTCTCTTGGAGAAAAGGTCGAAACTCTATCAAAGCCTTGCATGACAATCGTATTCTTATGAACTCACCATGGTGAATTAGTTACTTTGTCAACAAGGAAGGTCTAAAGATTTGCCAAGACTTGAAATTACAAAAGCGCTTAAAATGGGAGCTTAGGCAGTCTGGCGAACTAGGCGACTTTGTAAAGCTTAATTATGACCCTTTAAAGCTCCACTTCCAAAGACAGAATGGTAAGTGTTCCAAAACCTTACAAGAAGCATTACAAGTCAAAACCCTATAAGAAATCCAAATCTGATTTTAGAACGCTTTTATAAGAACCTTCTATAAAAAGCCCATTTCTAAAAGAAAGATTACAAAGCCAAACAAAAGGCCCTTTCAGTTTGAAGAAGCCACTTGTTACAAGTGCCACCAAAAGGTCATCATGAGATTCCAGTCAATAAAAACTTCACGAGCTTGGTCTCGACGAAGAAATTCTCCAAAATCTCTCCTTGAGTCTTCCACTCAGTTAATTCTCCTTATCCTGAGACAAAGGATCCTTATGTTGATGAATTAAATGATTTTGATTCTGATACTTCTTTTTCAAGCAATGATGATTCTGATTCAGAATCATATTTAAAGAAAATCAATGTTTTAACTAGAGATCAAGAAACCTTTCTTGAGCTTGTTAAACATATTTCTGATCCTACTCTTCAAAAAGAATATCTTGATAAGCTTTAAAGACTTTTGATAAACCGAAACTTCTAAAGCTATAATCATAAAGAATACCTATGATCTCACCGAAATCTTGACAAAAGAAATCCAAGAAAACAATTCCTAATGTTCAGGATCTTCAAAAGGAGATTAAGGACATTAAAAATGAGATCAGAGATTTAAAAGAAAAACAGAAAAAGGATTCTGAAACTATCCAGCTTTTTATTGTTTGGCTTTTTATTGTCCTTATTTGAACAATAAGGACCGGGATCGTGGAAAGTAGGTGAATGATCAAATTAATTCTTTGTTGTCAAATTTTAATAACCAATTTTAAAAGGGAAATGGTACGTGGCGTTGTATTACCAGATCGATGCAGAACTTAATCTGCCTTTGGACCCAGATCTGACTTAGAACAGATCAATAGTCCGCATAACGTTTGATATACCTTAGTGTTGTTTTACCGCCTTTAGATATTATTAATCTTTATTTGTGGCAAGTGTGCACCAAGGCTCGGAGAAAATACTAAACCGATCCCAGAAATAGTATTCTGATTGGAGAGGAAGAAGAGAAATACGACCAAGGACAGAGATCCGGTCTCTTTGCCTTAGAAGATAGTAGCAGTTGTATGGCAGATCTGATAAAGATCAGTCTGCTAGATGCTTTAAAATAAATTTGCAGAAATTTAAACATACAACACAACTTTAAATTTCATTACAAGCTTTAAATAAAGGCATAAATTGAACTTACATGTTAACTTGGAATTAAATGCTTTAAAGAAATAGTACAGAAAGAGTTTGAGAAATTATTTTAGAAGACAGGAAAATTTCCTCGAAGTCTTCTTTGATTTCTCAAAGTTGAGAGAATTAGAGGAGAGGAGAAAAGAACGAATGCCTTCTTCTTACTCCTTTGCTTCTTTATATAGACTTGAGAGGCTTGTAAAGTCTTCAAGGTTGGTGGAGACATTATGGGGGTGGCCCCACATGTCGGAGCATCTTTTGACTTTTGCTTTTGCTTTAGTGATGAGTAGTCCCACATGTCGGAGCATCTTTCGACTTTAACAAATGCTTTTACAAAGGAAAATACAACAAAATGGATCACCGATAACATAGACGGATCACCGATTACAACAAAATAATAACGGATCACCGATAACATAGACGGATCACCGATTACAACAAAATAATAACGGATCACCGATTACAACAAAATACAATTTTTAATGCTTTAAAGGAGGGAGGATTCCGAAGCAGTCATCTTCATTATCATCCCCGAGTGATATGAAAGGCTCTTCACTGTCATAATCTGAGGAACCGTGAAGATTCGATCCGTTGCGGAGGCATGACTTTAAAATATTCTTCGCCTTGACTGCCAAGAGGGATCAGCTTTAGATTTGGAAAGTTCGAGCTTTGACATCTTTAATCTTGGTGTCCTGAGATGTGAGGATAGCCAATTTTGGACTATAGTTATGGATAGCTTTGAATGTTCATCAAATTTTGACCACCATTTTACTTTAAAGGTTCTTTGAAGGATGATTGGGTATGAAATCGAGATTCCACATCCATACCCACGTAGGAAGAAATTGTCTGAAACAGGAGGAAACGCGTTTCTATTACTCAGGGTATAATGTCTTTGAAAGGTTTAGACAACCGGTGGCATTAGGAGTAAGAATGTCTGGGTTTGGACCAAAATAATTCCACCATTGTTGGAACCAGTTTGGTAAGCTTTGCACGGTTATTTTCGAATTGAAGAAGAATAACCATGAATGGGACTTTTTTGGATTTTGTATGAAGAAGGTGTTGAACCAGGCCTGTTGGTAATCCCAATAGGTGAAAGAAAGGCAATGGTTCATTTGGTTTTGAAAATTTAGCGGGAAGGCTTTAGGCTTGTGGAGTAAGTCATTCCATTGTTTTGGGCTCAAAACTTTTAGGATCAGTAGTGGCAGTGTAACGAGCATCACTGAGATAAAAATGTTTGAATTTCACAGATTCTGTGAATTCCAAAATGCTTTGATAGTAAGGCTGGGGTTTTGATAAATCCCATGGTTTGAAAAACCAGCCTTTGGGAAAAATCTTTAGCATTGCTTGAAATGGATCAGTATGGTAAAACCCATCTTCCATGGATAAAATGTTTTGGAAATAGGTCTTATCAAACCATTCCGAAGTTTTCTTTGAAAGCTTTGTTTGTGAAAGGACAATCTGAGAGGATGAGCTTTCACCAGAAAGAACTACATTTTGAGAAGAAGTTTTTGAAATTTCTTTAGAAACAGATTTTTCTTTTGGAGAAATCTGGCTTTGAGAAAAGCTTTGTAAAGTGACGAGCTCGGAGATTTGAAATGGATTGCATCCATTCTTTTACCGGAGGAAAGGGCTTTAGATCGAGCTTCATGTACTTCCTCTTCTACCATATCAATCCAAGATTTGATAGGCATGAGATTCTTGAGAGCAATTTTCTTTAGGAGGAGGAAGCTTTAGGGGTGTCTTGGATCCCTTTCCTTTGTCTCTTTTCTTGGGTGGCATTATCTGTTTTGAAGAAATTCCACAGTTAGAAAATCAGGGAGAGAAGTTGTATCTCCTTTAAAAAACTCACTATCGACATCAAAGAAACTAAAAATGAAGCATAGCGTGCAAAAATCTGTTTTGATGCAATGTTTTGAACATCTTTTTCTAAAACATGTTTTGCAGCTTTGCAATCAATTCTAAGTAAAAATCTTTGGTTTAGTAAATCGCTTTGAAACTTGGAAATGCATAAAACAATGGATAAAATTTCTTTTTTAATGGTAGAATAATTTTTCTGACATTCATTCCAATGAGCAGAAACATATTGGACTACCTGTTCTTTATTATTATCTAATTGCTTTAGTATCCCACCATAACCTAAATCTGATGCATCAGTTTCAACAATTTTAGGTAATGCAGGATTAGCAAGAAATAAGCACGGAATGTCTTTAACCATATTCTTTATTTGTCTAACAATCTTTGTATGCTCTTCTGACCATGCAATGGGTTTCTTCTTTAACCTATCATGCAATGGTTTTGCTATCCTAATGGCATTAGGACAGAAATCAAGAACATAATTTAAACTTCCCAAAAATCTTTGCAATTGGGTTTTATCAAGGATTTTATCAGGAAACTTGTCAGTGAAGGCAAAGGATCTTTCAATAGGAATGATGGTTCCTTTTGAAATGTAATGGCCAAGAAACCTGACCTTTGTTTGAAATAAAGAAATCTTTGTACTAGAAATAGCAAGGCCAGCCTTTCTAGTTGTAAAATAAAAAGTCTTTAAATGTTTGAAATGTTGATCTATTGTCTGAGAAAAGATCAACACATCATCAATGTAAACAATACAGAATTCGGAAAGGGGATTATAGATGTCATTCATAATCCTTTGAAATTCCGAAGGTGCATTCTTTAAACCAAAAGGCATTACTGTCCATTCATACTGGCCAAATGGAACAGTAAAAGCAGTTTTATAACGGTCATTTGGATGAATTTGAATTTGCCAAAATCCTGATTTCATGTCAAATTTCGAAAATATGAATGAAGAATGGAGTTTTTGAAGCAAATCCTTTTTATTAGGTATTGGGTACCTAATCCATTTTAAAGCTTTATTAAGGGGTTTGTAGTTTATGACAAGTCTTGGTGTTCCTCTTTCTATTTCAGAATTTTTGTTGACATAGAAAGCGGCACAAGACCAAGGAGATCTAGATTTAGTAATCAAACCTTTGTTTTCTAAATCTTTAATCTCATTTCTACAATGTTGTTCCAATTCAACATTCATTTGAATTGGGCGGGCTTTAGTAGGTATTTGTCTTTCATCAAAAGAAAGCTCATAAGGCAAATCTACCAAGTGTTGTTTTCTTTTCCAAAAAGCAGTTGGTAAATCAGCACAAATTTCTTTTTTGATTTGAGTTTCAAAATCAGAAATTTTCTTTTGTAAGAAATCATCTTTCAAATGACTTTCTATTCTTTTAAAACTCAATTCTTTTTGCAAACAGACTAAATTAGTTTGTTTGGTTTTAAGAAGAACATTAATTTCATTCTGGTAAACAGAACAAGCTTTAACAATATTTAAATCCCTAGTTTTAGGTTTTTCAATAAAAGGAAAAATTAAAATTTTTTCTTTTGCTTTGAAAGAGATATTATCATAATTTACAGTATAAGGGGTTATAAGATTTATAAACGGAGTTCCCAAAATAATGATATGGCTAATATCATTTGTTAAAACAAAAGAGGTTTTGATTTCAAATCCATTATTAAGAACAGACGCATCAACTTTTGCATTAACTTTTAATTTTGAATTGTTGGCGGCAGAAAGCCTTTCTTTAGTCTTCTCATGAAGATGTTTTGGAATTATGTCTTCTTTGATGCAATTTAAATCAGCACCAGTGTCAAAAAGGGCAATGGCATCAATTTCAAATTCTTTAGAAAAATACAAAGTGACTTTAATCAAGTATTTTCTTATGGTGATTTGTTTTAAAACACAGAGAAAATCATCAGGTATAGACTCAATGTTATTAAGATCTTCACCATCAGATTTTGAATCACTATCAGAATTGCCTTGTAATTGGTTTTGTAGTAAAAGCTGGATAGTTTCAGAATCCTTTTTCTGTTTTTCTTTTAAATCTCTGATCTCATTTTTAATGTCCTTAATCTCCTTTTGAAGATCCACGAACATTAGGAATTGTTTTCTTGGATTTCTTTTGTCCAGATTTCGGTGAGATCATAGGTATTCTTTTAATGATTTATAGCTTTAGAAGTTTCAGGTTTATCAAAAGTCTTTAAAAGCTTATCAAGATATTCTTTTTGAAGAGTAGGATCAGAAATATGTTTAACAAGCTCAAGAAAGGTTTCTTGATCTCTAGTTAAAACATTGATTTTCTTTAAATATGATTCTGAATCAGAATCATCATTGCTTGAAAAAGAAGTATCAGAATCAAAATCATTTAATTCATCAACCTGTAAAGGATCACTGTCTCCAGATAAGGAGAAATTTGAATCTGAGTCAGAAGACTCAATAAGCAGAGGAGAGATTTTGGAGAGAATTTCTTCGTCGAGACCAAGCTCGTGAAGTTTTTTATTGACTCTACAGAATCTCGCAGTATGACCTTTTTGGTGGCACTTGTAACAAGTGGCTTCTTTGAAATTGAAAGGGGCCTTTTGTTTGGCTTTGTAATCTTTCTTTTTAGAGAAATTGGGCTTTTTATAAGGCCTTGAAGGTTTCTTATAAAAGCGTTCTCTAAAATCAGATTTGGATTTCTTATAGGGTTTTGACTTGTAATGCTTCTTGTAAGGTTTTGGAGAACACTTACCATTACAGTCTTTGGAAGTGGAGGCTTTAAAAGGGTCATAATTAAACTGTTTACAAAAGCTGCCTAGTTCATGCTTAGACTGTCTAAGCTCCCATTTTAAGCGCTTTTGTAATTTCAAGTCTTGGCAAATCTTTAGACCTTCCTTGTTGACAAAGCTAACTAATTCACCATAGGTGAGTTCGTCATAAGGAATACGATTGTCATGAAGGCTTTGATAGAGTTTCGACCTTTTCTCTAAGAGAGGTAGGTAAACCGAAGGAATTTTTCTTTCCATGTTGTATGGTTTGCATCTCTCTTAAGAAAAGTCAGTGAAGAAAGTGGCTTTATAGCTTTGGAAATCACTAAGTTTCACCATCTCGAGTTATGTAGTAACTCAGTTTTTGTCTCTGGGTGAGAAGGATCACTATGAAATGAAGGGATATGGTGATGATCAGTGTATGACATCACGAATACATTTATTTCATCAAGAATGGGTATTCCATCCTCGTCAGTTTGGATAGAATTAAGGATTTCTATTTGTTGCTGTTTAGTGAGAAGATGATCCCACCAACCTTTAAGTTGACCGGTGAAACCTGCAACAAGGATTTCTGCAATGGCTTTGTCAGAAGTCCCTGATTGGGTTTTATAGGCATTAGCTGCCATGGTCATTTGTTGCAACAAACCTAAAATATTGTACTCGGACATACCATCAATATTCCACTCATAGACTGAAGATGCATTAAACCGAGATTGGTTTAAGGCACTAGGTCTATTATCTATGGCTAGATCTGGTGGAGTTTTGATGTTTGGGAGTTCTAATTCCCAATGGACACGATTGACTTTAGGAGTAGGATCCTCTTGGAAGGCTTCTATATCTGAGGAAGCTATAGAAGATGTCTGATCCTGGTTTAAAACCTGAACTCTACTGGTTTGGGGAGTATCAGGAGCTATCTGGACAGAGGAGGATGCTTCAATTTTATCAAGTTGTTCTTTAATGGCTTTGGCAAAATCTGATTTGGAATCCTGAACAAGCTTTTGACTATGTTTCGAAACCTGGAAAGGTTTGAAAATAGGCTCTTTAAGCTTTTTCAAGGAATCAGATTTTGATGAATCGAAGGACATGGATGGTTGACTTTTGGATCGACCTTCTATCCTAGTCAACTGTTTTCTATCGTATTTAGATTAGCATTACGGTAAATTATTACATTGAATAATGCTATCTAAATTTTTCTGGATCATTAGGCTTTTGGTTTTATAAGGAGGCTTTGATCGAATAGGAGGTTCTCCATGGTTTATGGTTACACTCACAAGGGGATGCTCGAGAATCAATGGTTATCGTGTCGATAGATTCCATTCGATGACCTTTTACGCATTGTGATTGGATTTGTTTTAAAAGGATAAGAAATATTATTATCGATAAAACTCAAACCAATCAAAAAACAAGATCTGTACATTATGCAAATTTACAAACTCAAAATAATTATCTTGAATTTCTTTTCTTTGGTTTAAGAAATGTTTAAAAAACCAAAGTCTTTTTTCTTTGTTACTATCTGAATAAAAATCTTTATGAAGAAGAGTTTTATCAAACTCAAAATTCTTTTGAAGGACATTTATGACATTCTCCGTGACTGCGGAGAAGGTTGGAGAAGTCGGAGGAGAAGGTTCTTTCTCTTCCTGCTTTTGTTCTTGTTGTCTACTAGTATAGATTGGATGAGGAATACTAGTAGTGTAATCAACAGAACGTATAGATGTACTTGGTATATCTGAGGTGGAAAACCTCGGTTGGTTTTGAAAAGGCAAGTTTATGACCGAAGGGACTTTTGAGAATTTCCTTTCCAATATTGAAGTACTGGAAATTGAATCTCTATCAGAGGTTGTGGAGAATCTAGAAGATGTAGATCTCCTAAAGGATAATTTGACTTTCACAGTGCGAATCTTGAGTTCGTTTTGCAACTCTGTATTTGGCTCAAACTGTTTAGGAATCACTGGTTGAGTGGCTCCTTCAAGAATCCATTCTTCTGGAAGATTGATATCTTTCCATTGGATTGGTCTAGGTATGACAGTATTTGCTTTAGACAAGTCAGTCTGTAAGAGAAGAGTTTCATCTCTTTTTGACTGGAATTTATGCTGCGTATTGAACGCTGAGACCATAGCTTTGTAAGATATTTTGAAAATCAAGGCGACCGGAACAGATCCTTCTAACATATGGTAGTTATGAGTTTTGATCTGTAGGATCATGCTTTCCAAAATATTTTTGTCTTTAAGAGAAACTGTTATGTTTGGATAACAGTCAAATGAAATGGGTCCTTTACAGAGACTAGATTCAATACTACTGAGTAGAGAATCATCAAAGGAGATGAACCTTCCATCCCTGAGGACAGCAAGAATAGAGGTGTTTAATCCTTCTTTAGTCAAGGGCTTTATTCCTACTTGGATTAAACCGATATGAATATAATTAAAATTCTTTTTTCTTAAATTCTTTAAAGAATCTTCAGAAAATAAATGAATTGTCTGAAATGGCTTTGAAAGAGTGATATCTCTTTCTTCAGTCTTTATGACAAAATCAGTCTTTAGAAAATCGAGTTTTTTCATATTGTAAATCTTATCTTTAGAAATCTTTGGTAAATCCCAATTGTCAATTGCTTTATCAAAATTTTCAACAATGAATTCTTCTGAATTCACTACGTTCTTTGAAACACTAGTCTTCTCGGAAGAAGAGCTAGAGAAAGATTGTGCTCTGAGCAAAGACTCGTGAGATGCAAAAAATTTTTAAAAGATTTCAAAATGTTCTTAATTAGGCAAAGTAAAATGTCTTAGGCTAAGAGTTGGTCTTACTGCCCTGTAAACACGTCGGGACTTACACCCAAATACTACCCAAGCACCCGAAGGCAACCCTTTACCGATTAGTCAATTTTTAATCTTGTTCAAATTTTAACACACACAAAATCTTTAAACTATAAAACACTACTTCCCCTTGGCTCTGATACCAATAAGGACCGGGATCGTGGAAAGTAGGTGAATGATCAAATTAATTTATAATATATTAATTAATTAATTAATATAATTATTACTACTAATTAATATAATAATACATTTTTAACAATAATTATTAATAATTATAATTTTTTAATGAATAATCACAATAATTAATATATTATTATAATTAATTAATTAATATTAATATTATTAGTTAATATATTTTTATAATAATTGTTAATATAATTATAATAATTAATTAATAAAATTTTACAATTAATTAATATATTAGTTAATAATAATAATTATGACAATAATCCATTAAGTACTTTTAGTAATTTATTACAATCTAACTCATTCGATTAGATTCAAGACAAAGTAAACACATTAAAGCAATCCATTCATTCCGATTTCGATTCCTATGCTTCAGTAAACACAATTTGATTCTCATTCCCTATTCCGATTCCAAGTCATTCCCATTCTTATTCATTCTGATTCCAGTCCATTCCGATTCCAGTTTAGTAAACGCAGCAGAACTTGATTCAGACACGTGTATATATACAGCTTAAACAAACCAACGTCACGTTATGAGATTTTCACTTCCTCAAGTAACCAAACTTCTATGTGTTTTTTAGTTTATATTTATTCGTTTAATGTTGTATAGAACGTCCACACATCATATACCCATTGGCCATTACCCATGCTCATCATATTCATTAAAAAAAATTATACAGGTTAAAAAACATACCCTGTTTGATTTCATTTTATATTCATTGCCTCGAGATCCCAAAGCTTTTCAGCATTTCACGTGTACGTGGGAGTTGGACATATATCTTACTATCTTAGAGAGTTCAGATTCATATGGTTTGCACGCAAGCTACGAACCCTAATCAAATAAATTCGACCTGAGATGAGAATGCCATGTTGAAAACGACTCCGCCCTAAAATCGGTATTCAAAATTTTTATACATATATAGGTACAAATTATTTTTATACAAATGAATGCATTTTTTTTAATATTAGAAATTAATGCGTTGATACCAAAATTTGGATAGACAATAAGAGTTGAGGAAGAGTCTATTTACTTGGGGAAATTTACAATATTAACCAAAAAACTTTCTCAATTTTCACAATTAACCATTTAACTTTTTTCTATCAACATTAGCCAAAAGTAAAGCTTCTTTCCCAAATTACCCTCAAAAGTTTCGTTTCGTTCTTCTGTTTTGAGACCAACTAAAACAACCCTACACTCTTAATCACTGCACTCTGCACTCTGGTGACGGCAAAAGGAGGCGACAAATATCGACGGAAAAAATAAACTTCGATCAGATCTAATAACATTCGACATTACTGTATTACTGGTAAGAATTATTTTATTTACTGCCGGAAAGTAAAAATGAAGGTGCGACGGACAGCCTGCGGCGTGCGACGGGCTCCCGCACCTGCGACAAGTGCTACGGGAGGCCGTCGCACAAGGGCCAAGTGCGGCGCGTCGCGCGCGTCGAGTCCAGAGATATGTTGGTGCGACGGTAACCGTCGCACTGCCCAATCGCGACAGTGTCCGTCGCACCAACTGTCATGCAAAAAATTGGTGCGACGGACTACCCGTTGCACATAAAATTATGCGACAGATAACCCGTCGCATCTGAGTCCAGAGGCTATGTTGGTGCGACGGGCTGTCTGTTGCACCAACTGTCACACGCAAAATTGTGCGACGGGCTACCCGTCGCACAAAAAATTATGCGACAGATAGCCCGTCGCACCTGAGTCCAGAGGCCATGTTGGTGCGACGGCAACCCATCGCACTCGCCGCGACAGCCCGCCCGCCGCACCATCTATCACACATTTTTTTGGCGCGACGATTGTCCGCGCTTAAATTTATTAATGGTTAATTATTTTTATTTCGTGCAGTTCAATTGTGTTATGATGGATGGTGGCAAACATTGAAGACGGCGATGGAGTACGCGAACGGTAAAATAGAGTTTTTAGTTGGAGAAAATTGTATGTTTGATCAATTTTTACAAGAGTGTAGGTATTGCAAATAAATCCTCATGAATATGGTATTACAACGAAGACAACTTTGAGGTCGGGTAAGAACACATTGTATCACATATGTACATTGCCTATGGACATATCTGATGATGAAATGGTGAAGGTTGTATTGCACGTGGCATCCAATATGGGCAACTATGAATTGATTCCTATATTTGTCACCACAACACCTCGAGTTCCGACCGAAGCTGTTGAGCCACCCATCAAAGCAAGTTTCTTTTAGAGCAAATATGTCTCGCCCCGGTAATGAAGAGGAGTTGTTGCCAAGGGCATCGTTGCACCAATATTATTCTTCCTGCAATGATAATGATGATAATATTGATGATAACAGCATTAGGTTAGAGGATGTTGGAGAAGATATATTACCACAAACAACGTCGTTGGAGCAACGGTTATCTCCGTATCACAATAATGATTTCCGGGAGAATGATGATCATGTTGATAACACAGAGACAGATAATGTTTGTGCAGAACCTTTGAATACTGTGGGAGGCAGTTATTTCAATAATGCTGGTGATGATGGCGGAGCCGGTCCTTCCAACGTACCATCGTTTCAACTCGAGGATGAGTGTGAAGGCGAAATTCCTATGAATAACAGAGACACTCGATTTATTCCTCCAATTTCCGGATTGAGAAGGAGGATTGACCCCCTCATAAACCTTGCTCCAATTTTACCTTCGAACATGGTTGCTCCAAGCTTGCATAACAGTTGTGGCTTTGATGATATCAGTGTGGGTAGACTATTTACTGAGAAGAATGAGTTAATATTACAACTACGGAAGGTTGCATTTAGAGAGAAATTTGATTTCAAGATTTATCGGTCAACAACGACACGTTTTGAAGCTCACTGTAGTTCAGAATTATGTAAATGGCGCATTCGAGCAATGAGAAGTTCTAACGAGCATAATGTACCTTGGGTGGTGAAGAGAATAGACAATGAACATAGTTGCCATAATGAGGTATTTCCTGATGGCCGTCATCAAGTAAGGAGCCGAGTTGTCGGTCATATTATCGCAGACAAATATATTCAAGATAAAAGAATTTATACTCCAAATGACATAAGAGCGGATATGCAGCAGGAGTACGGTGTTCAATTAACATATCAGCAAGCATATCGGGCTAGAGAAGTTGGCCTTGAAACAGTTCGAGGTAACCCTGCAGAGTCATACAACTTATTGCCTAAATACTCTCATGTACTCACCAAAGCGAATGAGGGTACAGTGACTCACCTCAAGCTGGATGGAGATGGTAATTTTTTGTACTACTTTGTAGCACTTGGATCTTCCATCAAGGGTTTTATGCAGTACATTCGGCCTGTTATTGCTGTAGATGGTACTCATCTAAAGGGGTTATATCGTGGAAGTATGTTCGTTGCAACGTGTCTGGATGGTAATAATCAATTGTATCCGTTAGCCATTGGGATCATGGATTCAGAAAATAATGCTGCTTGGGAATGGTTTATGATGAAGTTACACGGAGTGATTGGCGATTTATCGGAGTTAGTAATTATCTCTGATCGATGCACTGCTATCAGGAGAGCTGTTCATAAAGTATTTAACAATGCAACTCACGACATTTGTTTTTACCATGTGAAAGGTAATATTAAGTCCAAGTTTAGGATGTCCAAAGCTATTTGGGATGAATTTGAGCCTGCCTTTGTTAATGCAGCAAAAGTATATGGACATGAGGAATTTAAAAGACAACTTGAAGGGTTGTGGATGCTCCACTCGGGTGCAGCTGATTATTTAGAAAATAATGTGGGTACGTGTAATTGGGCAAGGTCTCAGTTTGAAGGAAGGAGGTATAGTATACTTACCACCAACATTGCGGAGAGTGTGAATTCTTTTATGCGAGAACCACGAAAATTTCCCGTAACTCATCTTGTTGACTACTTCAGACGAACATTGCAGCAGTGGTTTTACGAGAGAAAAATTGCGGCTGATTCAATGAGTACTCGGCTAACAACCTGGGCAGATGAAATAGTCACTGAAAGGAAAATTGTAGCTGAAAGAATGATTGTTCGTCCAGTGGCTCCGTATCGATTTCAAGTTGTAGGCGGTGGGATTAAGGAAGGCTTAGTTGATCTGCGGAAGAAAACTTGCTCATGTAGAGTATTTCAGCTTGATCAGCTTGTATGTGCTCATGCAATTGCGGCTTGTCTAACTGTCAGAGTGGATTTCATAAATCTTTGTTCGGATTTTTATACTAAGGAATCGTTGACAATGGCCTATGCACAACCAGTGGAGCCAGTTGGCGATGTGAATGATTGGGAAGTTCCCGCTGAAATTCAAGAGATGGTGGTGTTTCCCCCAATTGAGACACCCCCACCTGGTCGCCGTAAAGAGCTTAGAATACCCTCAGCTGGTGAAGACATTAACCGAAGGACTGTTAGGTGCGGACGATGTAATGAACCGGGACATAACCGTAAGCGATGTAAGAATCCCATTGCCGCAAGTCGAAATTAATTGTATTATTTTATCGATTTATTAGTTAAAACCGTCGTATGTTGCTCATGTATTGAATATGTTAACATATATGTTTTCATAATATTGATTTTGATGATAACAAACATTTTGATAAATATGTTGGAGTTCCTATAATATCAAATAAGTTTTTAAAAGCAAGAATTTTTCTAAGAGTATTTACAAGTTTTTTAAGAAACTGGAAAATCTCTGCAAAAATGTTCATTTCTGGAACTAATCGGTGAACCGCTAATATTAACGGTTAACCGATAATATTAAGAGACAGGTTATTGTCTTAAGCCTTAACCGTTAAGGATCTTTTTGTTTTTTAAAGGCTACTGGAAATAACCGGCAAACCGTTAACTAATAACGGCTAACCGATAACTTCCAGAGAGACATATTGTTGTTAAGCCTTAACCGTTTAGTGTTAAAGGTTAAGCTTTTGTTTTTAAAGGCTATTGGAAATAACCGGCGAACCGTTAACTAATAACGGCTAACCGTTAACTAATAACGGCTAACCGTTACTTTCCAGAGAGGCATACTTTGTTAAGCCTTAGCCGTTTATACAAAAAGGTTAGCTGAAATGGTTTATACAAGCTTCTGGAATTTACCGGCGAACCGTTAACTCGTAAACGGCTAACCGATAATGTCCAGGATGTTATTTTTGACTAAGCCTTAACCGTTTAGCAAGAACGGATAGATGTCTTCGGTTGTGCATGTTTCTGGATTTTAACGGCGAAAGGGTAACGACTAACGGTCAACCGATTATTTGAAATCCAAATAAGAACAGAACTTTGACCAACAAGAACGCATGAGCCGTTAACGTTAACTACGATCCGACATCGCAGTAAAAAGGCTATAACGGCTGGTTTTCGGCTCCAACTATAAATAAGCTCATTCAAATCATTTCAAAGATTGATCACAACACTATCATTGAGCTTATACACGTTTATACAGTCTTCATAGAGCTTTAAAACACTTTCTTGCTTCATCTTATTTCAGAATACTTACATGTTATGGTATTTCATTTTATTTAAGTAAGTATAATATTAAAATATTAGAACCGAAATTATGTAAACTTAAGCACGTAAAATAATTTTATTAATTCATGTTTCAACATTCGCATGACAACAACAGCTTACAATATAATATCATCCCTAAATAAGTCAACAGCAATCTTTTTTCTAAAATAATCTCCATAACTACCGTTAAACTCTAATTTAAGACCAAACATTAAATACATCGTAAACATCAATAAAAAAACACCACAATCACCGGTTCCAAGCTCTTGTTGTGGCACACTCTTAACTGCTGTAACTTTCCAGGGGATGTCACTCCGCAACTCAGGTCGAATGTTGTAAAATCCATTGTATTCTAACCATCGAGGGAATATCACTTCAAGTGGCTTGAATTTCAACCTGTATTTTTTATCGCCTCGAAATGTCAGTAATGAGTCGTAAATCCAGATTTTGTTCTTGCGGAAGTCAACTCGAGCTACAACCCAATGCTCGCGGTCCAAGTTAACAGGGATGAATAACTGCATAAAACAATTTATTATTAATTTATCAAATATGAAATTAAAAAACGTTCGTTACAAAATGAGCACTTCGATATATGATTTTAGTTGGAAAATACCATAAAATACACACCATATCAACATCCGTCATTGGTTTGGACATAGTGTGCTGTCGCCCACCGAGATAGGTGTTCAAGCTGTCGCTATATACTAATGAATCAACCGCACAATCCCCGTTATTCCATAATTGATTCAAGAACACCTAGTACATAGATAATTAAGACATGATAAATAACTCATGTATGAAATTGCGATAACAAACAAATATAATATCGTCATTATAAGTTATATATGCAAGTTACCCAGAAAAACGTGTCAGTATGTGTAACACGTTGAGCTAAAGCGTTCGGGTACTGCCGTTGTTTTTCACTAATCAACCGAAAATACTCGTGAATATGCTGTAGAAAAATAGAAACATAATAAATTATAAGTAAAAAATTATACAACTATCAAATTATAAACCCACGGTTAAAGAAAATTAGGAAAAAAATTTACCTCATCACCTAGCCATCCCATGGAAATCTGGCCCAAAATAACTTGAAAGAATGACCGTGGGTGTTGGACTCTCAAATCAACAGTCGTATCACCAGCAAACCATCGGTCAAACTCAGCAAACAAACTTGGATCCTCTAATCCTCTAAGTGGATTTATATCCACATTCGTACTCATATCAATTGCATGGTGCATGATTTGGGGTAGAGGTAGAGGTCGTACGTTCTGTCCCCGTCTGAATGGAGGAATCATGTACGGACTGTTAAAGATATATGATGGTTTGTATGCTCTGCCGAACTTACTAATGCCTGGAGGGACCTCAGTGAATACATGCATGCTCTCACCACTAACATCCCCATGAAAACTATATAATGAAGTGGGAGTAGAAAAATTTTGAACACCCATGTCAGTATACGCTCCATAGTCATCTGGAGCCTGTCAATTCGGCAAGATAAATGTATTAAACACTATCGGATCTCAAAACTAATCAAATTTAATTGTTTAAATGTCATTTTACTCACCGCATGCGACCGTGCACTTGGAGAATCTTTATTTCGACGTGGAGTCATTGAATTGATAAATCCTACCACGGTTTCTTTAAAATCTTTAAGCTCTGACTTCAGGTCATAAACGTTACGGTCAATTTTGTCCAACCGTCTTAGGACAAAATCATTAAACTGCTTTGTCCTTGTCTATTAAAAAAATATAAGTTATTAATAATAACAGATTATTTTAAATACTTCCTCATATATATGAAATATAAATTATTTATAACCTCAGAATCATGTGCGCCATCAGACTGATCAGTATGCTCTTGATGATCATCCACAGGCACTTCATCCTCCTCAAATTGATCGTGGCATTGCCCTGGTATAGGGTTTGGTATATCATCATGCTCGTCTGATTGCGTTGTAACAGTCGGTGGCGCGTTGATTGAAGGTTGGTGCTGAAAAAAATAATTTCTAAAATAAGTAACTAAAAAATCTTAAGTTATTTCGTATCCTATAAATTAAATTACTTATACTATACCGACCTTATGAACCCAAATTGGAATTTCTGGTATGTAATCTTTCACACTGAGCCAATAATCTTTCTGACTCTCTTTTTCATCAGGCTCAAGAGTTTGTAAAACATTTCCCTGCCATGAATGCAACCCAAAATTTTAAATAAGTTTAGAGAACTCGAATTTAGTAATATAAAAAATAGTATTATATATAACCCAATATATATTACTTACAAGACAAGATTCCTCATTCAAGAATGAATAAACCTCAGTAAAGTTTATCTTAGAAGACGCCATGGGCTTCCATTGCAGAATACGGGGAATCTTCCTCTTCGTTTTCACGACCCATGCTGGTGGCAGACCTCCGATCACTTCGTAAATCCAAGCCTACAACAATCAAGGTAAGAAATTTATTAAAACTATGATTAAATATTTAATATTACAAAACTTATTAATAAATAAACTAACGCACCTGAACTCCAGCCGTAAAACCATAAACATTGTACTTCTCTATGTTGTGATTAGGATTTTTCAACCGCGCCATCTTAAATTTCTCACCTTTCTCATACAGTGCATTATCAAGACTATCGGATACCGTTTCCCATGATATAAGACCCCATGGACGATTTTTGAAATAATTAATATCATCAACTTCATTAAGGCATGAGAAATTAATTTGACAGTGGCCCTTTCTTGCATTTAGAACTCTATCCGCAAAATAAAAGAGCGCAATCTTTAATGCGTCCATATCGTCCATACCAAGTCCAACTCCTCAAATAATGCATCAAATCGTTCAAAGTAATATCCAAGTGCACCAAAATATGTTTTCAGCAACCCATGCACCGCTTTTCATATTCGAGGTCGGCTCTTCGCCATATTTCACCCAAAGAACTAAGCACCATTCTCCTATTGACAAACGTACCAAATGCTCACCAATTTGAAACCATAAATGATCATCTTCTTCTCAGATCGTCCACGGTCCACTTGCCTAAGCAAAATATTGTGCAATAGTACACCATCGAACGGAAAGCTCACAATCTAAAAAATGTCCAAATATACTTTTCTTAAACATATTCAGTCGCTTTGTTAATTTTCTCAATGAGTTTTATAACCGCAGTAAATTACACATGCTCGATATTCGTCCTAAAATGATCCGAATAAGCTAACATCATCTTCCCCGGTCCATTTTTCGATTGTTCGATTCATATTTCTACATTATTACAAAACATTAATATTCATGTATGGTGAAAAAACAATTATAATGCATTATCGAGGCCTGACCACATTTGGTGCGACGGGTCCTGTCAGACTGTGCGCGACAGCGCATGTCGACCAGCTGTGCGACAGGCGCATGTCGCACCTGGCCTGGTGCGACAGGGCGTGCGACAGCGCCCGCCTCCGTCAGACGCCACTGTCGCGAGAGGCCATCATGACGGCTCCCCAAACCCTTCACAATTATTCCACCACATCATACACACCACCAATTTCAGCTTCAACAATACACAAACACAACACAAAAACCATGAAAAAAAAATACAGAATCAAAATTTAAGGATTTTTGCCCTAACCTTTAATTTGAGCGCTTGGAAAATTACGGCATTACATGAATAACTCCACGCTACCGCTTATCGAGTTATGAGTTATGAGACGGATCCCGCCACGAGAGAGAGAGAGAGAGAGAGAGAGAGAGAGAGTGAGTGAGAGAGAGTGAGTGAGGAAGAGAGGAATGAGAGGGACAAGGGTGAGGAGAAATGAGAGGGGTATTTTCGGTAGGAGTGAGTTGATTTGGCTAATGTTGATAGAAAAAAGTTAAATGGTTAATTGTGAAAATTGAGAAAGTTTTTTGGTTAATATTGTAAATTTCCCATTTACTTAAGGAATGAGATGTAAAAGAGCATAATGTCCTCCACATAAAGAATTAAATGGTCAGAATCCTGCAAGATAATAAATCATTAGGGGTCGCTAAGGGTGTTACTAACGTATACTCTCCACTGCTTTAAGTCAGAATCTTAAACTAATTCATATATAGACTTCTTTTACAACGTGTCCGAGTTGCTTAGCATCAGTTAAGCAACGTGTCCGAGTTGCTTAGCAACGTGTCCGAGTGGCAGGGAATACTTAAATTTCTCTTTGGGGAATGCAAAAGAAAGATTTTGTTGGGATAATATTAAAAATCTTAGATAAGATTTAGTGATGAACGAATATTAAAAAAAAAATGGAGAATCTTTAATTTATGTTGAGAAACATGAAATTGAGAGGATATGACTGTGGGGTGCTAGTTAACTTAATTACTAAAATCTCTTGAGTTGATACAAGAGAGTAAGGGCTCGTTTGGTATTGTTTCTGGATTTGTATTTTCTGAGAATAAAAATGAAAATGAAAATGATGTTTTACAGTTGCTGTATTTCGAATTTAAGTATGCGTTTGGTAGACACAGTTGAAAATGATAAAAACAGAAAATATGCGTTTGATAATACTTTTTTCAAAAACAGTTTTTACTAAGTATTTACTTCATATTTATAGTTATAAAATAATTGTTTAGCTAATACATACACAAATACAACATAATAATTTAAATAAAATTATTAGAAAAAAATTACATGATGATAAAATTTTAGAATTAACATTAATTAAAAAAATATTTTACATTGTCATTATTTTTACACAATAACTGATATATATATTACAACACATGATTTAAACAAAATAATTATAAAAAAAATTACATGATAGACATTATGCATTACATATGTAATCATGCCGCATAGAAGTTGCAATTCTATCTCTTGTAACATTTATCGCTGCGACACTTGCGGGAGATAAATCAATATTAATAAGTAGTCTGCTAGTGTCTCATTCTTCGTTAGTAACCAAATCTTGCACATCAAAGTCCCCAAATAACTTATCACTTACATTTTCTCATCGAATAAAATTATGTAAAGCGCAACATGCAATTGGATTTAGGGTTTTTTAATACATTGGAGTGTTAAGCATTTTTTATTTAAGTTAAGTTATTCTATCCTTAATAATGATTTCATATTAATTTACAAATTAATTAACTAAAAAAATTATCATTATTTTTCATTGAATACACGTAAATTAAGCAAAATTTAAAATTTTTGGCAACATAACATTTATTTTTGTAGCAATTTTCCCTTGTAAAATAAAATTCCAAGCAAATAATTTATCCCAATAACCTCCTAAAAAATATCACGACGTAAATAAATAGTTCAAACGTACAAAATTCATTGAAAGTCATCTTCGGATAATAGCATAAAAGTTTAAACATTTCTATTTGCTACAACTTAGTTGAGCATTTGTAGCACGTCTGTGGTCTGATCCCTTCAAAGCAGCAGCAGCCTTTTGAACTGCCTCATTGGTCACTCTAGGGGAGGACTTTCTTGAAGCCTGAGCAGCAGCATTGGCGTGAAGAATCCTCATCCTTTTGTCCGCCAAAGCCTTGGCCAATGCATTCACTTCAACAACTGCGAATGCCAGCCATGACTTGATTTCGTCATCCAGTTTAGTCTCATTAACAAGATCAATAGCAATGTGAAGAAGTGAGCAGGAGGTGGAGACCACAAGCTTGTCTTTGCCAACAACACCCTCAAGCCCCTGGAGAACACTAAGAGAAGCGAAGATCATTGGCCCAAATGTTCCTTCCATCAACCACTCCAAAGAAAGAGGTACTTGCCGTGAGGAATCCACTCTTGATCAATTCAAGGGTCTTGGTTCTACGAACCAAATCAAATCCATAAGAAATGACACCTTTCAAAGAAGTGAGGGTCTGAATGCCTCACCGAACATCAGAAAGCACGCCTCAACAAGAACATTCAAGCCGCGGTGGTTGACTTAGTTCGGTAAAGCTTCACCGAATGCTTGCAATTTGTGAGAGTCAAGAGTCATACTTCTTATAAGAATAAGCCATGAATATTTATTGGACTTAACAAGCATAAACAATTCAGATCTAACCTAATTCAATAATTTAAATCTAACACAATTGAATGATTCAAATCAAACCCTAACTTAAATCAATTTCAAAATCAAATCAAACCCCAACATAAATCAATTCCAAAATCAAATCGTACTAACTTGTTGCTTGATGATTTTTGTCTTTGAAGATAAGTAGCGATGATGTTGCATGATTCGAGCGATAGCTATGAATCGTGGCTCAAAGGTCTTTGGAGCGGCACTGGTGTCGCGTCGGAGCCCTCCACGACGCGTTGACTAGCTGGGCATCTTGTGTTCAGTGATAGCCTCGGTGAAGGAGAAAGATTGGGTTTTGAGAAGAGAAATTTTGTTATGAGCTTGAAGATCGTGTTTCGAAGAGCGTTGATGAAGAGATGTGGATGAGGAGGTAGTCACGAGAATGGTTTTGTTTTTTAATTTATTTTTAGGTTTAGTTTTGTAATATTTAGAGAACATGTCTAACGTGTTTTCAGTTTGTTAGTTATAATAATGAATCCGGATTTTTTGTTTTGTAATATATTTTTTGAGTATAATCCACCGAACATGTATTATATATGTATTATGAAAATGAAAACGAAAACAACGCTTGAAAAACGGTGCCGAACAGGCCCTAAGAGTTTGAGACTTTGAGTTCAATTACATAGAATCACTACAAGAAAATTGTGTTTTGGTGACTATAAATTTAGTCTTAAAAACTTACCCCAACAGTCGCAAAATCATTCTGCGACTGTTTATTTATAGTCACATGCTAGACGCAAAATGTCGGTCGAGGAAAGATTTTACGACTAAACCATACTCGTCACTCAATACTCGTATAAATGACTATTATATTAGTCTTAGATGATAATTAAATTAGTCAACTTTGGTTGATTAGAAGGTTGTAAAGTTAGCCACAGAACCATTGAATACGTGACTAATTATACCAACCGCCAAAAATCGTTTTTCGCGACTATTGAAATAGTCATTCAAGTCCATAAAAATAGTCCACTTTAGTCTCCTGGGAGGCCATAAATTGGCCACCTAAGGTATTATTTCATAGCCATTGGTTTTAGTCACGAATGAATTGGTTGTATGACTATTTTATATAGTCGAAAATCATGATCTTATGTGGCTAATTAATGTAGTCGACAAACATATTGTTCAGGGTCTAATATTTTCAGTCGATGAATATATATATTGGTGACTATGTCTCTTGGTCGATAAATATTTGTTTGAGTGATTAATTATCGTAGTTGCTAATGATATTGTTAAATGACTATATATTTAGTGCATAAAAATATTTATTTGGTTATTTAAATTGAGGCCACCTTATTTCGTAGCCATTAGTTTAGTCACGAATGAATTGTTTGTATGACTATTTTATATAGTCGAAAATCATGTTCTTATGCGACAAATTACCGTGGTTGACAAACATATGTTTCAGTGTCTAATGTTTGCAGTCGATGAATATATATATGGGTGACTATTTCTTTTGGTCGATGAAATTTTGTTTGAGTGATTAATTATCTTAGTTGCTAATGATATTATTTAATGACTATATATTTAGTGCTTAAAAATATTTATTTGGTTATTTAAATTGAGACCAATTGTATTGGTCACTGAAATGATGCATCATTGTCCAAAATGTAATTAAATGAGCATCGGCCACATAAGATCAAATAATTATTTGTAGTCACATAATGTTGCACAATTGCGTGAGCACCTAATTCGAACACCAAAATACATATATAGAGATCATTTAGTTTGGTCAATAATGCCAAGAACTAAATCATATAGTAAATCAAAAATCAATAAATCTTCAAGATTTAATAACATAATAAAAAGTTCAACATTTTAAAAGTGTCTACTGCATAGAAGTTGTAGTAACATAACATTATTCTTGTAGACAAAAAGCTTAAAAAGATATATTTGTAGAAACATGACAAACACTCATAGAGTTGGAATAGAAAGGGATGAAAAGTTCACACCAGCTAGTGGCAGCTTCTTTAAAATCTCTATGATTTGCACATTTTGTTATTGCAGTCGTTTAATTTCTTCACTCTGACTTTGGATTTTTTCATTTTGACTTTGAAGTTATGTGCGCTGACTCTCAATCTCTTCATTTTGATGTTCAAGCTTCTGTTGCAGCTCAGAAGTAGTTTGTTTGAATGAAGCATGTGACTGAGGAAGTGGACCAAATCCAAGACCTTTAACATATCCTGAACTCCTACCAAGAACTTCTTCACAAATTTCAGCTTCAGATCTTGATTCAGATCCTTCAGCCAATGATTGTTCTTTCAGTTCTAACATTTTCTCCTACAAAATACACATTTTTTTTTATAATTATAGCTGCTGTAGTTGTATTCAAATCCCCATTCATTGGCCAACCAAAACTCATCATTTTCTTTCACCAACATAGACGATCAAATGAAAAATTTTAGCCACATTAACATAATACCAAGCATTGGAATAATAGGCACAGGTCAACCAAGGATTATAGCTACTGTAGTTATATTTAAATCACCATAATCATTGCGGCTGCCCAAAATCCCTCACTTTTGGCTAACTAAAATTCATCATTTTTTCCAACATTATAAACAACAATTCCAGGCATTATAATAATAGTCACGAGTCAAATATAATAATAACATGCCAACATATAAAATAATCCCAAATTGCTCAACCAAGATTAACAATAAAAATTTTTTCATTCAACTCTTCAAAAAGGAGTTGACATAGATTTTCATGAAGTGATTAAATATAGATATCACATCTATATTAAGATTATTAATTAATCGATGTTGGATAAGTGCAGTGAATAAACTTACATATCTTTCTCTAGCTTCATCATTGCTCCAACCTTTACTTGCACTCCAATGGGTGTCATGAAACAAAGAAATTGGTCCTGGAGTGTGTCCAAGTCTTTTAGCCTATAATATACAATATTAAAAAGAAATTATTAAATTCAATTATAAATCATTCAAAAATAAAATTTATAAAATATTTAATATACCATTTCCTTTTGATGTTGTATAAAAGGCTTGGATCCACCTCGATGGCCATATTTTAGTTTCTTGCGATTTTCCACATAAATTTTGGATCGTTGCTACAAGTAGAATAGAAAACATATATTAGAAATTATCAAAAATTATGAAATATATGACATATTTTTCTTTATACCTTGAATAGATCATCAAAAGCGTTTACAAAGGTAATCCCGGTCTTCTTGATTAACAACTTCTTGAGCGATTTTGTAATGCTTCGCTAAATTAGAATATTTCATGAACTTTGTCTTTAAGTACTTGAAACCTTTGAATCTACGTGCCATTGCACCATTAAGGAATCTTGTAACATGTGGTTGGTTGGCGTCGATATCAAATTTGGTCTATGATCATCACAAAGAATTAAAATAATAAATGAGCCACTTAAATAAATTTTTTTTCATAATTTAAAAGTTAGAATAGATTTACCGCCACTCAAAACATCTCCTTCTTTTCTCGAGAGGTACTTGTCTCCATTGATCAACTTTTAATGGTGCAAAGTCCTCACAATAATGCCTATTTCGTGGATAACCTAGATGAATAAGTGTGGGTCTTCCATCCTCAACTTCAAAGTCCACATTCAACTTGCTTTTAGACAAATGTAAAATGCGTTCACAACCAACTCCTCTTGATTTTCCACGAACATTCTTTTCAGCATTGGCTCTATAAACCCAAATTAACTAAATTAAAATATTTTTTTAAACAAGTATTAAAATATCAGTAATTCCATGATAAAAGAGTCCAGGATAAAATAAATAAGATAACAAATGATATAAAAAGGGCTAAGAAATGATGTCCAAAATGCGTATTAAGCACTAGAAAAAATACCATCTTCATTCCTTGATTCACAAGAATCGGATAAAGCGGATTAGCTCTTGGCAACATATCATTTTGTTTCGGAGAATTTGAACGACGTCGTTTAGTACCAGGAGCCATAATCCAAACCTGTTAACATAAAACATTAGATTTATCCATTATAAATTAAAAAAAATCAAAAATTAGTAAATTGTTTTAATAACTTACAGTGATGTTACAAAATGAAAAAATAATTATAATAGATAAACATAATGACAAAAAATATTGTTATTTAAAACATAATGTTTTAAAATAAAAGACAATAATCTACATAATGTAATACCTAAATGCATGTTATGATTACTCATCGTCATAATCTTCTCTCTCTGAATCTTCTTGGTCATTGCAATATTCATTCAATGTTTCATCCTCTCCATCATCATCAATACCATTAACTGATATTTGCTTATCAATCCCCTTAATTACAGTAGCATCAACTACTTCTGGATTTACATCATTCCTGTGAAAATTCCTAGCCTCTAACTCATCCTCATTTACAACCCACTCATTTTGTGAGGATTCATCTTCTTGGTACACATGATTACTATCATCTTCTTCTTCAATATCATCTATCTCTGGTATGTCCCATAGGTTTCTATGTTGAACCTTTTGAACAACCTTCCAACCTATTCCAGACTTGTAGTCATCGAGATAGAATATTTGTTGTGCTTGAATGGCTAGTATAAAGGGGTCATTCTCATACCAAAGTTTGCTTGCATTAATGCAAGTAAAGTGATAATCTTGATGTATTCTTTTCTTTGTTGCATTTGTATCAAACCACTTGCACTTGAATAAAATAACTCGATTGTTGGACATGTAATTTAACTCAACAACATCAGATAAAACCCCATAAAAGTTAACTTCTTGGTCATCATTGTCCCCTGATACAGTCACTCCACTATTTTGAGTTGATCGGCGATTATCAAGATTTTGAGTATGAAAACGTACCTCATTAACAATACAAGCGGCATATACATTTACCCGAAAATCAGTCCACAAGCCAAATAGTAAAGGCGATCGGTGGCTCAGAGAACTTTGATTGCGTGTACGGTCATCTAGATATACAATTAAATTTTAGAACTAGAGAAAATAATGTACTTGTAGATTTAAAAATGTATCATGTAAAGTAATTTATTGACTTACATGATTTTTAAACCATGAAGGAAATAACAACTCTTGTCTTTGATGTATATTGACACAATTTTCTTTTTCCAACTCCTTTATATGTTCCCTATATAGACATATATTCTTATAATACAATTTTTTAAAGTCTATTCAAAAGTAGAAAAGATAATCAATATATGAGAAGTAAATAAAGCTAATGTCACGTACTCTAAATATGGCTGTAGTTCTTCGCAGTTATTCATGACATACCAATGAGCCCTTCTGATATCTTCATGTGAAAATTGTATCAGCTGACGTGACCCAAATGGACGAGCCTTTTGGGAAAATACCGATAACCCGCCATCTCCTTGGCCATATACCCCATCATCATTTCGCTCAGCTCGATTAAATCTTGTTTCTATACCTCGGAGATACATTGAACAAAAATTCAATGCTTCATTTACAGTATAGGCCTCTGCAATAGAACCTTCAGGCCGAGCTTTATTCCTCACATATTTTTTTAATTTTCCTAAATATCTTTCAATCGGATACATCCATCGATATCCAACAGGGCCAGCAATTTTAGCCTCCAATGGTAGGTGAACAGCTAAATGGACCATAATGTCAAAGAATGCTGGAGGATATATCTTTTCCAGCTTACAAAGTATTACAACTATGTCTTTTTCTAATTTATTCATATCAGATACAGATAAAGTTCTGCAACATATTTGCTGAAAAAAATGAGATAACTCAACTAATGGAGTGCATACATCCTTTCGCAAATATCGACGTATACCCACCGGTAAAAGTCGTTGTAACAACACATGGCAATCATGAGTTTTCAATCCTGATATCTTACCATCCTTGACATTAACATTCCTAGAGATATTTGCTGCATAACCATCTGGAAATTTAACAGATTTTAAAAACCTACAAAAATCCCTTCTTTCATCAATAGTGAGTGTATAACAAGCATGTGGTTTTTCAAGCTTTGTCCCACGAGGATTTAAGTGCAACTCTGGCCTAATGTTTAAATCAAACAAATCCATCCTAGCTTTATATGTATCTTTCGATTTTCCATCAATATTCAACAAAGTACCAACAATACTATCGCATATGTTTTTCTCAATATGCATTACATCAAGATTATGTCGAATCTTTAGTTTTGACCAGTATTTAAGCTCAAAAAAAATACTCTTTTTTGACCAATTTAGTTCTCTTTCCCCACGAGTTCGCTTCTTTTTCCTCGCCACATGATCTGGATGCTTTCCAAAACTCACATTTGGAACTTCAGTCAATTGCTCTAAAATTTGTTCTCCAGTTAACACCTTTGGTATAGGATTACGAGTATTTTTGGAAGGCAAAAACCGTTTGTGGCCCATGTAACATATTTTACTTCTCAATGCTTGTGATGCTGTATTTTTATTACAAACCGGGCATGCCTTGTAACCCTTTGTGCTCCAACCAGATAAATTTCCATAAGCAGGAAATTTAAAGTCTTGTTATTTTTATTTTATTTTATCAATTTCTTGTTAAAGAAAACAATTAAAACCCAGAAAACGGCTAACCGTTAATCCTTAACGGTTAACCGATAACAACTAACGTTTTCCTTAACCAGCTAACCGTTAGTGGGCAGAACCGAGAGAAACGAAATTCGGTTTACCGGTTTCCCTAACCGGCTAGCCGAATATCTCCAGAATCGTTACCACCAGAAAACGGCTTACCGGTTTCCCTAACCGGTTAGCCGATAAATTCCAGAAAGGTCACAACTCGTAACCGGTTTGCCGGTTTCTACATCCGGTTATCCGGTTAGCTTCCAGTAAACTAAAAACAATTAACGGTTCACTCGTAACCGTAAACGGTTCGCCGATAACCTTAAACGGTTAACCGTTTATTTACAGAAAGCTTGCAAATCTAGTTTTCTTTGGAATTTAATTTTTGTTTTAAACTTTGAGAAATTAATTACATAGTTCTTTTGGGATTCGACCTGGTTCTACTATTTCTACAAATTAATTTAGGTGAATCAGTATTTATTTTTGAGGGGCTTCGACAAACTCCGTCACATTTAATGAAAATAATTAATTCAATTAATTAAATTCGTATTTATTTCCTTAATTATTTATTCATATTTCTCATAATTTATAATCAATTTCTTGTCTGCAATATTCAATTTTATAGTTATACTTATGAATGATGATTTTATTATTTATATCTTATAAGCTATTTAAATATTCTATAAGCTTTCCAACAAATAAAGATTGATGGGGTTACTGAATTAAAAAAACAGCCACCAAATAATTCAATAATTTTATACACACTTTTGGGACTAAAGTCTTTAGTCATTATATTAATTCAAAATTTTCATCCTCCATTTTTTAAGATGGGCGCCAAATATAATTACGGCGCTAAGACGAGGCGCCAAAAGATGATTCTTCTTAGGTAACTAATTTAACGTTAGTCGCCCAATGTATTTATATTGTGACTAATCATAATAGTCGCAATATATTTTCTTGACCTAATTGAAAATACTTTGATATAGTAACGAATAAAATTAGCCACCGAACAATACAGAAAAGCTTTTTTTTTCCTTTTTCAACATATATAAATTTTATTTGGTATTTGTAAACTATAGTCGATCCATAATCTTTATTATGACAACATCCTTTAGACAAGGAAAACATATAAATAAATATCAATTTAAGGTGACTAATTAATATAGTCTCCTTTTATATTCGATCTATGACTAACAATATTAGTCACTGCTTGTTTCTACACCTAATTTGATTATATTTAGTGATTGTTTGTTTTAGTTACTTAAGCATCCCAATTGCAACTAAATATATTGGTCTTTGAACCCAATCCCCATAATTAATGTTACCATTTGTGACTAACTACAAATTTGGCACGGAAAGGCGTATTGCATGACTATAACATATAGTCATCCAAAATTAATGATGATAAAAAAAATAATCATTCGTTTGAAAAACGTTTCAGCCATATACAGTGACTATATTAGTTAGTGGCAAAAACATATGTTTCCGTGACTAATATGGCAGTTGTTGATGGCATTTATTTAGTGTGGAAATGTGATGTCACTTAGAATGTCAATAGGCAAGCTTCTTACCAAGACTAACTGATGATTGGTCACGTAATGTGGCCTTTAAGGACTAAATAGTCATAGAATATGGATGGTAGTGGGAAAAAATTCAGAGCATTGGGCAGCAAATGGTGCGACTAAATATTTATTTTAGTCATGGAAGAATCTGTTACATGACTAAATATTTAATAGTCATAAAATAGTTGGTCACAAAAACACAATTTTGTTGTAGTGAATATGAGACTTTAGTTACTATCTGTCAATAGTTTTAAAAGAAAATTGGCAGGCTTCTTATACGTTCTTTCGTAGTGAAACTCTCCTATTAAATATAGAAATAAATAATGAAGCTTGAATTATTGGGTTCAAGGTAAATACTAAATAAAATAGATTTTAATCACTATTTTTGAACTTTTTAAAATGAAGTGTTTAAATGTTTACTCTGTTTTAATTACTCAATCTACTAATCCTAATGATTTTGGCTTAATTACTGCGGATTGTCAAACTTTAACTCAGTTAGTTGGATAAGTAATATTCTCTTTTGTACGTAGATCTGTGAACGTCGCTGTCTATAATGTGGCTAGGGTGGGGGTTTTATGTGAGGTCCTTAAAAGTGGAGGGTTGTTACACTTCTGTGGTTATATCCTATGTTAACAAACTCTTATGATTAATGAAATTCCCTTTTCATAAAAAAAAAAAAAAAGAAGAAGAAGAAAATTTGACGTATTTCACTTTCTAAAGTTTCCGGAAATAAAGCAAACAAAGTATTAAAAAGTCATAGATCAAATAAAGAACCTTTTATTGCAGAAAATAATTCAAAAGTCATGTTCCCAAAATGGTGAAATATTTGGTAGAAATAGAATACAGTGGGTTAATGGTACATGTAACAATTTTATAGTGATTAGATATATACATGACAAAACAGAAATGAGTACTGAAATAATTCTCCCAAGAAAAAAAAAAAAAAAGTTCTTGTAGGACCCACCGATTTGTATTTATGGAGTTAAGTAAGATTTCAATTTCAGTGTCAGCTAGGTCAAGATGCCACAAAAGCTTCACCGATTGAATTTAGTATCTGGAAGCTGGACTGCCCATTGGCCATTGAAAGATACTTTTGAGCGATGTCGTTTCACCGACCAATGCCCAACACTGTTGGACAAGAAGTGTTTGCAGCCATATATTAAATTTCATTGGTAGAAAGGTTCGAAATGTACCTGGGTATCAGAGACAGCCTCAAGGGTTTTGATGCCATCATGTTCACCGATAATGTACGAAAAATCACGAAGACTTTTAGAAAGCCTTTATCGCTGATTACCCTCTTGCTTATTCTCCATTCTCAAAATATGTTCCTCCTGTAGTCCACTGAGACAGATCATTAATGAGGTCATGCATCACAAACAGTGACGTACCTATGCTTGATTGTTGGAAGTAACGATCTTGACAACAGCTCTGGAAAATAATCGTGGCCTAATTCTTCCATTTCCTTCTCATTTGCACTTGGTGACAACAAACCTGAAACAATTCAGTTCATCACTTGTCCCCAAGGAGCGTTAGATAAATACAGGAAGGCAGTCATCATCGGATAGCATTGTCAATTAATAAGCTGAAACAGTTCCTGTCTTGGACGCTACGTCTTGATTGCGAGTTGTGACAATGTACGTTATATTACTCCCTGGTGGGCCAACTGCAAATGGAAGTCCCAGCTTATAGTCCAATCACTGTAACGCTCATTCCAAATATCATCTAGAATAATGAAAAACTTCTTTCTGGACAACCCATCCTCGAGTTTGACTTGAAGCGATCGAGTTTACATCATCATCACTCATCAGCTTCAGTCTTCGCCCGAATTGACTTGAGAATTGCTTTTGTTACCTTATGATCAGCATCAAAAGCTTCAGAAACGCAGGCCCAAGTCTATAGATCAAAATTTGTTGCAACTGTTTCGTGGTTGTAGACAAGCTGGGCAAGAGTTATCTTGCCTACTCCCACCATTCCGGTGATAGGAATGACGGAAAATCCACCTTCAGCCCTTAAATCATCCTTCAATGACGGTTCAACTATGGATTTTTTCTCTCCTCTTCCTTGAACTTCGGCTTCCATCACCAGTCTAGTGGTCTCTTGTTGTTTAATTTCCTTTTTGGACTTTCCATCTTAATTTTCTTTCAAATCCAGCAAGTCTTTTTGCCTTGCAATTTGTTGAATCTAGCAGTGATCTCCACTATTGTGCAGGGCAATCATGGGATCAAACTTGACAGCTGGTGGACTGAATTTGGTGCAGCAAGTAAGAATGAGCTTCCGAAACTTGCTAATACCAGTACTACTGTTAGTAATGAGTTGTTTTTTATGATAATAGGCTGGTTCAGGAACCAACTTCCTCCGCAAAGCTTCAGTTGCAAGCTCATCCAATATGTCTTCCACGTCGTAAGCTACGTTCTGAAGTTCGACTAACAAGATTTTAACTGACCGCTTCGCCGTCTGCTTCTCATCGGCACCATCAAGCACAGCTTTGATCTTCACCAACGGATTCTCCAACTTTTTAACATCACCTTGGATTTGTTTATGGCGTCCAAACATCTGCCCGGATAAGGAACAAGTTTAATCGGTTACTAGGAGACATAAAGCTGAGTTCAGAATAATTAAATAATTAAAGAAATAACTGAAAATAATGTGAGAACTGAGAAGAAAATATGAAAAAAAATTGTCCTTCTATTTTTATAATTATTACGAAATTGGTTTTCGCATTATAATTGTACAAGATCAAGTCATACCAAGTAATTCCACAACTGACTTATTCAATAGTAAAAGAATTTTAGAATATATTAGAAATAATATAATTAATCAATATATGTATTATAGGTGTATTTGAATTTCAGGTGTCTTTGGCAATGGGGTATTGTAACTTTTATACTACAACTGCTGTAAATTAAAAATCATCATTGCTGTAAGGTGTAAACACCTTGATAGTTAGGCTTTGACAATCCACCTGTCTCACATCACTCTCAAATGCACTATTAATATAACTACAAAGTAATATATATATATATATAGGATCTAACTACCTTACCCATGAGGTTTAGCACCCCATTTTTTGTCTTTTTCAAGTTCACCGTTGGATTCAACCCATAAGTTGTACAATGGCTTAGATGAGATTATTGGGTTATTAACATTAACAGCCCCTATTGTTCATGCAAAATAAAAAAAATCAAAATTTTTAAAATTATGACATATATGTTCATAATATTCTAATTTTTTTGACACTATTGAACTAAATTTTCAATTAAATAACTTATTGTTACATTTATTAATATCTATTTAAATTAATAAATTTATATATTAATTAATAAATTAACTAATTTATTATATAGTTAAATTATGTATATTATTTACTAATCATAATTAATGAAATATAAATATGATTTTTTTATTTAACATAATGACAACCAATTTTCTCTCACCCATGTGAATAGAGCTCAAACCTCAAAACCCTTTTTTTTTTTTTCAACGCAAGAGAATTTACTATCTCAAGTAGATGGAATGTCCAAAATACGAAAATAAACTTAATTTCATATTCTATGTAGTTAATGTTTTATAATTTTTTTGTAACATAATATTTATTTAACATACTGTCAATTATTTAATTATGTAGTAAAAATATGTTAATTTACTAATAATAATAAAGTGTTAGTTTATGAATTTGTAAAATAATTTTTTTTAACAATGAGTTTTGTACTTTTGGTCGATTTTTTTCCATTGAATAAAAATAATAAATTTAATTACACACTTCAATAAATTGATATTTGTTACTCCACCCCAACAGTTTAAATAGTAATTATCATGCATCAATGTGGTTAAGATCTTTTATTAACTTATCTGAGAGAAGGGTTAAAAAAAATCTAAACAATTACTCTATTTAAAAATAATTTAAATATTTCTTTAGTGAAAATAAACTAAAAATAAGCATTTTCTATTATTTATTCTCTCTTGCTAACGTTGCACATGGAGAAAATAGAGATGGCCGTTCAACACATATCTATATGTTAAAATATAAGCCAATTAGTATAATTAATTGAATAATTAATTGTGTCTTAAATGAATTATCATATAGGAGTTTTTAAAGCGATCTCAATACAGCTATTAATCGAGTTGATAACTAGGAATAGCAAACAAATTCATTCAAACAGTCAAGCTGGATATCTAAGTATTTGATCTCAATGGATTGGACAATATCCATTCAAAATACTCCGGATTTGATTTATCTGATATCCGGCCATGAACTTAAATATTAGTAATATTTAAGCATATGAGGCTAAAATTGAATATTATAATTAATATTTAAGTTCTAAATTATATGAAAAATCAAAATAACATTACTAAAAATTATTGCACCGTCAATGACAACAATGACTAAGAAATAGAAGTGAGTGAACAGTAATATAAAGACTATCAACAGATTCAAAATTCTCCGATCTATGTAATAGTGGCAATGTTGCTGGATAAATGGATGTGTTGGCGATAGATGCGCCTTTCAATGCAAACAAATATAACAAGACCCCATGATTAGATGACATTTCAAGATTTATTGCCTTTAACAATCAAATGAGGGTCTCTAAATTGAAAAAAGGTGGTAGTGTAATGTAACTTCCTGTATTTTTGTGGTATAGTTATGGTTGTAGTTATTTTGAAAGGGTGTGTAACTCTACATATTGCCATTTTCTGAGAATATCATTGTATAGATCATCCAATTTCAAGTCTATTGGTGCCCTTCATGGCCCATTTCAATCAATAATGTCATTGCACGCGACGAAGCAGTGGTCACTGGTGATTGTATATATTTTTTAATGTAAAATATCTTTTTTTAATTAATTAAAAAAATAAGAGAAATAATTTTGTTTTATTATTTTTGTTTCTATATTGAAAATAATTTTAATTACCTTTTAATTAAAATGGGTGAGAAAAATGATGTCATTGAAGGTGCAAAATGGGTGTGAAATAGGGATGGCAATTTAAACCCAGATCCGGCCTAGACCCGAATGAACCCAGATAATCCGAACCGGGTTTAACTTGCACCGAACGAAATTATATCCGGAATCCGGATGCAATCTTTTAAATCTAACATATTTGGGTTCGGGTTTGAAATTGGGTGAACCCGCAAATCCGAAACCCGGATCCGGATGTATTTATTTTTATATTAGTTTTGCTTACTATAAATAGAAACAATTGAAAAAAAAATAGCCTCGCCCTAGTTCCAGTTCACAGCCACGCCGCCAAAGCCGAAAGCCAAATATTTCCTCATCAAATCACCACGAATTGTGCTGTGTTCTTCATCCTTACTGCCAAAGCCTTAATCAAATCCCGATAGTTATCACCAAAGATGGCGATACAGTCGAGAAAAAGAAGAAGAAGGCGAAGATGATCAATCCTGAAGCAGGTCCATCTCGATCTTGATATCTTTAGCAAGGCCACGGGCAAGCAGTTTCATCAACGATATTTTTGAGAATTTGACCCAAGAGCGTGATTTCATTCATTTGTTGATTATTGGAAGGGTGTTGGATTGTGATTTGATGGGAGTATGAACAAGACAATGACAGAGCAAATAAAGGCTATAAATGGGATTTTAAAATTTTCTTTTTTCCCTTTTAAGATTGTGAATTCGAGAAGCTTTGGTTGAGTGATCTTGTTGATAATAATCCTGGCTTTAATTATTTAATGTTCATCATTTCATCGTTTATTGATAAAGGCTTTTTCAATATGAGAGGTTAGGTTCCAACAAAAAATTATTCGAGTTTAAAACCTGGAATTTGGAAAAGTGGATAATTTCCTGGTTTAATCTGTACCAGCCCCGCAATAAAAAAATTCAGTTTTTATTCGGATTCTGTAAGATGAATTGCAATCCGGGTCCGGAACCGGAAAGGTCAAACCCAAACCTGGACCCGGATTTTGCCATGCCAAATGTAAGCGCTGAAGCGCAGGACTAATGTGTAAAACTTTAAAATTTTTTAATTTTTTTGTTTTCATAACAAATAATAGGATTCCAGTGTAGTTGACCTTAAAAAAAAGACAAAAAGCAGGGGTACCAAACCAAGTTGCAAAGTAGTTTTGCCCATATATATATATATATATATATAATAATAATATTATTTACTTATTATATTGTTTACATAATATTTTTTGAAATATTTTAGAGTTGCAGACAATTTTAATAATGAAGCCCTGCCGGCAGGGATTTATAGTAACAATTATTAGATTTGTCAATTCAACATATACGACCGTTGACAAATTGACTTGAAATTGGTTCTACATGCATTCGCTATAAATTATTAATGTTAAAAATGAAAGTCAATCAAATTCACTTGTTAAGATCCAAGCGATTGTAACTTATTTCCGTCACATAAACAAAAACACAACGGTGGGAACCAAATAATTTTTGTTAAGAGGAGTATGTTACAGCTGCTGTAGCTTACCATTTCCCACTCGTCAACTTTTTGTCAAAGGTGCAAAAGTCAAGAAATTGTGCAATTCTTTCTTGGGTAGCGTACGTACGTATGTAGTAATAATAATAATAATAATAAAATGAGTTTCTCGATGCGGGCAAAGAAGCAATGTGTTGATTGCAAACCTGGTGATTGGTTAAGGAGTGAGTCATTTGTTGCGGCTGCATGTCATGATGTAAAAGCAGAATTTAAGCTTACCAAAACCGACATAAAGGCATTCGTATTCAATATTCTTTCTGGTAAAAAGTGAAGAATTTGCTCTCTCCATATCAAAGATTTCTTCTGAATGCATGAGTTTATTAGTCTCCCTAATTCTGTTTATGAACTCCTCAGGGATCTTTTTACTGCTAGCTAGCATTAACGACACACAAGACGCCTTGCAAATGGGCGGTTAGCAGAGCTCGTAAACCATCCTTGCGTATTTATGATTCATGAAAGTCAGAGAAGAGATTCAATTGGCCATTGGAATTAAATACACTAGTTGAAGGATCCGATGTCCAAAACTTGCTTATTTACAAGAAGATTTGAGAGAGAAGCACTGAGACTACACATCCAGCAGTCCCCCTAACGAGCAATAACCGGAGAAGAAGGCTATGATAACCGTAACATCAATGGCTTTGAATTTGATATGTAAACCCAAATTAATTAAGAAGTCGTATTACCTATCAATAGTCATGCTGTAATGCAGGATCCTTATTTAGGAGGTTCTTGGTTGGTGAGTCTATAATCAAAATGAAACAAAGAGAAGAAACTGCATATGTTCTTTTGGGATAGGCAGAAGAAGCTGCGCGGAGACAATAGCAAATTAAATAAAATGCTCATGGGCTACCATGTGATAGCAGCCAGGGTTCAATGCTTCGATCGGAAGGTTGAAGGATATTTTAAGGTTAACATTGGAAATTGGAGCAGGCAGGGCACTAGTCGTGCATGGCTCATTTAATTCTCTGTCATCTAGTTCTTTACTGCAAGCCATTTGCTCAAACGTTTTTGCTTGAATAGTTAATTTACTCAAAGTTAGGTTAACTTATAAAAATAACTCATTCATTATTTTTCTTATTTAATAACCCCCCAAAAAAAAAAGGAAAGAAAGAGAGAGTATTTTAAACAATAATACCCTTAAATATGATAATGTCAGTGACTAGCAAGTCGATGATTGCGAACACATTATCTGGTGTGGCACTGGTTGGCATGTCATTTTATTCAAGTACATTATTCTCCAAAATAATAAAAGGAAGAGAAGCGGTAATAAGTGGAACGCTTTATATGTATTTTGACCATAATTTAGGCCATATTTATAAAATTTTCCTTGCAAATTTGTCTATATATCTTATTAAAAGTTAAGGGTGTTGCACTACGTACGTATATGCCAAACCAATAAACAAGAGAAAACAGAATTTGAGTAAATAAACAGCCAACCACATGCATATTATACAGGCTAGTGACGAGCAACGTTAGCATTGCAGGACATCACATGAGATATTATATCAAATTTTCAAATTTAGATCACAAGGAAGATACACTCTTTTTCTATTTGGATAAATCATAAGGAGTCTAACCGTGTTGCGAATTTAGATAATTCTAAAGAAATTAGCAGATAAAAAGAGAAAAATCCAAAAATTCTGAAAACGAATCGCGTGTTACGTTATCCAAAATAATTAAAACAAACAATGAGAGGTCTTAATTTCTTATCGGAGTTTCAAAAAGATAAAGACCAGTCATTGTGGATTGTTTTGTTTGGCTTTGAATAAAAAAATTCGGTAATCCGTTACATTCTTAAGTTCAAGCTTGATTAACGCTTGTCACGGTGCAAATCCAATACTGCTTGCTCTTTTTCCTCAACTTACATTGCCCATAAAGTAACCCTCTCGTTATATATATATATATGAGCGCCTCTAAGCTTTCATTCGATTAATTCTTTCTTAATCTTTATTATTTTAATCATTCTCTCTCATGGCTCTTTGGCATCTTCCTCTTCTTTTGGCTTTGATCTCTTTCTCAGGTTACAGGAATCACATTAGTTCGTTAATCATGAATGTTTGTTTCAGAACGGTCTGTTTATATTTTGTTTTCCTCTATATATTTTGTTTCACAGGCACAGATGCTGCAATATTCACACTGGAAAACAAATGCAAGGAGACAATATGGCCAGGGATCTTAGCTGGTTCGGGAAAACCTGTTCTCATGAATGGGGGAGTTCATTTGAACGCAGGAGAAAACATTAAAATTGAGGCACCGAAGGGCTGGTCGGGCCGATTGTGGCCACGTACAGGCTGTACATTTGATCAGTCCGGCAATGGAAAATGTGTCACCGGTGACTGCGGTGCTAAGTTAAACTGTAATGGCGCAGGAGGTGAACCACCAGTATCACTAGCTGAGTTTACCCTTGATAGTCCCGAGGACTTTTATGATGTTAGCCTTGTTGATGGCTACAATGTTCCAATGTCCATCATCCCCAGCGGCGGTACTGGCCAATGCAAGAGTGTTCGCTGTGTTTCAGACTTGAACGCAAAGTGCCCAGAAGATCTACAACAGAAGGACTCTGGCCGTGTTGTGGCATGTAGGAGTGCATGCATGACATTCAACACGCCTGAGTATTGCTGCACTGGTGCTTTTGGAGGTCCTAATACATGCAAGCCAACTAACTACTCCAAAATCTTCAAGGAGTCTTGTCCCGATGCTTACAGCTATGCCTACGATGATCTGACCAGCACATTCACATGTAAAGACGCTAATTACACAATTAGCTTCTGTTAAATTTTATGTAAAGACACTATGAAATAGGTGTGCATTATACAGATGTTCACAATAGTTGGAAGAGATTCTTCCCACATGAATGTTGTATTACAATGCTAACAAGTTATGTTGCAATGTCTGGTAATTACATAACAGTGTATGGATTGATGTTTCTGGGGCATATTGGCTTCCATTCAATCCAAGAAACTTTTATATAAGAAAGCTTGTAGCTTGCAGTATGAGTAACACAATCATATTCTTCTGTTGTTTTTTCTTGGGCATGGATCAGTATCTATTGGCTACAGACTTGCATAGAGCACAACAATACCACAGTCAGCTAATGTTTTTTAAGTTTATCCCTTTCTCTAGTAGCTTCAATTTACGTGGAATACTTTGTTCATCAAGAAGCAAAGGATCGAGAATCAGGAAACAAAAAAATTGACCATCCCAGAAGTTTCCCAGCATGCTTAGCTGATTGCAAAACGAGTACAGTGATGGTAAAAATTGAAAGTTCTACTACACAAGCAAAACATTCTATCAGAATCAAGGTTTGCTTAGAAATTGAAATGCTACCAATAGTTTTTTTTTTTTTTTGGACTTTAAAAAACAACAACATTCAGATAAGATTGCAATTTGCGGTAGTTTCATGTATACTCAAGAAGTCTTCTTCTTCCTGTCAAAATCAGTTAGCTTTTGTTTTACAAGCAACTGTTTAAAGGAAAATTTAAACACAGCGTTGTCAATCTGAGGTCTCCAAAATCTACATTCCAACAAACCAGCAACTTCTTCCAGAGAAACATGATTACCTGATTTGCATCAAACTCCAAGGTGTTTTGACAGGATGATCCTCTGGTGAAGGAAAAATTTACCAGAAGCCATATGCAGCACAAGCCATGTGGCAGTCAGTGAAAGAAGAGTAGTCCTACGATGATGTGCAACAGTTGTAACTCCTTCGCCCAGACTCTGGTTCCTGCCCAGGGACAACAATATTGGTAGCCTTAAGAAGCGAAGAACTCCCACCAGATTCTGATTCATCATTGGCAGTGAGAGCCTTTTTGCTGACAATTCGATAAATCTCTGTCAAGACTGTGAGGAAAGCAAGCTCAACATTAGTGGACTCAAGAGCTGATGTCTCCATGAAGCAGAGGCTTTCCTTTTCAGCAAACTCTTTCGCATCCTCAGTGGGTACAGCTCGCAGGGTCTCCAGGTCAGACTTGTTGCCCACAAGCATGATGATAATATTTTTATCTGCATGTCCCTGCAGTTCCTCTAACCACCTTGCCACATTATCAAATGACTGACGCTTAGTTATGTCATAGACCAGCATCGCCCCCACTGCACCTCTGTAGTATGCACTTGTTACAGCCCGATACCTAAGATCACCAACAACAGAGTACACAAAATGAACCTATTACGTGCAAGGACATAGAAACCAAGAAAGCAGAGGAAATTTGAACTATAAGCTCAATAAAGAAATTAAAGATCAAAAGCACATGACTATGGACAATAGTAATAGATATGGTCCAAGCTATTAGGCATTATCACAAGAAAGAAAGAAACTATCTGTCTCCCAATACATATGGCACTCCAAGAGGTATTCAAGGGGCCCGACAATTATATTAATTAATCAGGAGCAGTTAATCCAGCTATTTTGAGTTAGCTACATAACTCTAGTGTCTGTTTTAACATGCAAAAGAAATCGCCTTCAATTTCTTGTAATATATTACATCATAAACAAACAACACATAATCAAATTTAGCCTATACTTGTAGTATTACACAATTCCAAGTTCCTTTCTCCACAAAATATATGAACAAACTTAGAGTAACTAAATCAATTCATCGCGCATCGTTAATATTCTTCACACAGCATAATTCACAAAAGAGACAGATCAGTTCCTACTGAAGAGGCGTAAGTAAAATTTTAAAGGCAATCAAAATGTTTTGTCAGCTTGAGCTACAGATCAACAAAAATATTCCATTCCTACTAAGCATATTCCACTTCACCGAACTGTAAAAATAATCCCATGGATTCTGATTTGACGCTGTACAATAATCTCAATCAAAATTACCAACATAAACATCTTATGAAATCAGCCAAAAAAAGTACGAAAATATGAAATACTTTGACTCAAAAAAAAAAGAAAAAAGGAAACCTTTCTTGACCAGCAGTGTCCCAAATCTGAGCTTTGACATTTTTGTGATCAATAACAAGTGTTTTTGTTTGAAACTCAACACCGATCGTGGCCTTTGAATCTACACTGAATTCATCTCTTGCAAAACGAGCCAAAAGCTGAGACTTGCCCACTGCAGAGTCTCCAATCAGTACTATTTTGAATACATAATCGATTTTATTATTATAGTTACCTTGCTGAAAGTTCGACATCTCAATTTTCTACTCTATACGTTTCGTAAGAGACTAAGAGACCCAATAGAAAAGAAGAAACCTTCGGATCAAAGTTACGTTTTTGAGTTGAATCAATCCGAAAAGGAGAAAGTTTGTTAATATTATTAAAAAATCTGAGATAGGTTTGTGTTTTGTAGGAAAAAGCATAAAAGATGAAGCAGGTCTGGGAGCCAGTAGTGCTTTTGACATGAACAAAAGAGAACCACGCGTCAAGACTCAGAGACCAGTTCAGTGGACCAAGTGGAACTGTTTTTTTAGTTACTGACCTTGGGCCTTAGAAGTTTCAAGTTAAAAAAAAAAAATGAAAAAAAAAGGGGGAAATTTTGTTCTGTTCACATAAAGGATTTAACAATACCACAATTTTACACGATGAAATTTGAATTAACGCACCGCTTGCACTTAGCATGTCCCGTCTGATCCTTTTTCTACTCCTTAATAAAATAAAGAAAATAATGGATACGCAAAGATATATGTGAAAACCTCATCCATCAGGTTTTTTTAGCCATTTAGGTCTATTATCGAACTAAATCTGATTTCCAGTACGCAGAAGCTGGTTATATTTTTCACCGACTTGAAAGAGAGTTGAATGGATATGATTTATCAATTTTTATTATATCACGCAAGGTGCAAATTATCAACCTTTTATTTCTCCGTTTCTTACATCCGTGGCGACACTGATTTTCATAGTAGAATCAAAGAAGTTAACCTTGCCCTTATATCATCTGTTTTATCTTTATTGATAGCATCTAAAATCAGAGTTGAGATAAATTCTCTAGCCCTGGGACCACACCAGGCTTCGAGTCCTTTGCAGTAACAAAGAATTGTGACCTTACATGATGTTGTCAAATAGTAGCTAGGTATGGCAGAAACAACATTCAGGTTCCGTTTAGTACATTAATGTCGTGGAATAAAAGCTCCAAGCACTTATAGTTTGGCTTGCCCACCTGTCAAAAGGTTGAAACAATGGACCCTTAGAATTTTGATTGAACAGATTACACATCCCATAACCGTAGATTGTGAACGAAGACATTGACTGGGAGAGATGATGGCACATCAAACCCGGAAAAGCGTTGGTGTCCACGCTTATAGTTTTAGCTTAAGTTTGTATAACATTAGCTCGCCTTCCAATTTCTTTTACCATCCCAACTCATACAATTTCTTTTCAAACTTTTGCCCAACAGCTAAAAGATTGTACTTTGTATTGAAGAAATCATGGATGAAGAAGCTTAATAATACAATTAATCTACGTGAAGGGAATCAAAACAAGACAATCACTCTACTCAATTGGATCTTACAATAAATTACAACAGCAATCTTTTCAACCAGCTAAATCTCACTCACTATCCTATTATTTTTTAAGGGCAGTGGAAATGAAGAGTTATCTTTCTTTTTCATCTCACAAGTAGCAGCTTTCTTATGCTATCTGTACAGATACAAGTCTACCGGAAGTTTTTGCAATTCAACATAGCTTTTGTTTGTTTGGGCACGTGCATTTTGCCTTATTGTCCGTGAGTAACTGCACGAAAAGGAAAAAAATGTTTGGTTAGGGCAGGTAGTGCTGCTTAGCTGTTCATGTGAAGTTGATTAAAGGGTTGTATTCTATTATGTTACCTTGACTTGTTTCTGAAGATCTTTAATGTGTTCAACTGCCAGATCTAACATCTCAGCCGTGTTTGTTTGCTGCGAAAAAGGAAGTTAAAAAATCAATGATTGTCAAGCAAAAATTAGGACTAACACAATTGAGTGATAATCCTAGTCTCTCAAGTCTTAAATACCTTGTCCATGTTTGGGAAAAGGTCTTGCAATTTCCTCATTCGTTCACTTATCCGAGTTCTTCTAACCTGAAATTAACAGATCCCAATTAAATATGTCATGATTTGAAGGATGGAAAGGCCAAAAGAATCACCATAAAAAACTAATCTTATTTTGTATAACAGATGAGATTACCCTCTCGGCAATGCTTCTTGGATGAGTGGCACAACCTCTTTTGGCTCGAATCTTGCAAGGAACAGAACCTTGAAAATGCAAAAACTTCTCCACAGCAGCCATTTCAGCAGATGTTTTTGGTAAGCTCAAATGGTGGACCAAGCGAGTAGATTGGTTTCCAGAATTTCCATTCTAATAAATTATAATACAATCAGTGAATAGATGAAGGCTAAGCAGAACACAGAGAAATAAAAATGACGAGCAAAATCTACCTGAATTTCATCATATGCGTCTAGACCAAAAGACATGTTGCAAGGACTGTCTCTAGCGCTCTTAACACCACTGAATGAAGCATCATCCCAAGGATCGCTTGAAAAATTGGGCATGTATTGTCCACTGGCACCATTATTGCCCACAAAGTTTTTCTCCGGGCTACTATTCTCCATGCTTTGGTTCCCAATTTCAGCAATCTGAGGCATAAATCTTGAAGATGACCCAGGCGAGAAGTTAAAACGATTGATTAACCTACTAGCTGATGTGCTAGCTTCTAAATTAGTACCATTGCCAGCTCTAAAGCATCCCCCATTTCTCATTCCAGCAAAGCCTGGTAGTAATTATGAGACTGTTAGCAACTGACATATGTTCAGGAAATGGGATTAAGCCGTATTTGAATTTTTTTTTGGCCTTAGTTGATTTCAGTTGAGCATCACACCAACAAACTGGTAAGCATTCCAAAACAGAGATGACATCAAAATAAAAGCTTGAGCAAACCAAATTGCCATGTAAGAAAAAAAAACATTTAAACTTTCCAGCAAAAGGATTTGCAAAAGAGATAATGATATGTTTGATTGCTTAAAAACTGTAGTAAAGCAGTATATTTCTGTTTTCTTTTTTCAGCTTTGACTTCAAAATATTTAGTCATTTGCAACTTGGCTAAGCACATGGATACTTGAAAAAACATAATTCATTAGATTCAAACTATATTTTTAAAAACTACTCCAACCTTCTCAAAAAACAAAACAAAGATTGACATAAAAGAGTAACAAATAAGAGGGAAGAAATAGTTGATTATGAGCATGAAACAAAGAGAAATACCATTGTCAACTCCTAGATTGGAGAAAAGGCCAGCTGGAGAGCTGTTTTGCCTAGTAAGATTAGAACCATTTCCGGTAGCCGTCATCTCTTGCATCGAATTTTCCAAGGCCATAGAGCTCGCAACACTATAGGAATTATCCATGGCATTACCAACATTCACTGAAATATCATTTCCCAAACTATGCACAGGCAAATTTTGGTACACCATCTGTGAGGAGCCATTAGAATACTCATTCTGCTCGGTAATAGGCTCTAACTCTTCTTGCTTCATAGTTTTTACCGCAAATTCTTGTGAAGCATGAGAACCAGAATCACCAGAACCATTACATGGTAACATATATTTTGCAAGAAAATTGTCTATTTCAGGACTTGAAGGTCGAAAGCATCGATAATCCTCACAATTACCACCGCCACCATTACTATTGACAAGACTCTCGAGAAATGAGCTTGGTGCAGAGCAATATCGCGTTAAACTAGAATCACTCAGCTGGTGGTTCTGTTGATCACAATGGGCACTTGAATCCATGAATTCTTGATTCTTCCTCAAGTCTCCCTCTGGATATTTGAAATTAGAGTGTACAAAAGACTCATGTTTCCTGAAGAATCCTGTGAATAATTAAAACCATAAATCATTCAACCTTACTAAGTTTAAATTCTTGACAATTAATATTCAAGTACAGTAATAAAGTACCTCAAAGATTAATTTTCTCAATAAATACAACTCCAAAGTTCTGATATTGATTCTTTATCTTCAATTCTTTACGTCTAAGCTTTTCTTTAACTTCAAAAACAGCTTCTTCTTCACAAAGACACAAAAGAGTCAAGAAAGAATTTGCTTTTTCTTCACCCAAAAGCTGCAAAAAAATTGAAAAATCTGAACCTTCAGAAAGAACCCAGATAAGAAGTACTTTCTTTTAGACTACAAACATTAGTCGCTACCCACTAGCCTCAAACACACAATTCAGAGCTCAAATTCAGCTTACATAATGGAACGCATAAAACAAATCAATATCTGCAAAAAGATCGAATTTTGATTAATCGAAGTACCTCGACTTCCTGTCGGAGTCAAAAAAAGCTGCTGTTATTTATTTGTTTATTTTTCTTTCCAAAAACACTGAAATCAAGAAACAAGCAAAGAGACAGACAAAGGCTTGCAAGAAGAAAGACGAGCAAAACCCAGCAACTTATGTCTCACGGTCAGCGACCTTTATGCAGTATGTGGTTTCGAGAACAACCTAAGTTTTGTACAAAACTACAGTACTGCCATTGATGATGCATTGTGGTCCATGGACGTCGACTAGACCATGACAAAATTGACATGTAATGTAAGCATATGGGTTGACCGAACTACCCGAAAACGGTGGTAAAATTACTGAGATATGTCCCTGGCGTTTAAGGATTCTTTTTATCCGTTTTCTTTGAATTGAAATTGTAAAGGTACATATTTGCTTCTTCATTTTTTTTTTCCCCCCTGCTCTGACGTGTGAGTTTTTGAATACAACCTTATCCAAGATTGGAAGCATACGATGCTTTGCTTATGGGTCAAGCGTCTTTATTCAAACGTGGAGAGCTAATGTGTGGGCACTATCAAACGTATCGTACTGGGTGGCAATATTGAATATAAAAAATATTGATGATCTTTGGTTCATAGGTTGAGGCAACAAATATTGCTAGGATTCAATGCATTGTGACCCCATTTTATCTTATTATTTATTACTATTTAATATTTTTTAACCTAGTCCAGCTACCCCTCATGTATCATTTTCATAATTTCCTAGTCCGTAAACGGTCTTTGTCATGTTAACTTTCAATAATACACCAAGGTTAATCCAAAAACTAAAGAATGAACTGAAACTACTAAATAATTTGAATAATTTTATTGGATTAAGTGATCTCTCGACTTTTAATTATGTCTCTCATTTCTAATAGCTATATTTCATATATGAACACAAATATACTAACACGCAGAGTATGAAGTAGAATGCCCAAAATTTACTTTTCGTACTCTTAATGATAAAATGATTCATTCATTCAAACTACTTTTTGTTAATTTATTAGATATAAGCATGCAGGAAGTAGACTTTTATTTTTATCTTTTTCAAATTAAAAAAACAAGAAAAAGACGTGTAAGTTGATTTATTGACCATGAAGAACAAAGAAGGGTGTTCATATTTGAATGAAATGTGGATTGTTAATTTATATTATATAGGATATCAAGTGAAAATATCCCCTCGTGCCATTCTTTTTGAGTTTTTACCCACTTGCAGCCGAATATGCAATATTTCTTCACTTTTGGATTTTCCAATTTTACCAAAATTTCCTTGAGACTCACATAATCTTATTTTAGTTACAAAACGACACTTTTAAGATTAATTATCCCATATTATTTTATTCTATGGATTCAACGAAGAAGGGATAAAAAGACAAGGCAAAAAAGGCTCTTGGTCAAGAAACTAGTAAAAAACGTAATGATCGTGCCCGGTGGTTTTGCAAAACCAGATAATCGTTTGCTGTTTTCTTAATACTTTATTAACAATTAATTAAGCTCGCTAATCACCATCAATAGTAATGAAAGCGAATTGCAGCTTAAATTAAATCCGCGACCATCTCGTGATCTCAAATTAAAGCGAATGATATCGTTTTACTCGCACCGTCCGTTCAGTTGACTTTAGATTTAAAGTCAACCCTCTTAAATAAAAAGTCAGAACTACTGTTTTGGCATTGACCAAAATCTCATTCAGGTCGCGTCGTCTTGTCAACCTTGCCGACTGATTAATTAGCTGCACCCAATTTCACCAAACTAAAGGGCGTCTTGAATTTTGACACGTGCGTAAGATCACATTTGGCGTTATTTTTCAACGAATCAAACTCACCTTTTAATTAATTATGTCGGCGATTATTATGTGAATTAAAAAATAAAATAAAAAAGGCATTTACGGGACGAACATCCTGCAACCTTCAAAGTGTGCCCCCGAATCCCGATCCTCAAATTTTTACCCAGTCGTGTTGTTTGAATTAGAAAATAAGCCAAATTGAATAGGCCAATTACATATGCTACAGTTTCAGGTGATTATTCATTAATCTTTTGGGATGCAAAATTATTTATTAATTAAAGTTTTTTTTTTTATTGCATTCTTAAAATTGTTGCCTGCGCAAAGAGAACAAAACTATTCCAATGGATAAAAGGGGCATAAGAAGAATAAGATATATGCTTCATTCAGTTCTTGATGCTAGCAATGATATTTCAAGTGTCACTGTCCTTAATTCCCACTTGCCCACCGGTAGGCATTTCTAAGTATTTTTCTTTCTTTCTTGATCATGATGAAAGAACCCAGTTCCATTGGATTAAGATTAGATATAGCACGAGGACATAAAGCAATTAAAAACAAAAATTAACTTCCATGCAGTTTTGTAGTGAGGTATTATATTTTTTAAGTTATAAGAGTTAAAAAAATTATAACTATGAAATAAAAATTGATAGTGGGTATGATTTTTAAATAATAATTTTAACAAAATATTATAGATATTATAGATATCTCACCATAAAAATACTTAACTTTTAAGTTACAACAATTGATGCTTAGCAAACATTTTACTATTGTAATTTTTAAACCACAGTTATCCAGTTTCAATACCAAACAAATCGTTCATTTACTTAAATGAGTTTTAAAATTTTTATCGAATTTCGATGGCTTTAAATTATCAAATTGTGGATTTTAGATTAATTAAAATTGTCTACTATTAAATTTTCAATCGAACAATTTGCACTTGATAATTCTCAAAATATGCACTTAGAGAATACTCGTCCTTCGTTCTGAATTTTCCCTCTTTGTTCAATTTGTTCTCTCTACTAGTTAAGCTCCTATGGTACCAACACGATATAAAACTAAACCAATCATTATAATAAGAAGGGCAAGTATGCACCGATCACTTGATACTTCACATTATCAAAAAACATACTAATTTTTTTTCTTTTGGCTATTCAGTTGAAGTTTACGAAGTGTATCACTTTTTCATTTTTCAATTAACACAGTTAGAGGAATTATCAGAATATTAATAAAATAATTATTTTACCCTTGAAAGAAAAAATACTATTTAATCCTAGCTAAATGACCAAAAAAAAAAAAGATCCATTTCGTACTTGTTGGGGGTCAATGGCGGTGCCATATAATGACTAGCAAGGGCTGAAGTCCTTGCTTGACTTCTCAAAATTTATAAATTTAATTTGATATTTGTCTCAATTTTTAATTTGATTTACCATAAAAGCCCTTATTGAAATTTATAAATAATTAAAACATCAAGTTTTTTTTTACACTTCCAACCCATAAAGAAACATTGTTATTTTGAAATTCCTCAAGCCCTAACTCTCCTTGCACCAAAAAAAATAAAAACTGCTTTATCTTATTGAGTTTATCCAAATGATTTTTCTTCAATGAATTTTATAGCACTTAAAGTTCAACTTGATATTTACATTATGGATGTTGGTTCTAAGAACAAATTTTCAAAATTGAAAGGGTTGGAATGCAACAAGAAAAATAATTGATACTAAAAAGAATAAATTGTATTTATTAATGATATCAACATTAATTTTACCAGTTATCACAAATACAGTATAAATGGCATTTTCAACTATGAATTTTGTGAAAAATCATCTGTAAAATTGGATGAGAGATCAATGATTGAGTGATATTATTGTTGTATATATAAAAAAAATGCTTATTTTGTATTTTTGATGATAAAGTTATTCTTCAACATTTTTAACATATAAAAATAGGTCGAAATTAGTTGTAAATGTATTGAATTGAATATATTAACGAATTTTTATTTTAGTATTTGTTACTTGTTGGCATTTTTTTAAAAATAATATTGTTGTTCGAACTTAGTCCCCTGCCAGATTGAACTTCCGGCACTGCCACCGCTTGGGATGAATAATGACTACAAAATTACTTATATAAACTCATTAAACTTGGTGTTAAAGATATAAAATCACCAAAATAAGCATCCTAGCTAATTTGTAGTTTTACAAGTTAACATAAATCAAGAACCTCTACTCATATAGTCCGTCCTAAATAACACATATCCGACAATAATAACAAATTTTCAACAACAATAAATCACCAATAAAAATAGTCATAGTTGTCTAGCATACATTCAAAATAATCATAAAACAAATTATGAGAAACCTTGAACAGTATAATTTGTTCTTGTAAATTTAAAAATAACGACACAAAATGGGTTACGGGGGACTTAAAGTTTAGAATTTGTTCCCATCAGTCCAAAACAATAACATATTCCAAAAGTATCAAAAACAACAACCAATGAATAGTCTTCTTATATTCAAGGGCAACATAATCATTCATTAATATTTTGTTAAATTCAATAAGTAGATAAGTGATATACTTCATAAACTTGAGGTGAAAACTACAAAATAATAATAATAATAATAGTGTATTGTTTATAAAATGTGAAGTATTAAGTAATCTATAGATATTTACCCCAATAAGAAACTAAATGAGAAACAATAAATTCTCTGTTCTAGAGTATTTTTGAATCGAAGAATTTTTTCTAGTATGAAAGAGTGATGATAGAGTCATAAACTCTTTCATAAACTTATTTTGTATAAACTGAATCGGCATTAACTCATTGGTTAAATAAAAATATAAAATGATAAAAATAAATCGTGTGGACTAAAAAAAATTTAATTTAACTAATTTAATTATGCCATATTAACTTATACAAAAAAAAAATTATACAAAAATTTATAACTATATTGTTACTCATTACGAAAAAGTTTTATTTCAGTAGAAAATCAAGCATTTTTCTGGTCCGCGTATATGACTCCATCTGAGGGTATTATTCCCCGTCCTGTCCTGTCCCTACAATTTGCTTAAAGAAGGTGTCTTTAGTAATATTACCGGGGACAACAGCCGGTATTACGCGGTAGACTCTTGGCTATTAATGAGGAAACCATCACGCTAACAGTACTTTTGTTTCAATTTACTTAAAGTTTTGGTGAATTTACTATAGTGTACTTTTTATCTATCTAGGTCTAGTAATTTATATATAGGAAAGGAACAGCTTTTTCAATCTTTACAGGTTAATGATAAAGGGCAAAAAAGGGTGAATAGAGATTTTTACAACCTTTACAAATCTAAGTTTTCAAATTTCTTTCTAACCAATGGCATAAAAGAGATCTTGCTAATGCAAGATTGCAAGGTGATTGAAAGGGAAAATTATTTTTTTAGTTCTTATAGTTTGAGCCTTGAGTCAATTGTCCAATTAGAACTTAAATTTGAAAAAAAAATCCAAAAAGTCGAAACATTATTCTATGATACTATTGAGATAAAATAGCATTTTTATCCATCTAACTTGAAAATTCTAACAAGTCAGAAATATGCTACTTGAAAAATATGAAATAATGAGATAGGTTTTAATAAAAACAGGCAGATAATATTATAACAGGGACTTTTTAAATAATTTTTAAAACACAAAAACTAATTGATTAATTAACGTAAATAATAAGGATTACACGAACATTTATTCTATTTAAAAATTCGAATTGGGTCTCGCCAACTAAAATACGTCTATACCTAATCGTGGCATTAAGCACCTTCCTCATTGGAGAACATCTTCAATGCCTTTTATCATAATAATCCTTGAGATTAGGTACTGTTCTTTTTATCAAAAGTATAATCATAAGCTAATTAAATGATATATGTTTCAACCAATAATACACGCAGAATCTTAAAAATATAAATAATGATAGGTTACAGTGTTGGGATACAAAATCTAACAGAAGAAAAATTGCTTTTCTTAAATGACGAAATGTATAAAGAATATTTTAGGTGCGTGGATAAAAAGAACAATTATATATTCTCTCGGATGCGATAAGCACTTTTAATTTTCTTTATAAGAGAATGTGTAAGCTTTTAGGCCACTGATTTGGCACGCGAAATCTCCATACAAAGAGAGAATATGTAAGCTTTTAGGCCACTGATTTGGCACGCGAAATCTCCATACAAAGGGCGACTTTAGTCGCTATCGGGAATTTGGTTATGAATCTTAATAATCTATTCCGTTTATTAGCTGTAACCCTAACAGCAATAAGTGAGTGTTGGCCAGCATGCATTCAAGTATCTTCATGAATTTGTTTGTTTAAGAAACTTTTGGTAGGCAGAGTCCATAAGAATTAAAAACATATTAAAAACACACCCTAATCTTCTACGAAACCCATGATTGGTGGCGTTCTTGGATTTGGGATATCACTTTTCGCAACAAATGATTTGCTAATCCTAGATATTAATGCATATATAATAGGGTATGGTTTATTAATAATACCTAATTTAAAGCACAACGAGTCACACAAAAAGAAAATTTAGAAACAGGATTCATTTAGGCTTCGTTTATTTTAATATCGTGGTGTTGTTACTTAAAAGTTTGCAACTTATGAATTGAAAGCTCTAGTCGTTTTGTACTTTTGATAATTGTGACAAAATAATCACCATACCAGTAGGATGAAAACGTGAAAAGAAATACTGGGGTTGTTGTTAGTAAACAAATTAAAAATAAGTCATGGTTTCGAATTAACTTTGAGAGGAAGAAGAGGAAGGGGGAATTTGTGTTGCGTGCATGGCTTGTAAATGCCTGTGATTGTGAGCTGTTGTTATCATCAGAACTAGTTGACGTGTTGATATATATATGCAGCAGAATTATTGACAGTACATATGCGGAAGCGGAAAAGCTTTTGCCTTTTTGTTTGCTTATCTTAGTCTTTTTGAAAAGTACGCATATTCTCTTCTTCCTTCTTGACTTCCCTCTGACACGAACAGCGAATGAGAATAACATTACGATCGAAGACAAAGAGCTCTCACTCTGTCGCGTAAACATCTAAGTAAAAGCTTGGTGATTGTTTATGTGAAGGAAACACGGACACGTGAAAAAGTTTGTTTGCCGCGTTTTGAACATTTAACCCCAAATCATTAAAGGATTAAATTTAGACGAGTAATCTATGAGACTATGGCTACGTCCCTGCCCGTGCTGCAGCATGCATGGTGATGGATGGTGGGGGTACGGCATGTGTTTACCAATTACAATTATCTCTTAACGATGTTTCCTGGGAGAAATTCTAGAGGTCGTTATGTAAATGATAATTATGTTAAATTTAACTACTCATATCATCTATGTATCAATTAATTATAATACATAAAAATATTATAAAATTTCACATTCCTGTAATACCACCAGTCTTCTTCAAATTTTAGAAGTTTCCGAATTATTATACACGTGCACTTACTAACTGCATCGTTGTTCTATTTTTACTTTTGCTAAATTTTCGATTTTCTAACATTTTAACTAATACATTATATCATCTAATTTTCGTCAACGCTGGATTTACTTGGCTTTTTATAAAAAGATGAGACAAATTGCTATGATTTCTGTGACTTTTTTTTTTTAATTAAAAGGAGCTACAATAGGATTAATTTCGAGTTACTTGTCATTCAGAATAGGATTAATTTCGAGTTGCTTCTTTGTGGAATAGGATTAGTGTAAATCTCCACTTATCATCACTTTTATTAATAAGTAAAAAAACTTACAATAATTCAACTGATGTTTTAAAAATTCTCACTTCAAACAGAATAACCCAACATTTACCCTTTGGAACGAATATATATAACCTCCTATTATATCATCCTAGTTGTAAATTTATGATCTTTTACCGTGACTTAACCTTCACATCTGAATTTGAAAAAAAAAATCACACATTATAAAAGATTCAAGGAAAAGAAAAGAAAATTACAGAAACCGCATGTCATTACTAGACAAACTTCACAAAAGTAAAACTCCAAACAACTTTGTTCTGCCACAAGACATTAATGTAGCTTTCTTTTTTGGTTTCTTTTTCTTTTTTTGAAATTTTCTTTTTCCCTAAAAAATAACAAGCAAGTTACCTAATAAATTTGAAAGCGAAGTTGACAACACAAGAAGACTGGTTGCGTCAAGAGGCCACAGCCGCTCAGTAGTATGCCTTTCTGGGATTGTTCTGAAAAGAAGGGAGAAAAAGAAATATACATAGCTTAATCGAGCAGAAATTTTAGTCTCAAAGAAAAAAGCATCAATCATTTTTTAAATTAGCAACCACCATGATAAGCAAGCAAGCAACTGCATACGACAAGATAAGAATGATTAATAGGCACGGAGATTACCAGAGGATTGGGTCTGTAGCGATAACCAAGCATCATCCGCTTCTTATACTGTTCATATATATCATCCTCAGGAGTCACCTCCCCAGGATGGTGTGCACCAACCCCCAAGTTATTATCCTTAACATTACCGGCTGAGATTGGATTTGCAATGCCACTTTTCGAGCTTCCCAGACCCTCACCTGCAATACATATGGATAAAGGTCACCAGGCCTCTCCTTCAGACAAGGAAAGATGAGATAATACCTATAACCACTAAACTTAGGAAGTTAAAATGAACAATTTCAGTTAATGCAGGTAATAAGAGTGAAAAAGCAGTAGCTAAATTCTTATTTGGCAAACATAGATTTACAACAATTTCAGAGAATTCCAAAACTCATTCTACCCTTCACGACCTAAAATTTAATACAAAAACAAATTAAAGGTAGATGCGGTCAGGCTAGCACCTTCTTTCCATCCCATTTTGGACAGGAGCTTATGCCCAATATTGTCAGCCTGGATTTTAGCTCTTTCTGCAGCCTCCTTAGCAGCTTTCCGAGCACTTGCATCATTACAGGCAGCCAAGAACTTCCCAAGCTCTTCGTCTGGAATGTAATCACCCATGTGATGACCCCTTTTCCCAGGAGCTGCAGTACCTAAAAAATTGTGAAACTATGTTCATCAAACAACCAAGGAATAGAAATATATTTTCCTACATAAGAACTGGCTCTTTTATATACAAACCTTGAAGAGACGGAGGAGGGGGCATCTCATCCTTTGACTGTTTAGGCTGTCTCTTCCTCTCTTCCTGAGCAGCCTTCTTCATGTAAAACTCCATCATAGCTATAGGATCTGCACCACTTGGTCCACTAGATTCACCTGCAATTTTAGGGGCACGTGTAAAACTTTTGTTCAATTCAGACAAAATAAAATTGCTAAAAGGAACCTTCTTCAAGAGTACTGAAACAAATACTTAAATCTAAAATAAACCCAATAAGAAACTAACAAAATTGAGATATCTACCATTTCCAGTTACAGGCTCTTCAGCAGTTTCATATAAAGCTGAAGCAGGGGTTTGATAATTTTGCTGCGGAAGAGACCTTTGAGAAGCACCAGTGGATTTAGAGGCTGAAGTGCTCATACCACCTACATAAACAACATGCATTACAAGTTTACAACTAATTTCCAAAGATGTCATCAAACTTTTAAAGGACAAAAAGTGAGGTGGCAAAGCAAATAAAATAAAGAATTCAAAAGATGATGGAAATGAAAGAATTTCAGGTCCAGTTACGCAGGTCATGAAACTTCTTGTTCATCACAAGCTTGAGAATCTATTTATGCACATCCGTAAACTTATTGGTGTAATCCTTAGTGACGCTCCAGCATGGCAGAAATGTAGAAATTCCAGAACTCACCGCTATGAGATGTTTGAACCTCCCTGGTCTCTGTAAGGGATTTTTCCTCTTCCGCAAGCCGATATTCATAATACTTGTAGTCTGCACAAGTCTCATCAAAAAGAAATCTGCAAATAACATAAAGCACAACTCATAAGTCTATAAATTTTATAATAAAATAATGTATGTTTGTAGAAAGAATTGCTTCACGCTATGTGATAAGTCTACCCAGTCAACCACACATGCAACTGCATATTCCATATAGAGAGAGCAATAAAACAGAAAGCTTATTATACTAAAATAAGCCTATTATACTAAAATAACAACTACAAAATTAATACAAAGACTTACTTAAAAGGCGTGTCTCCAGGATTTTTTTGTCGAGTAATATGCTCAAATTGCCTTCCATTTTTGGCAACAAAACTTGCTAATTTGTCTGCAACTTTCTTCACAGTAGGATCGCAGGGGGGAGGTGGTGCTGCACATCACTTATAAAACTGATTAATACCGAGACCATGAACAAGGGAATGCAAATTACTCTTGTAGCAGCGTGCCACATATTCCAAATCTTTCATTGAACATCTCTTTCCACCAATGTTGGTTGGTACTAAAGGTACAAGCTGCATTCATGAGATAGAAATATTCAAGAATGTTTTGTCCTCTTCATCCACTGGTTCAAGATCAGAGAAGACATATACCTAGACTATTTCCTCAATAGCAGTATCTTCCATGAAGGGGACAAATTCAATTCACATAACAGTTAGATGATTCTCTCCATAAAAGTCTTTTAGTATTTCTGACTTCAATGAGTTATAGAAGTGAGAATATGAAGAAGGTCAAGTCAGTGATAATATCTTGTTCAAGTGATAAGTAAATCACAAGTAAGAATATAAAAACGACCAAGTTAGATGCATTAATGGAGTGTCTCTTCCTTCTTCTCTTGATCTCCAGCCAAAAAAGGGAAGAAAATATGGGGAAGTTCCACATATACCTTACTCTAAAAGTAAAAAGGATTAAAAAATAATTCATATAAAAACAGTAATTACCAACAACAACTTGTTTTGAAGATTGATCAGAGGCCTCTGGTGGATCCAACTTCTGCCTTTTCACCGGTGCATCCACTGAATTTTCAACATCTGCTTCATCCTCATCCTCATCGGCATCCAACCTAACAGGAGGTCCCACAAGCTTTGACTTTTGTTTCAAACTGAATGCAAGCTTGCCTCCTGAGGTAGCCAAGCTGGACTTTCGGGTATCAACAGTGGGTTTATTCATGGATATTTTAGGAACTAAACTTCCAGCAACAATTTTGATAGGTTTAGACTCCTCCACAGATGTGGCACCCCTCTCCCTTTCCTTTTCCTTGTCTTTGTCTTGTTGAAGCTGTTTAAACCTCTCCATAAATGAGCCGTCATTAACAAAAAGGCTAGGAGGCGTACCTTTCTCCATTGGAAACGGGCCAAAAGTACTTAGGCTGTTTACAGGATGTCACTGTTCAACAAGTGAGCTTCCAATCTATTTAGATATTGAATTTGATCTTTCGATCCATCTCTTTATGCAAATGTAATGTTGTCAAAATCATAAGCAAATTAAACACCGACATTCTTCTATCACAATAAAATCAACTCCACTGAATCAATTCATTTGATAATCAACCAAAATCAACTCCACTGAATTCAAAATTTCAAAATAATTTGATGCAATCAAATTCATGTGACAATCAATCATATTCAAACCATTAAAATCACAGATTTTAAGGCAAAATCAACAAAAGCATAATCACTAATATCCTAATTGAAACCAAGTAACTAATCAACAATAAAAGCAAATCTAAAACCCTAATTTACAATACATAACAAACCCTAACATCCAAACCTAATAAACCAAAATTATAAGGAACCCGAACAAAAAGAACGTGATATTCGCGAATGAATTAACGTTTGTTACCTGAACAGTGATTGATCAAGATCAAAAATTTCTTTTTCAATAAAAAAAATAAACAATAATGATGCGACCAGGATATACTTCAACAAGATATCGCGATTCGCGAGTTCGGGTGTTTGGAGTTTATTTTAATGAAAAAAGAACGCGTGGCCTTTTGATTAGGGTTGCCCTGATTTCTCTTCTCCGGGCTTATATGAAAATAGAAGAGGCGACTTTGCAATTGAGGATTCAATCTTTTCGGTTATTATTCCTGACCTCTTAACTTTATTATAATTAGTACATAGCCACTATCATAAAAATTATTAAAATTAAGTATATAATTATAATAAGTAACCGTAGAAAAGAATAATAAAACACCAAATTTGGAGTTAAGCAAATTAAACTCTGAAAATGTCTTCCTCTTTGTGTCTTTCGAAGTTAAAATTAAACTTAATCATATATTTATTTAATACATGAACACGACATATCAACTATATTTTACTATAAATACTTTAAAGAATTATCATAATTTCAACTAATTCATCAAATTATTTTTATTAAATACTTATCTTTCAATTGTGCAGTGAAAATATTAAAAAAAAATTGGATTGTAGACCAAAAAAGGTCATTACCTACCATTATCAATTATAAAGAAATAATAATCATTGCCTATAATTATTGTAAATTATCACAATTATTTTATATTATCTACTATAAACTTATAATTTTACTTTAACAAATAAAATAATTATGACATTTAAATACTCTTATACTTTTTTTTAATAATTTTATATACAAAAGTAATTTTCATATTATTATTCATCCTAACAACAAATCAATTTATTTTCTATTTATTTGAGTGGGATTGAAATCCATAAATCTCTTATTTTATTTTGCTGTGAGGGGTCTTAGTGTTGTTTTGAGCAGAAAGATTGAAAAGGGTATAAGTATGTAAATTTTTCATAAGTAGTACAACTCTTGAAGGTAACCATAGTAAAAGGAGCCAAATGCAAGAAAGCTTAAAGTAATCCCCAGTGGGCAATGACCGCTGACCTCTCTAGACTCCGATTACCCCCCTCCCCCGAAAAGTGAAAAGAAGAGGAAGAGGAAGCCAACAGGCAACGGGCAACAGCAAATAAAGACCAAAGAGAGCGTTAGTGTAAATATGGACACAAAGAGTCTTAAAACCTTTAATGCAATAGTACCTTTGCACGCCCATTTCCGTTCAAGAGCTCCGAACTTCACTCAATTCAAGAACAATTTCAGCTTCTCTTCGCCTCTCTCCTCTTTCTCTTCCTTTCGCTTCTCTCCTATCTGCTCTCTACGTAATAATTTTCTTCATGATGTATAATAATGTAACTCTTTTAGTTTTGTTATGTATGGTTTTGATTGTTTCTTTTATCTTGTGGGTGTTAGCTGAAAGGGAAAATGGCGGGTTTTTGCCACGTGGGGTTGGTGAGGCAGTTAATGGTCTCTCCCAAAACAAGTTTCTTCAAGTTGTTTTAGTTTCTCCCCAGGTATGGCATAGAAAATGTTTTACTTATGTTTTAGCTTAATGGAATTAGATGTGATATTGGGTGATGGCTAAACTTTTGCTTTAAGGTAGTTTTGATGACCTATGATGTGGGTTAATTTTTTTTTTTTTTTTTTTGTATAAAGATTAGTCCTTTTGTTCGATAGAATGTTTTTTAAATAGTTGAAATTGTTTAGTTATACGGATGGTATTTTTAATAAGTTTGAGTGTTGTATCTAGAGGAAAAGGATTTTTTGTAATTGGGTTTAGCTTCAAGGTTCTGCATTACAGGTCTAACTGCAGCATCACTATGAACAAGAACTAAGTTGATCATTTGACCAATGTGATCAGCCCCCAATGGGCGCAAGGGATGTTAGAGTCAAGTAGTTTCATAACAGATGGCGGAATGGTGCCAAGGCACAGCTTAATTGTGCTTCAAAAATATATCAATTTCAAGAACTCTACATGTAGACAAGCTTGGGTTAATATTGAACCAATATCCATATGCTTATCTGCTTGATTATGTTCTAGATAGATGATTAGTGATACCATTTGGTTGCAAGATCAGTGTAGTAAATCCTTCGGACAAGATTTTTGCGATTCTTTTTTCATTTTTTTTTTCCCCTTTATCCTCTTTTAATAGGAAATGGCTTTCATCTTTCCTGAGCATAAACAACAATGGTTTGGGACTTTCCAGAAAATTTTAATTCTAAATTATTATTTATCTATGTTTTATTTTGGGTTGCAGACGACCTCATTTCTTGGGGCTGGCTCTGAGAATTCTATTGTCCTTGGCAGATTCCTGGAAACACAGGTTGCATTGCGAGAACATGTGCAGCATCAGCTTGTGGACTGCACTTAGTTGGAGTTGAGACAACCAATTCTCATTTTTATTAGGATATTTTCTACTTTCGTGAGTATTGTAATGATTGCTGCTAACTCTGGCCATTTAACTTCCTTTCAGCCATTAGGATTTCAAGTGGATGATACAAAATTAAAGCGTGCTGGATTGGATTACTGGCCGTATCCACGTTTATATTTCTATATGTAGATCTACTGCATTGGGTATCTTCAGAACAGTTTTCTTATGTTACATCAATACATTCATTCTCGGCTTTTCAAGAACATCACACATGATGCAAGAACAAAAGACACAAATACATCTTTTATTGTTTTCATATTCGACCTTAGTAGAGTACTTGAGAAATATGCAGCTTATAGTGTTTTATCCTTAAATAATCTCGAAACTTCTGGAAGGGTCTTGCCAACAAACTCTTTTTGCTATACAACATCGAACACCAAACTCAAGAAATCCCTCAATTATATATGCTTGCTGGGTCTCCATCAGCTTAACGTTTAAGATAATTTATACCATAAACTTTCAGTATGAACTTCTTTCTTTGAACTCTTAACAAAGACTTTTCTTGTTTTCAGTTACTACATAATATTAGATATGTGGTTGTTAAAGTTCATAGCTCATGGGCAGAGTTTCGAGATTATTTCAGGCAACTGGTATTTCTTGCTTTATACAATGGACTTTTAGACCTTCTTCCCAATGCATCTTTAACTCCATTTGTTCTTGGTCCTTTGATGCAGGAAGGAGAAAAGAGATTGTTGGCATTTACTAAAAGAGGAACCTCAACACATTCAGTCAGTCATCCATCCTTTTTAGTCTTTTTATGGCTTTTAGTACTTGCTTCTGCTTTCAGTAGTTAGCATAAATATATCATGTCATGTCATATCTCTGTAAAGTCTTCTGCATTATTAACCCATGATTAGACGAAGAGATTTTTATGTTTTAGTTGGAGTATTTAAGCAGCAATTTAATGTAAAGAAAGGAAATTTGGCGAAGTGCTTTTGAGTTTAGCTGACTTCCATTCTATTTTTGTAGGAAATCTCATATAGAAAAGGAGATTATCTCATATTTGGCTCAGAAACTAGTGGTTTACCACCTGAAGCATTGCTAGACTGCAAAAGCGAAACATTTGGGGGTGGGACAATTCGAATTCCAATGGTTGAAACTTATGTTAGATGTCTGAATCTCTCTGTAAGTGTTGGCATTGCTGTGTATGAAGCTGCCAGACAGCTAAACTATGAGCAGCTCAAAACCGCATCTGATGCTTGTATCGACAGTGAGTCCCCATTTATCATGGAAGATATTTTTGCTTAATTCAATGGTGCTAGAAGCTTACAACAGTATGAAACTGTGGGAACTATATTTTATTTTGCAGTTGATTATAACTCGCAGGGAAGTTTACGAATCATTTCTGGATGGATTAGATGATTGCATGATTGTCTTATCCCATCTTGGGTATCGATAAATGAAATTTGCTGCTTTTGTTTGAGCCGAATGTGCAAAGCACATTGAGGAAATCTTATGATGTTATCTGTGCTAAGACTAGCTAGCATCTTTTCTGATCTTTAAACTACTAGTAATTCTCAGCTTTGTCTTCTTTAGAAGGTATTATTAGATATTATTCTCAGACGTGATTATGAGATGATCCCTTTCAAGAAAGCGAAAAACTGATGGGCTGGCTTGAGGTGTTGGACTTGGACCCAATGAAAAATTGGCCCATTTACAAATGAACTTAAGAAAGCTAGCTAGAGTTCTGATGATTCAGGATTGGCAATTTGACATCAACTGTTGCTGAAAAAGGACAAAGATTTGGTGGTTTAGAGTCAAACAGTTAAGATATCTCCACCGACACATAACAGTTAAATAGTTTATGCAATATCGCATTCCATGTGAGGACTTTGAATGATCTAATCACGACAATACAATCCCATGTTCCTCTCTCTTCTCAACAATCAGCTCAAAGCTGAACTACCAATGTGTCAGTTGTTATGCAAATTACAGGCTATGGATCTCACAGTCACAGTTCAGCAAATAGTTTGAATATTATATTGGTGCCATTAATGATCTTGTTGTGTCCGTTCAAGCTTATCTCCTTCCAAATCTCAATTATAACACCCACATTCCTTCGATTTATTTTCTATTAGCAATGATTCAGGAGCATAATGATAAAAAATAAATAAATCAATCAATTAAGCAATAATAATGATCATGACCATATAAATGAACATACGCTGCTTGTGTAACATAGTAAAACTTACAATTATTATTGTTATTACTACACCATCTAGTCTAAATATTCTTTACAAATGCATCATTGGCATAAAAAAATTGATCTTTTTTCCTCAACATTGTACTAGTAAAAATACACTCGGTAAACGTACCGACATTAGTATTTCTTCTTCACTGAAACATATCATCAAATGATGATAAAGGGCACTGTTGTCAGTGGCCGTCTCTCCTTTTGGGTGAGGAAGAAATGATGGTGAATATTGTGAACAAAAAGTAAGCAAATCTTGGAAGATAATGGTTAATGGAGCTATCGCATACCTTTTTGCCTTTTGATATCAGAATCACATGGCAGCCATGCAAGTGGCTCATATGGGTAGGGACACTGTCATCATCATATATCATTTATCTTATATATTGGAGGTGGTGGCCATAGCTAGGCCCCCAGCCCCCCACCAGAGCTGCCACTCAAAAACCAGCTTAACTAAGGACGAGCTTCCAATAAATAAATAAATAAATAAAAGGGACGAGCTTAACGTCTTACCTGAAATATATATATATATATTCTCAAATATTTGCTTCTTTGCAATTAATTAGGGCAATATATCTGGGTCTAAAGAGTTTCCCTGCGATATTAGCTACATAGGCAATACTATAGATAGTTTAAGTTCATTAATTACTTGACAATTAATATTTAATTGCTACACACAAAAATAGATATAAAAAACTACAGAGGAAATTAAAGAAGAATTTTGTCAATCATTAAAACTCAATGAATTTTGAAGTCATGGTCGGCCTTAAGAGCAAACATGATTAAAAGAAAGAAAAATGAAAAAAAGAAAGAGACAAAGTAATAACTACGCATAATAATATGTTTTGAAAAAATATATATAAAATAAGAGTAATGACTGAATTACAAAATCTTATACAAATTAATATAATATGATTAAATTGTCTAAATTACATATCTCTTGATTTTTGTATCTTAGTTTGAAAGTGTATAAATTAAAATATTTGATAAAAAAAAAAAAAAACTGCTCACTCATTTTTTGGTTTGTTATTAACTAATCACTTTACTTTTGACTTTTACTTGATATAAAAACATTTGAAATTAAATATTTGACAGACACTTTTTTAATTAAGTTGCTAATATTTTCCAACCATACATCCCACTTAAAAGTCATAGACAAAAGGTCGAATTAGAAATCCTTGCTAACCTAATCTTTTTATGAGCAAAATGAACGTGATCGATAATTAAATATTAACATATATTTTTAATTAATGGACACTTGACACAAAATCTTTAAATATTTGAAGAGAGCTCGTAAGATATAAGAAGAAATTATCAAATCTATAGCGAACTGATTTTGGATATTATTTTATTTATAAAATAAAAATAAAAATAATTTTCTTTAAATACTTAGAAGCATGCATTTCGATGGAAAGGCAGTTGTTAAGTTACATTAATTGTAACTTAAAGCTGACCTAAAATTAGTTTCCTATAATCCCTAAATTATTTGAATGGTAACAACTTCGAGGTGCAAAAAAAAAAAAAACTATGTTTGGGTTGTTGTCTGTTATATCTAACGTAACAAGATCGTAAAAGTGCGTTTGGCAACTTGCATTATATTGTATTACATTACATTAAAATACTGTTCTTATACTAACCCACGTTTTGCTGCAATTTCTAATTGCATTGCATCGGATTAAAAAACCACTGGTAGAATAAAAGGGGTATAAATAGGAGGGTAGAGTTTAGTCTGAATTGCAGTAAACACTTTTCATATTTTAAATATAATTATTTAACTTTTATTATTTAGCAAAGTATAATAAATTTATATTTTTAAATATGAGTTTATAATTATATTTAAATAAAAAACTTAATTTAAACAATAATATAAGATTGTAATAAACTTAAATATTTAATAAACGAATGCTAATTAAAACATTATTTTACTTTCATTACATTAAACCATTTTAATTATTTCAACTTTAAATATGTAAAAAGCATTTTATTTTTATATGATTATTTATTATTTAATAAATAAAAATAAATTTATACTTTATATAATATAATATTAAGTTATACTATATTATAATAACTAATATATATATATATAAATACATTATCATATAATATAATATTATAAAAATAAATATTTAATACTTAATTTAACATAATATAGAATTATAGTATTTTATATGATGAAATTCAGACTACCCTAAACATAGTATTAAGTATTATATTACAACTTAATTAATATAATGCACCTAATGCAATGTATTATGGTGCAATGGTGCGAAAACAAAGGCATCGGCGATAGCAAAGCAGTCCCACACTCATCCTCTATATATGTAGATAAAATAATAACAAAGCAGGCAACGGGATCTTTTTCATTCCCAAGATCTGCGCATATGACATAACCAAACCCCAGCTTTCCAAACTTCACAAGCTCCTTATTATATAAGGCAGATTACACCGATACAGACATACACTCATCTCCCCACGCGAACGTGATGGCATTGCCGTTAATTTTAATCACTGTCTTTCTTGCGGTTATCTCAGGCGTTAGCGCCTGCTCGCCATCGGACAAAGCAGCCCTCTTAGCCTTCAAGTCCTCACTCAACGAACCTTACTTGGGCATCTTCAGCTCCTGGACCGGCGATGACTGCTGCACCAACTGGTACGGTGTCAGCTGCGACCCGACAACTCACCGAGTCACCGATGTTTCGCTTCGTGGTGAGTCCGAGGACCCCATATTAGTCAAAGCCGGCCGCTGTGGCTACATGACTGGGTCCATCAACCCTGCCATTTGCCAGCTCGACACTCTTTCTACCTTAGTCATCGCCGACTGGAAAGGAATCTCCGGTCAGCTGCCATCCTGCATTACTTCCGTTGCGTCACTTCGTGTTTTGGACCTCGTCGGTAACAAAATATCGGGTAAGATTCCGGATGATATTGGGAATCTTCAGAAGATAACTGTCCTAAATTTAGCCGACAATGCCATATCTGGTGAAATCCCATCTTCGCTGGTTCGGCTTTCTAGTTTAAAGCATCTCGATCTCAGCAACAACCAACTTTCCGGCAAGATACCGGCAGATTTTGGAAATCTGAAAATGCTGAGCCGGGCTTTAATCAGAGGAAACAAAATTACTGGGTCAATCCCGGATTCTATCGGGAACATGTATCGGCTCGCCGATTTGGATTTGTCCATGAATCAAATATCGGGTCCGATACCGGACATTCTGGGCAAAATGCGGGTCTTGTCAACTCTTAACTTGGATAGCAACTTGTTATCCGGTAAAATACCGTCCACGCTTCTGAGTAACACCGGTATGGGAATCTTAAACTTGAGCCGAAATGCTCTAGAGGGAAATATACCGGACGTTTTCGGGTCAAAATCCTACTTCATGGCTTTAGATTTGTCGTACAACAATTTCAAAGGTCCGATTCCCGGTTCGTTATCATCATCGGCATATATCGGGCACTTGGATTTGAGCCACAACCATCTTTGCGGACCCATTCCCGTCGGATCACCGTTCGACCACCTTGAAGCGTCGTCGTTCGACAGCAACGATTGCTTGTGCGGCAACCCATTGAGGACTTGCTGATGTTAATGATTCCGATTATTGTGTCCGAAAAATCGGGTTTTTATTGTTTAGTTAATTGTTGTAATAGTGAATGCAAGCGTTTCTAAGAATACGTTGTATGCTTATCATCAGTTTATGTTATATGTTAATTAATTATATGCATGCATATGTAATTTCCATTGGTTGAACTTGGAAGGCTTGAGAGATAAGGTACAAGCAGTAAGCAACATGCATGCACGTGAAAGAAAGTTGTGGGCGTGGCAGGGATTCGATGTGGTGACATAATAAAATAACGTATTTGATACTGTAATTTGGGTTCAAAGATTGAGATCAAATTATTCAAGCAGGATTTCAGTTGGGATTTTGATTTAAAAAAGGAGAAACAAGGTGGGGTTACATGCACGTGCTTTTCTTTTCTTTTTTTTTTAAATACTGATTATACATTATGATATTATATTGCACAGATATTTATAATTATTAATGTAGCAGATATTATACTAATATTTACAATCAAATTTATATACTAAAACTTATATATTATTACATTTAAATTTATTAAAATATATATCTAAATAAATGACCCTCACAGAATAAAAATATCTTTACTTCATTTATATTAAAAAATATATATATATATTTGTTAAATATTTAACCCCGCGCACGTGCTTAACAGCACAGAGCAAACCTTCTTTGTCTTTTGGGGTCGGCGCTAGGATTTGGTTGGACCGAAAAGATAGCTAGCTTTCGCCGGCTTATCCGAGTTGATCTACCAATAAAATATGAAGCGGGCTGGTGCCTGGTACGCGGTGGTGGTAGTCTTAATTTCGGCCAACTAATTATTAATAAATGCACCTCAGGCTACATAGTGGGGTAGAATTTACTAGACGCTAGTAGCATTTATGCTGTGCTGGAGTAAAAACAGAGGTCAAGTCTGATACACTGATGCATCGTGCATGCATGTTCATAGATGGATATAAAAAGCATTACCCCACGCCACGGCCCCACAGTCCCACTTCACTGACACTCACATTTAATCTACTCTGACATCCACCAAAACCATAGTGGAAATGCTCCAATTCATGACATAACTTCTCTTCCTTGTGACCCAGGGATTTGCTATGAGATGTTATAATAATAATTTTACTGATATATTTATTTACAGTTAAAGACCAATTACAATTAGTTTTATTATATAACAACCCAAATTTTTATTTTCACAAATTTAAAGAAATATATTTATCCTACCCATAAATTTGTGAGAGAGGAGAAAAAATCTGGGCATAATGTTGGGACTCGAACGAGTGTGGGCACCAAGAAACTCTAATTGAAAATGTAACACTTTCTTATATCTTCAATGCCCAAGAGTATGGTCTGTTGGGCGAAGATGATCATACCTTCAAATAAATTACAACCGTAGATGCTTTCAAGGTTAGATTACTGTAATCAAGCTGACATCCAAGAGCGGTATATATGGCCAAGCAATCTGAAGTCCCTTGCCCATCAAAATGCACAAAATTTAATGGCGATACCTGATGAACATGTAGATCACGATAACAAATACTAAAAACGGCAAGCAAAGAGATAAAAGAGTTAACCATATTTTTCTTTCATTTGTACACATGGTGGAGCCACCGACGCATGTGAAAGGACCTCTAGGAATTGCATCTAGCTTATCCTCTAAGAACAGAAACACAGAAGGTTTGAGCAAGCAGTTTTCCTACTTTTACTAATTTACAAGTTATATTAACACATCCTTCCTTCAGCGTCCGCGATAGGGCAAAACCAGAAATCAGAAACGATAAGACGTTCGAATAGGAGAAGGAATCTTTCTTCTGAAAGAACAAAAAACACGTGGAAGTCTGCACCAGTTGGTAGTTTGGAAATGACTAGAAATTCTACTGTGTCTGAAAACTGATTCATATACAATAACCATGATATATACGACGGGCTGGTGGAAACTGATAAGGTTCCTATTATCTCATGTAGTTGCTACAAGGATATATAATTGCATGATTGTGTAATTTGTAAAAAGGTGTAAGTTGACAGGGAATTGTTATTCAATATCAATGAGTGGAGAGAAAAAATGCAAGACGTAGCAACAATAACATAGCAACAAATGATATTCAATAATTCACGTAAAACCAGTGTGTTGAATCAATCAATCAAACAAGTTTCATGACAAAGCTGACTGGCTGAGAAAATGCGAGAGTATAACTAGGAATTGTACAACAATCTCAAGCCTGAATTAAATATTTTGAAGGATCCTAGTCAAAAGGGGCATTATATGTGCAATTGGGTAGTTTCAAATTAGTTCATACAGGTGTTACCAGAAAGAAACCAAGATTGTGAAGCAAACTGGAATGGCATCTCAAACATATCCCCACCAGGGTGTCCGTATAATAAAAAACCTACCTATGACATTGTTCAGGAAATTTCAACCGGACAAAAAAACACTGTAAAAGTTTTACAATGACTTTCTCTATGCTGATCCAAAGACATATAGTTTTAGCAATGGCGAGTAGAGGCATTCTGTAGATGCTTTAAGGATTGACCTTGGCTGCTGAAGGCTACCACTGTTCCATCTTTCCAATCATTTTTCCTATATGGCTTTCTTAAGATTCCAAGACAGTACTCCCCCCCCCCCCCCCCCAACAAAAAAAAAAAGGATTCGAAGACAGTATGAATGAAAATTAAATATCAGCCAGCCAAAATAAAATTTCAATGAATCAATTTTCATATTCAAAAAGATCACATTTCAGATTCAAATCCAATATTCCAAAAACCCTCAGGAGTCAGTGGAGGGATATATTTATACCGATGCCTAGATACACCTTCATGATGCTCACAGCGCAGAGTTTTCTTGCTACCATCACTTTCCCTGCCTCCATCACTGGGAAGAACAGCATCATAGAATTTCTTGCACTGCTTGCATTCAACTCCTTTCAAATTTTCCCGCTCAACCTTTTTTCTCACCGGTTCCACATACTTGAAACCTTGCTTTCCAGCAGTTGCAACTGGATTCTGCTGTCTTTGACAACCAATATCAATGTTCATATCCTGCGTTTCGTCATCTGAGCTATCAAGGTTCTTGTCTTTTGCAGCTGGGTCAGGCCGATCATGAACATCTTCTTTCATTACTTTGTTCAAGTTTCCTCTTATGTTCTCAAAGGGAGTATCAAGGAAATCATCATGAGGGTCAGGGCCACCTTCATATTGACGGGACCTGGTTTCTCTCCAAGAGGATGCAGGTCTCTTGGTACCAGCTATAGGGGCGGATTTCACGTTTGAAGGGCATTTTTCTGTGACAATGAAACCAGAAGAAGGAGAGTGGAAGCTTGAGGTCTGAACTGATTTCGCGTTTTTCTCATTGTCCAAGTTATCACTTAAACTGACTTCTTTCTTCACCTTATTTATCTCACAATAAGCAGCAGAAACATCTGAATGGTTGTCTTCAAGGTCTTAAACACCAGTAAGATTAAGAAATGAGAAATGAGAATCAGAAGATATAATCCCTATGTGTAACTGGCCTGGGGTTTAGGTGTGCATGAAAATAAAAAATACGACCAAAACCAAGAAAGTCTATACCCCTTCTCAGTAAAGAATAACCGAAACAAAAATTGAAGCATATATTTTCATGCAAATAGAATTCACCGAATAAAAAGAAGAAATGAATTCTCACCAGGAAAAGGCATGGGATTCCTACAATGCGTCAATGAATCACTTTCCTCTTCTACTTTATGTTCAGAGGTCATTTTGTCTGTTGTTAGACCAAACTTTGCACAGATGTAATTGTATTGAGATTTCAGCCTTTTGTAAGCATCTATGACATCCCTTCTTTTCTTCTTCTCAGCCATGAACTCGGCGGTTTTCTGTTCAATCTGTCGAAGTAACTTGTCATTTGAATCCATCCCCCAACCTCGCTTGCCGCTTCTTTCACAGAAATTTGTCTTTAGCTCATTAGCTTTCTCCTCTAAACCTCTTACTTTATCCAGAAGCAGTTGCTTCTCTTTCTCAAACTCTTGCTTATTCTTTGTTATCTCAGAGGATTTAAAATCGATTTGTTGAAGCAACTGTTCCCGCAATTTTCTTCCCTCCTCAACTTCCTCTGTCTTTTTTGTGAGCTCCTCTCGGAGTCTACTAACATTCACCTCAAAAACTTCAAATTTGGTTAGAAAAATTTTTTTCTCTTTTTTTTCATCAGCCAACAGCTGTTCGTAATGCGAAATATCTAAGCTTAGCTTTTCAATCTTTTTAAATAGATTCTCAGTCAACTCTTTTTCCCTTGCTACTTCTTCAGTCTTCACACCAAGTTGCCGTTGCAGCTCATCAACTATTTTCTTGTGGCTATTCAATTCAGCAATAAGTGTTTTAGTCTTTTCTTCATGCTCTTCCAGTTGATCGCATTTCTTCTTTATCTCACAGGCTTTTGATTGAGCCAACTGGATCAATCCTTTCTGCATCTCCTTTCCCCCTTCAACTTCCTTCGACTTAAACTCAAGTTCTTGCTTAAGCTCATTGATTTCACATCGCTGACTTTCAAGTTTCACGAGTAGTTGACCCGTCTTCTCTTCTTGCTCCTGCAAAAGCTTTGCCTTGTCAAACTTGAGGGTCTTGTTCTCTTCAACAGCCTGCTGCTTTTGAAGCTGAATCTGATCCATTTCAAATAACAGCTCCTTCTCCTTGTCTCTCCATGCGTCTTCAGCAACTTTCCTAGCCTCAGAATAAATTGCCTGCAAGCTTTTGGAATTGGATTGGAAATTGGGGTAGATCTGGCTGCAAAAAATGTACTCAATCTGAGAAATCCTGTCTTTTGCTTCCTGAATTGTGGCCACCAGTATGGTACTAAGTCCAGAGATATGATTTGTGCCAATAGTGTCAACAATAAACCCTTGTTTTGGAGAAATTTGAATTTGCTCCTGCATATCTAGAACAAAAAGAAAACTGCATCTGGATCAAAATAACCAAGACATTGAAATCCAACAACCAAATGTAATTGAATCTAACAAATGAATGTAAAATATAAAGTTTGTCATTCCATTTTAATGTGTCCATTGATAATGTTGACACTAGTCCCACCGTACAGTCATGGTATAAATAATAAAATGACGCTCAAATTCTGAATAGTTCAGTGTGTGAAGAAGAAATGAGAGCAGAGCACATCAAAACCTTTCAAGATATAAAAGCTTATACGGAAAGAATTCCCTCAGTTTAAAATTTATATCACCAAACAGAACCAACAACAATTAACTCATCTTCACTTTAAACGAACTAATAGCAACCCAACGACAATTAGAAAATTAAAAAGAACTGATAAAGCCTAGCTTTGTAAGCATATCTAGACTCTATAGCAATCAAAAATTGAGTTGATTTCGGAAACTTGTGGCTATCTAATAATCTCGTTATCTCAAGAACCAAACAAAATCAATGCTTATTATGAAAGAAAATGGATAAAGAAGAATAAAAGTGGAGACAAGTACCTTAGGAATGGAAAACTATCGCGACTTCTGTAATTCGCTGCGGATCTCTGTCACTGTATCTGAATCCGACTGGATCAGGCGGAGTCCAAATGTCCAATCTCTTCCCTTCCCGCCTTTCTATACCTTTTTCCAAAAGCCTTCCCGGGCACGTTTTTCGTTGTCTTTGCGCTTGCGCCGGGCCATTTTCTTGTTTAATAGTGTTACAGCTTTCCGAGCAACCTCTTCTCCACTTCCGTGGGCTGGGCCTCTCCTGATTATCCATTTTCATTTGTCTTGATTCTTTATAAGCAGAAACAATAATTTTGCAGCATGGAGGAATACTGTATTTGATTTTTTTTTTTTTAAATAATTTTAGTATTCCACAGATGATTCTCTTTGGACTTTTTAAGTTAAGGTCATTATATTTAAAGTTAATTAAACTCAAGGTCTAACACATACGGCTAGAGGATTTGCTTTGCAATTTGTTCATGCTAACGGAAAAATAGAATCACATTCTCATTGAGGAATTAGAACGGCAGTATTTTGACGCTTGCTGCATCAATCTTTGAAGCAATTGTCCCAAGTGATGAGAGTACTCCCATATTTGCAATTGCATTAGTCTGAAATCTAACACCCCAATGCCACCGAGTCTAATCATATCAACTAACACGCGCCTGCACCATTGCATCAATAACTGGTAGCTAAAAGCTGTAATTGAAAATTAGCGTCCCGGACCCTGAAGACTGCTCACCATGATCTTGTAGCCTACTCACTCATCAGAAATCCAGCGAGCAGACAACACAGGAAAACACAGGAAACAAGCAACATTATCAAACAATATTCATATTTCTCAGTTTCCCAGGCAGTCATAAGGTTCAATTTATATCTTAAATCCAAGTATGCCCAGATAAACACCCCATTGACATTTTTGCAAACTTCAGCTCCAACCTTGGATTTCTGTGAGACTGCTAGATAATGACTTGAAAATAGCTCAAATGACAACAAATAAAAACATATCCATGCATGAATGAAGTATCAGAAGTCTTAAACAGGGTAAATGCATAAATCACAATGCGTTCAAGAAACCTTTTTTGGCCCAAGGCAGTCCTAAAAAGTAAATCCAAAACCAAAATAAACAACTGAATAAGATAAAATTATAGCCAAAATTTGGAGTTCCTTAGCTAAACAGAAAGGTTACTTCAATCTTCCTCATCAATGACCTTGGTGCCCAACCCCTTGAGTCCTTCCGGAGGGATCTCGGCAACAGTGACAAGAGAGTAGAACTCCTCTTTGGCATCTTCCTCATCATTTCTCTTCCGTGCAACGCGAACACGAATTCTCCTTGGTACACTACGAATTCCACGGCTCCACACTTGCTTGTTGAGCTTCACATCCACCCTAACATCAGTTGTTCCCATGGCCTTTTGAGCAAACTTCCTAATTTCCTTTATGGCTTTTGGAGCTTTCTTCTTGAAGGTGCTGCACAGAATTGGAATACCACACTTATCACTAAGGATTATACTCCATAAGCCAACCGGGAAACAAATCAAAATAACAATGAAGAAAAAGGAAACAGCATCAGTGGTATACGCAATACAACTCAGGGCTTTAGCTTGAGGCAATCACTGATAACAAGGGATGCAAACCGAAGTTATTTCACACACAAGCGACGTAACAAATCTGAAAACGCCGCTCCACAAAACTAGACACCTTAATGCCCTTGAGATTGAAACCAAAAGTCAAGAACTTCCAGGCACGAGAGCATACTTGTTAATGAAATTTTTCACATATGAATCCAGTTAAATTATAAGCAAAAGTTTGAAACAAATTACAATAACTCCAACTACAGGCTACGAAAATTCACTGTTATTGCAGAACATAAATCATTTCAACAACAAACTATTATTTTCCCATAACAATTCATCAAAACAAAAAGAAAATCCCAATTACCATAAATGAAACGGAGTATAATCAACCACACAAGACATGTGCAGCCGACAAATTACAGTCAAGTATTTATCAACTAACATGTGACACAATCAAACATCAAGACAAGATAACCAATTCAACTCATCTTAGGGTTTATTTCGATTTGAAACCAGATCTAAACGATTTAGAAGCACCCACAAGAGAGATAAGATTGCGAGAAGTACCAGCCATGCAAGCGTTTGTGGAGATTAATGGTATATTCGCGAGTGACGACCTCTTCTTTTCTTCCTTTACCAGCTTTCTCCACCATTGTTGTTGCTTCTTCTTTTTCTGCTCTGGAGCTTCAACACTCTGCGTCTGCGGCTGCTAAAACAAAACCCTAGAGCGCCACAGCAATAAATATAGGGGGTTTCTCTTTTCACAAAATGCCCTCCGCTTTTGAAATACTTATGAAGTAAGGTCTAGAAGGCTAATATTGTCATTTCAAGTCAATCTAACCGAATATGGATCTGGAAATATTATAGTGCAGGGGCAGATAGTAGATTAGTACCTATCCTAGTAGTTAGAACTAAATCATCAGTTGGATCAAAATGTGTTTGGGCCAAGGCCCAAATCCAAATCAACCCACCTTCTCTATTATTGCACGTCTTTATGGCAGAGCAGTGAGCTTTTTGATCGTTTGTCGCTCTGCGCGCGTTTCTTTCAATTTAGGGTTCTTGAAGACAAGATCACTCAAGATGGTAACTTTTTAACTTTACAGATTAGTTCTTTTAGCCAAAATTGTATACTTAGAAAAAAAAATTAATTATGTTTCTTTTTTTGGGGGGGAGGGGGGATATAAGGAAGCTGCTAGTATTTATTGACAGTATCGTGTTTGATAACATGGATTGTTCTGTGTGATTGTGTCTACAGTCAGGAAGAAAAGAAACAGTTCTGGATTTGGCAAAGTTTGTAGACAAAGGTGTTCAAGTGAAGCTCACCGGTGGTAGACAAGGTACTCAGAACTACTCCACTTTATTTTATTATTCGGAAGCTGCTTATTGTATAATAATTTAATCTAATTATCAAAATTCTAAAAATGCTCGTAATTGCAGTGTTGATTTTGATTTATCTTAGATTAAGTTACGTGTGCAGTTCTAAGCTTTTGGGTTCTTTAGTGAAGTTATATGATTTTGATTTGTTGATTTAGTGTGATAGCTAAACTGGAGATGCACCTTTTTGTTGTTATGGTTACAGTGACCGGAACTCTAAAAGGGTATGATCAGTTGCTAAATCTTGTCCTGGATGAAGCTGTAGAGTTTCTAAGAGGTAATCTTTACAATGGCATATTAGTAATTGTTTGCTTCCTCTTGGCATGTTTCTGAAAGTGTGATTGCATAGGTGCATGTGTATGTGTGTGGTTTTTTCCAAATGTGTTATTTTTGTTAGCTGGTTATGCTTATTTCCCTAATCACTTTTGCTATGTATTCTCTGATGCATATCATGAAGTATGCCGAGGCTTTATATTTATTGACTCGATATTGCAGTGTTGTTGTGTAGGGAGATTGTCAATGAAAATTGAACTGTAGCCAGACCTGCACAAGTAAACTCATGTTATATAATGCATGTATGACCTTAGCTCTGGCCTATATGGCTTGCATCCTGAGGTTTCCTTAAGCATGATACTGGTGGTAGCATGATATATTGAGTTCTGTTACCAAATATCGTTACCTCTAGTGTAAGGTACACTCTTTCCTTGTTTTCTTGGAGCAAACTCATGTTTGGGTTGCAGTAATTCCCAAGACCCTTAGGTCTAAAAGTAACACTTCCTATTGGATTGATTTTACAATGAATTTTTTAAATGCGAGCGACACTTCATGCCATAAGCAATGGTTAATGATGCATCACTATTGTTGAGTTGGTACGCACAAGTGGATCCTAGAGTTGACCTCACTTTAGATCAATTATTTAGCTACTTTAAGGGGTCTGTTATCACTATTGTGAACAGTCTACTATTTTCTAGGATTGAGTTTTAAGCTCCAATTTCATCTTGCCTTCTGTTTGCTACCGACTCTCCTTTAGCAAGTTAATACGGAACTGCTTTCAGCATTTGCTATTGAATTTACAACTATCAATTTCCTGTCTATTATTTATGGGTACGAGAATTGAATTATAATTGTTGAATTGTGCTGCAGATGCTGATGATCCATTGAAGACTACTGATCAGACCAGGCAACTTGGCCTAATAGTATGTTTTTCCTCCCAGTCCGCCTTTCTTTGTCTTGTTTTTGAGTTTGTTTTGTTAATCCTTTTTTTTTTTTTTGGGGTTCTTGGGAATGGGGTAGCTTGCACATGTACATCAAACTTGGGCATGGGTTTGAGAAAGTAACTCAGCTGTTCTGTGTCATTATGACTGGCATCTACGCTAGTGGTGAATTATCTAAATGCTAAGGTCAACCTAATTGGCTTGTTTTAGATCATATATGATGATCATGAGTTATGACCATATTGTATCAGTGTAATAGTTGCTACCTTTTTCCTAGAAGTATAGACAAATTAAAAATGTTGGGGAGACATTAGCCTGTCTGATGCATTATTGGCTCCAATTTTCCTTGTATTGGTAACATTCTGACAAAGTGTTATTCTACTTAGGTGTGTAGGGGAACTGCTGTGATGCTTGTGTCACCAACTGATGGTACAGATGAGATTGCCAACCCTTTCATGCAGCCAGATGGAGCCTGATGTGTCTTGTTTTTCTTTTGAAATTGCTAACTTGGATCTGTATGCCCTTTTGTTGCCTGCCGGTCATTCTTCTTCACAAATGCCTTATTGCAAAATAGATAATTTCCTATGAAGTTTGTTTTAGTCTACTCTTAGCGCTCGAATCTTTCTATTTTATGAATTTAACCAGTAAATCTGTAATTTCTTTGTGCTTAAGTTGAAATGCGCTTTTATTTGGAATATTAGTTCTCTAGTTAAATTATGTGCTGGCATTGGTTTCATATCAGCTTTTGTCAAGCTGACCAGAGGGCGCATGAAGCAATATTGGCATAAGAAAGCTTTTTATGTCTCTGCTGAATGCAGGTGTTTGTTTTATGAATTGGTTTCAACTTCTTGAGAAAGGAGAAATTGTAGTCGGGCTTTAGTTGATGCAATGTGGGTAACCAATCACATGGTTTGTTCAACCGAACCCTCGTCGCGTTGTTGTTTCTTTCTTGTGGACACAAATAGGTGCAAGTTTAATGAGAGAGAGAGCAATAAAATGAATCTTTCAACTTTCTAGATGCATAGTTGGCAAAGTGAAAAAAAAAAAACATAAAATATGATTTAATATTCTTTGTATTAACTTGTGCATCTGTTCATATCCTTTGAATTAACCTATGCATATGTTCAAGTTGTTACAGGATTCTCTGTTGATGCTTGAGTCCAATGAAATTTGTTGAGAGAGCCAACAACAAAAACTTTCGGTTCTTTGACAGCTATTTTTTTGCTTTTAAAAATTGTTGACCGGACCTCTTTGTGTCCACTTTTATGGGCAAATGTTTGATTACTTTTTAAAAAAAAAAAATTATGGGTTTTTGGAGTTCATCTAAATCTATAAAGTGGCTGTATTAGATGATCACGTTTTAAAATCAGTACCAGATTATTTGTTTGGCATTTGTAGTCATTGTGAGTGATTGCTGGGTCTACGCGCGAGTTGCATGCATCAATCTGTGAAATGGTCCAAATTGTCGAATAAAACAAGGAGAGTTCTCTTGTGTTTGAAGTACTTATTCCTCCTCTTGATCAAATTGATTTGTAAACTAATGAGTGTCTTTTTCGCAATTGAAATTTAATCCCATCCTCATGCGGGTCAAGATATGAGCTCTGTATAATAAAGCATTGAAAGTTGCCAAAATTGAAATTTGACCATTATATTAGAAATAAAAACAAAAATTGGAGTGTGATGGATGTTATTGTGGGCTATTATAAGGTTTTGTAAAGAATTTACATGGAAAGGAAAATCCAAACAAGCGAATAGAGATGGAGCCAGAAATTCAGTTTATAGCGGGTAGATTAACATTCAATTCAATATGAAGAAGGATCACATCTTTTTGAGCGCGAGTGGGGGCTACAAATTCCTTTCTATATCACCGAGTGGGTGTGTTTGTTTGTTTGTTTAAATTCATCTTCATATCATTGTAAGAGCTGCAACGAGGTTAGAATGTCGCAATATTTGCAAGTTATTCAGATCTTGGGCCGAAAAGGGTTTCACTAGGCAACAAGTCTGCAACTTGAAAATCCGAGGACAAATAATATTGATCCCAGTCCCAGCATTATCATGTTATAATCAGTCGCAGAAAAAGATACATTGGTGATCATTACAACTCACCTCGCAAGCAGTAAAATTTCAATTTGTACACCTTATACAAATAACTCAATTAAGTGACAATTGACTTGGCAAACCACCCAAACCCAATATCCCACGTCATTGTTTAGTCTTAATGTCTGAAATCATACAAAGATAAGTTCCAATTTCTATTGTAGAATTATTATCGCGGTAACTTCCTAGTACTTCACACTTCTATTTACTTTTTAATAGATTGGGGAATAATTGATTTTCTATTTTTGTACCTCGTATTAACTCCAGGTTAACGGATAATTATTATCATTATTATTTTTTAAACAGATGGTAGAAAGTGAATTAGGATTAACCAGCCGTGCTTCGTGGGTCTAGTGGTAGGGGCACAAGTGGAATGCAAATGGACCAAAATTAGATGTTTACTTGGATGTGTCTTTATCCTTGGCCTGATGGTTGATGCCGACATCAAAAGGCAACCCCTCACCAAATCTTTTTTAGCCCAGCTCATGCTTGCCGCCAACTAGTTGCTGTAGCCTGTATTTGGCTTCTTAATTTTCATTAAAACAAATAAATAAATAAAATAGATATTATTTATTTATAGTGTCACAATTAATGAAAAGTTCTTTCACACATTTTAGATGAATCATCTTTTTTGTTAAATAGGTTGTAAGATCTTAAAAGGAGAAGGATTCCCATAATTGGATACCCAGCCACACTCCACTTTTTTTTATGGGAAACAAGCCATTATGCTCAGGTCCCAGCTTTAATGTACAAATAATAATGTGTTTATGGAATGGTGATGTCCATTATTTAGCTAAACATATAATAGAATGCCACTGCCTAACCCCATTATCATACTTTCTAATTTTTAGATTCCAATTTCTAGCTTTTCTAACTCTGCATTGCATATGGTCAATTCCCCCAATTATCTATTAAACACTCCACTAAATAAGTTTCTTTTTCGTCTCAAAAGAATTGACTTTTAATGGATTACTAAATTTTAATTGATAATCAAAATATCTCAAATAGTCATTTCAATACCTGTCAAAATTATGTCTTAGACTCTAGGTGTGTAAAGAACGTTTGTACTCGCAGAGAAAAAGATAACTAAACTCGAGATTTTGCCTTAAAGAAGGGATGTTCCTACTCGTAAGGGAAGATATGCCTACCAAAAATAAAACTTGAGCGAATAAATCACAAACCCATAAACTTTAAACTAATAAGGACTAGTAATAAATAGTATTAAAAACAACAAATCTCTAACGTAAAACATGACTAAAAAGAGATCGGTAATAAACCAACAAACAAAAGCATGAAAACTCTGAAAAAAATCTAAAATCAAAATTATTCTTACACCAAACAAAACTAAATTTGAGATCTCCTAAACTCTGAACGGGACAATATGATAGAAAAATCACCAAGCAGCTAAAGGTCAAATCATTTATCTAACCAAAGGAAACAGATTTTCTTAAGATTTAGATTAATAATAGGCAAACCTTGAAATATTATTATACGGGTGGTAAATGTGTTAATTTACCCTCCAGCATAGTACCCGAGGAGAAATAGACCAAGCGCCCACATCTGACATAAGGATAGCAGATAGCCTCTAATTGGTGAATGTCTGACAGCTTTCGAGGTACCGAAAGGACACGGCTGCATGTTATTTTATTGTTTTATTTCTTTAACTTCCAATCACAACCGTTGGTCATCACACCTGTTTCTTCATATCTCCATAATCGTTTAAACAAAAAGGCAACCAATTACCTCACGCAAATGTTCCCATCACACCCAACTAAGCTTTACACACACACGGCCTTTTTCTTTCTTAAATCTTTCCTTTCAATATACATACACCCCTTTATACCATTCATACGTGGCAGCGTCACATTGGACCCGCGAAAATGCGATATCGTGTCCGGAGCGAAAAATAATACGATATTTTGTCCACCGGCAAATAAACTTTCACAATAAAAATGAAAAATAAAAAAAGCACACGTCATTTTCATTTGTCCCCACAACTTTATAATCCTTCCGACTGAATTTTCCAGCTTCATAACCAGGCCGACGATAAAACCCACAAAAGCATTACAAATTTACATTCACATGCCATCATAATACGAGCTTATGTTTGTTCATCATAATTCCTGACACAAACAAAGCGTAAAAGCTAAAATTAAAGGGGGGAAAAAAATTAAAAATCTGAAAACACAAATACAAAATATCTTAAGACCACAATAATCTTTTTCATTTCTGAAGAAACCAACTCTAGAAAAGAAAGAAAATTATAAATTATCGAAAGAGAAACAATTCATAAATCTGATCAACTCTCTCTCTAAAACCCTCTTTCGATCTTTGATCGCCACATTCCTGAGGAAGAGATCTGGCGAAATGACATCGTTTCATGACGTGTATAAATTGATCTGAACTTTCACCTTTCAATCGTGTTTTCAAATTAAGCTTTTAAACTCTAACGATCTTGGCAGCTTTGATCACCGGATTTTCTCTCGCGATGGCGTCGCGACCGGCCGATTTATAATCATAGCTGCAATCGTGACGATCGGAGTACCGATGTTCACCGCAGAACAGCTCCCCGCAACGACACCTAAATCCGGTCAATCCGACCTTTCGTCGACAACCGGAGCACCGATTCACAACCCGTTTCTCTACGTTGGCTTCTCTCTCTCGCCGATCCGTCGACTCCTGATTTTGACCGGTCGTACCGGCAGCATCGGACAACCCAGATCGGTTGATAGGCCGAGATCTCAAGGATTTCTCACTAGAAAACTTCATGATCGCTCCACCGCTTCCTCCGCCGCCGCCGCCGCCACTCGTACTCGAACCAGAAACGGCGCTTGCGGTGGTGGGAGCGGTTGCGTTGAAACATTTCTGGCACATATTATTTGTGGCTGGATTACCGGTGAAGCCACAATTGTTTACGCAAAGAGTCAAAGTTTCAGGAACCTTGAACTCTGTCTCTTCTTTTTCTGTTTTCTGAGCCATTTCTGAGAACAACTCTCTTTTTTTTTCTTTTTTCTTTTTTTCCTAATCAAGAGCTTTAGAGACAGGGGGGATTAAATCGAAGAGAAGAGAGAGTTCTAGAGAGAGAGGGGGGTGATGGGCCAAAGGGTTTGATGTTAGAGAGAGGAGAGTGGGGATTTGAAGGGATTGAGAGGTCGGTAATGGCAATGGAATATGGACCTCATAGAGACGCGTATCAAACATTTTGTTGGTGTAGTTTTACGGAAATGACCTTGCCTGTTTGGGATTTACTTTATTCTTTTGCTTGTTCTAGATTGAATCTGACGTGTTAATCGTCATTATCGAGAAAGTACACAATGTCATAAAGCTTATTTTAGTTATGGTGGAGCCGCGTTGCGGCCCGGTACGTATTGGACGCGAACTTGGTCCAACTTTTCGGCCGAAACCGTGCCAAATTCAAGGAATACACGAGATGCTGCTAGGATTTCACGATGCAACAGTAAACTTGTACGTGACTACGAGGCGGCACTTCACCAAATTATGCGTACGGGGATTTGCTTGAATTTTAAGCTAGTTAGATTTTGTTCATGTTTCGATCTCCTAAGCAGCGTCACCCCAACTTTTTGTGATCCAGTTTTAGAAGTTTGATGTATGTAGCAGTAGCGTTAATGTAAGTAGCAGTAGCGTTAATACAGCTTCTCTTATTCTAGCGATTCGAACACTACATGCACGTATGATAATTAAACCAAGCTGCAAGTATTTTTAACTTTCAGCCCTTTTCTTTTAAACCAAATTTTAATAAAACAAGATTAACAACATGAAAAATCTATCATGAGACATGGGACACCTTCCAGATTTTCCTAATGACCCTTTCTATATTCCAAGCAATTATCTTATAATTAACATTTTCGCTGTGTAATAGGGGCTGAAAGAAGAAATTACCGTTTTGTAAGATTGATTAATCAAGGGGCAGTATGGAGAATTCGTCATTTCGACGAACCCCACATGCGTAATGTTTTACAGGGTAGCTTTAAGCCGCCCTGTCTGACCGCTCCCATGTATGTAGGCCCAACGTTTCCACTTCTAACGGCGTCGCTTTCATTCTTTCAGGGGGAAAAAGAAAAATGTCTCTTTCGTTAGGCCGCGTGGTACACGTCTGCTTCACACGTGTCTCAGGCTCCCCGATGACGTCTCTGTGATTGTGCCTGCTTGCATAAGTGTTTTTGCCAGCGCATTAGCACTGTCATTGGGCGTAACAAAAATGGTTTTTTGGGTTCTTTTATCTGATAATTCTGATTGAATTAAAAAGAAGAAAATACCCTTAAAAACAAAAACAACAACAACAATGGAGTTGCTGACCTGAATCACCGTGATTTTGTGTAATGTTTAGCTCGGAAGAGGTGTATCAGGATCGGACGGCTAGTGTGGGTCCAGCACGTGACTCGGGCCTGTGATGTGACTTTGTAATTACAAGGTCAGACAATTCTGATTGGGGTCGTACACGTGGCGAATGTTCGGTGTAGGATGGAAAGTGGCATGATAGGGTTAGCCACACGTGACTTCCCCTTCCAAGATTTTGTCTTTCGTCCAATTGGATTTGGAGAGATAGTCAAGAGTCAAGGCCGATTTTAAATTATACGCTACACTGCGTCGTACTGTATTCTTTATACGCATGGATTGTCGTAAGCCATTGTCGTTGATGTGCGAGTGTGACCAATATATCAACGGTATACACTAATGAGATATATATACTCTATGTACTTTGTAATTTGTATGGTTATTGGCAAGCATTATAAAAGCCTCGTCATCATACAAGAGAGCCAAATTCGAAAATTAAGAGCCTATTTGGTATGACTTATTTAAAAGTTATAAGTATTTATTTAATTTTATAAGCATTTTTTAAAATTTTTTATGATGTTTAGTTATTTTTTTAGTAGAATTTTTTTAACTTAAATAAACTAATTTACCTCTACTAGGAAAAGCTCAAAATTTGAGTTTTTGGGAGTAGAGATTATATAGCTTTTTCAAAAAATATATAATATAAAAAATATCCTTGACATATTTCATTAATTACATAATACTCTTTGTATAAAATATATCCAACGAAAATTGCTGCCGCCATATAAACATATTGCCGTCACCACTTCACTTTCTCTCTCTCTCTCTCTCCTTAAATAACAAGCACTTTAATTTTGCAATCTCTACACATACCCAACACTTGAGAGAGTATATATCAATGATATAATTTAATTTAGATAATATTTATTTGTTTAAGAGAATATACCAATTATACAATTTTTAATTTCAAAAATTAAAGAAGTGATTGAACTGATTTTTTCTTATTAATTGATAGTTTAAATGTATTTTGTTACACGTTATATAATTATAAATACATATCTTTTTTGTAATTTAATTACACAAAAGTACTTTTAATTTTACACAACTAAATAGTTTAATAGTTCAAAAGTATTTTTTTAATTGACAACCAAACACCTAATGACTTTTTGTTTAAAAGTTTCATTTGATAAACTCTACTCTATGTTTCATCGCTTATGTTTCTATTTAATAAACAGACCAAATGTTCAAATATCATGTGATATATATACACAAACAGTAAAGTCGCTAATACAACACTTTAAAATCTTATTTTAAGGTACTGTTTGAATTTGGTTGAAGTTTAAATAGGTTTAAATAACCTATGTTTGAATGACATGCTTATTTTTTTTTTCATATTTAAATATAGATGGTATCTTATTTATTTTTATAAATCAACGAATATTGAAAATATAATTATTTGACAGTCATGCTCTTGTGAGAGTTATGTATTCTTGGTATAAATTTTAAGAGTTAAACACATGCACACTATAATTAAAATCAAACATATATAAAATTAAGTAGCAATTGACCTTTAATTAAAAATAGTATTATTTTTTTAATAGGCCTCTCTTCTTGTACAACATTTGTTACTAGCTTCACTATTGAAAGATTGAGCAGTGCTAGCCTTTGGGAGCGACCGACGCAGTCAATACTCAACAAAGGGACACATGACCCTCTCTTTTTTTTTTTCCCATACAATTTGCGACTAAAGAAAACTATATTCTTTACGCTTAATTACTATATTAGCATTTCTTTCAGTTTTCTTTAAAAAAATTAACTTTTATTTAAGAGTTTAAATTGACTACAATATTTGTTTAACATGATAGCAACACCCCCAATATAAATATTTCTTACTCAGAATTTTATTTTTCAGAGATGAGATTGAAAAAAAGATACATCAATATTCCATTATTACTTTTTCACTTCTTATTTTAATCACTGTCCTTTACTATAATATTTACAAATAATTAGATTTTTTTTTGAAGTTAATATGTCTTTTTAATTATTAATAGAGTAGATTTAACTCGTTTTGAGCTCAACTTTTGATTTACATATTCAATCTGCTTTGTATAATCGATTTAGGAGATTCAAGTTTAATTTTTCATTATAAATATCAATTTTTTTGTCAAGTAATTTGCTGAAAAAAAACACATTTTTACTTGTATAATTTTTTTAATCAAATTTAATGAAGTAATGACTCCATATTTTTATTCATACACCTCTTTTTTTTGGGTTAATTGTCCGTCTGAGAAAATAGATTAAACAAGTATATAAGCAGTGCTTGCGTTATGAAGGGTGCTATTGATTATCCAATCCAATGGCCAATATTTTTTTTTTGAATTATATAAGACTAATGCTCAGATTACAATTCATATTATATGAGATTTACAACTTATATTTATAACTACTGAAACCCGTTTACATCAATTCTGATATGGCACAGCTCAGATTTTAAACCCTCTCAAATATTCGAGGGAGGTCAAACTCCCATATTGGGAGAAAGATTGTCTTCACTCAAGCTATGACTTCTGAGACTCCAAAAAAAGAAATATAAATTAAACCTCGAATGCGTCTCATGGCAACCACTTCCTTCACATCATGAGGAATGATTTCTACCATCAAGAATGGTTAATCCAATGGCCAATATTGAAACTATAATAAAAGCGCTTAATCAATATTGACTACAATATTTGTTTAACGTGATAGCAACACCCCCAACATAAATATTTCTTACTCAAAATTTTATTTTTCAGAGATGAGATTGAAAAAAAGAAACATCAATATTCCATTATTACTTTTTCACTTCTTATTTTAATCACTCTCCTTTACTATAATATTTACAAATAATTTGATTTTTTTATGAAGTTAATATGTCTTTTTAATTATTAATAGAGTAGATTTAACTCGTTTTGAGCTCAACTTTTGATTTAAATATTCAATTTGCTTTGTATAATCGATTTAGGAGATTCAAGTTAAAATTTTCATTATAAATATCAATATTTTTGTCAAGTAATTGCTGAAAAATAAAAAAAGGCATTTTTACTTGTATACTTTTTTTCTATTAAATTTAATATAGTAATGACTCCATATTTTTGTTCATAAACCTCTTTTTTTTTTTTTTTGTTTGGGTTAATTGTTCGTCTGAGAAAATAGATAAAACAAGTATATAAACAGAGCTTGCGTTATGAAGGGTGTTATTGATTATCCAATCTAATGGCAAATATTGAAACTATATATAATAAAAGCGCTTAATCAAGCACAAACAAATAGGAAAACGGACACTTGTCCCTGTGTTGAGTAGCGACTGACTGATAGCCAGCACTGCTCTTGGACGATTTGATATTTTATTAATCACGTGACTTTCCCTTAACTTTCTTGGAGTACAAATTTTTTTTGTTCGAACAGCATGCATGGAGGAATAAAATGTAAGAAGATAATCATTACTTTTTGGGTGTGCTGAATGCCGATATCGTCGAGCTGAAGTGCCGGCTTGATTGCATGACGAATTCATACAATAAAAACAAAGCTCTTCAACAAAAACAGTTTTAAGTTATACACATCTTGTACTTCTTTATCATTAACATTTAATTATAATCATAATTTCTATTTCAAGAATTCATTGCTTATACACAAACTGCAGTTGGATAATGAACTTTCAGCAACGTTCAATGTAAGAGTTTGGAGGGGTTTTCGTTGGTTGGGCTAATCACGATGATAATGCAATAGAATATTAAGACACTTAAAATCTATAAAAATTTTATAAGACAAACTTGCTACGTCGGGAACTTGCATAAGTTATATTTCAAGAAAAAACTTGATAGAAGAGCATCTGTGTTCTTATTGTTATTTATTAGCCAAGTTTTCTGCATCCAACCAAAATTATTTTAAAGTATGAGATAAAATATCAAAAGAATATATTATAAAAATGCAAAATAAATAAATAAACGAAAATGCCATACCAATGAAGATTCAACGACTGCTACGCTTGAAGGAAAAAGTAATATAGTGCTAATGAAAAGGAACGTGAATTACAAAGAGGGAAAAAATTTAGGGATGTTGTTGGTATTATATTATTATTTTCTGTTTAGACTCTTTTCCATTCAAATAAGAGTTATGATTATTATTTTCTGTTTAGACTCTTTTCCATTCAAATAAGAGTTATGATTTTTTTTTTTAATTTAGATGTAAATGTCTAAAATTCATAGAGAAGTTGAAAAAAAATAAATTTTAAAAAATAGTTGAAATTAACAAAATTTCAAACTTCACATATTTAACAATTTCAAAATATTACCAGATCCAGTCTACAGTTATGAATTTCAAAAATTTTCAATTCATACATTCTATCGAATTGGATAAAATGGGAGCAAATTCTGATAGCCTCTATCATTATAAACTAACGCTATATTACCATACGAAACTACAGTGGAAGGTAACGAGTATAAATAAATATCACGCTCTAACTCATATTTTCCCTTGCTTTCTTTTTTTCCCTCTAAATAAGAACATCGAATTTATTACAAGAAACTAAAAGGTACAATATATTGTACACATTAAATTGTTTTGTATTACTACTAAAAACATAATAGACGTGAAAGTTTATTTTAGTGTTATCAACTTTTCTCTGCATTGTAGATAAATATTGCTAGGATGCCTCGTGCTGATCGCCAACTTTATTTTTCTAAATATTATTTATGAATCATACATATCATATCAATTGAAAAATATTATATTTTTACGCATTATAATTCTTTAAACTCCTAATTAACAGTGATATTTTGATTCATAATTTAAATTTTAATATTATGTGTCATTAACATGAATTTCATAATATAAAATTACTTAATTACTATTTAATAAATAAATAGCACATAAGTTAAGATTTCAATTACAAACTTAATGTTGGACTACCTAACATTACTTCTCAACTAATACTCTCTAATCTCACCCTATTATTTTTTAAATTTAGAATAAAATATTTATCTATGCACAATAGTTGGTGTAATCTACGTCATGTTTATCTAAAATTCGAAAATATAACTCAAGGTTTGTTGTTGATTTTAATATAATTAATTAAATAAGAGAATATTTTGTATTAAAAAACTACATATACATATACATATACACACAAAGCCAAATATACACACATACATATACATATACGTATACACACAAAGCCAAATATATATATATATATAGCTAAATAAATATCTCTGACTAGGGTAAGCATTGAAAAAAGAAAAATGCAAATAAATCAGGAAAGCCATTTAAGTTTCAAGTCGGTTCATAATAAATGCACAAATAAAATAAAGCCCAAAATCCAAATTCCCCTCTCGTAGCCTTTGCTTACCCCGCGGACAAACAAAATCCGGGGGCTTTTATATTTCCATGGAATCCGAAAAATAAAAAATTCAAAAATCAAAACCCAACCAACCATACAAAGCCCGGACTGTTGTTAATCGACGATTTGTTTCCGTTGAGGCACAAGGCGTCCGTACAGTCTCGCTCGCATTCAGAATTTGCAACTAGGGTTTTTGCCGAGGATCGACCATTTGTGAAGCGAATATACCAATCATTATTATGTAATCATCTCTTATGGTGTCTGTTTGTTAGTTGAAGTTTCAATTAGTTAGGGTTTTGAAACACCAAAAAAAAAAAAAAAGGAAAAAAATGGGAAGCGTGGATGATCGGACATTTAAGGTTAATTTCAGCGCCGATGGAGTGGGAAAGTTGAGAGACAGAGTCAAAGATAAACTCAAAGAATTTATGGGCGATTACACGGACGATACCCTCGTGGTTCGTTTTTTATTTTTCTTGAATTATATTGATGTTGTTGAAATCGATTGAATTGTTGCATTGTGTACTTCTGTATCTCTCGCAATTAATTTCTTGTCTTTAGGGTATTATTTGTATTACTGGGGTTAGATTCATCCGGGTGATATTTGCTAGAAATTTTGAAGTCTGGAGACTTACGGGGTTTTCCAAGAACTGAAAGTTCTGCTGTTGAATTTGAATTGAGTGCATAAGGTTGAAATAGTGAAGCTGATGGTCCTGTCAGCATAGGGAATGCTTGTGTTACCTGCTTTTCAGGTTCCACGGGTTTTTCCAGTTTCGGTTATTTGTAAGGTTTGAGGTTTTAAATGGCAGCTGTTGGCTGTGGAGAATGAGATGACATTGCTGTTCTTTGATATTGGTTGCTGAGTATTTGCCTATTTGTTCTTGAGTTTATGGAAAATGCTGTGACCTTGTGGGAATGGGGTGGTGAATAATGAATTTGAAGTTAAATCCTAGCAAAGCCTCAAAGCTCTATTGTTTAAATCTCCGCCTAAATTTATTGGTGGGATTCAGAACTTGTGTAGGTATTTCAATCATGCGGCAACAGTTAATACTGATATTGGAATTTTTTCTGGAGTATTTGAGTAGGCTATCAAATAGGTCTATATCACGGATTTTTGTTTCATGCAATCCACTTGTTTTGGTCTTTAGTTATTGTTTTCCATTCGAGTCAGATAGCGCAGGTTAAGATTCATACTTAGAAGGTGTTATGTTACTTTGTGGATTGTTAGGTTTGGGCTTTCTCTCTTGTTGGCATAATATTGGAGTGATGGTTGAACTGTAGTAGCCTGGAGAGTGGATTTGGATTGTTTAACACAAGGCATTTAGTTTTATGAATCTTTGATACCTGCATTCTACCAGCCTAGGATAAGTTATAATTGGATGATGTTTATCCTCTGTTCTCTATATTTATAGTGTGTTTGTGATTTTTCGATGCTTTCAGTCGCTTTCATGGTTGGGTCATGCCAATTGATCACATGATATTGCCTTCATATTTCAAATATGAAGATCTTGGGTTTGAAGTATTTCTTTAATATGGGGAATTTAAGTATTGTGATTTTATCGATGCTAGAATTTCCCCCCCTTATTTCTTGATTCGCATTGGCAGGAATACGTTATAGTTTTACTGAGAAATGGCAGGCGCAAAGAGGAAGCAAGGAATGAGTTGAATGTGTTTTTGGGGGATGACAGTAGTTCTTTCGTATCTTGGTAATTTGATTTATATGTCAATTTAATTGGAGAGCCTGAGCTTATAGAAATTAGTTTGTCAGCTATTATCTTTTAATTCATGTTCGCCTCTGAAAATGGTTTATATATTTACTTTGAACAGGTTATGGGATCATCTGGACTCAAATTTAAATTTGTATGTTCAACCTGAGGAATCTCAGAGTCATGAAACATCAAAAATGAAACCTACATTGGGGGACCATGCTGGGAAGATTGATTCTTCCCTCCTGGATTCAGATTCCGAAAGAGGAAAGCCTAATAAATTATCGAGGAGTCGACACAATAGGGAATGGAAAGGATTAGTGAGGGATTTGGATGAACCACCCCCACCTCTCTGGAGATCTGAGGCTGAGAATATCCATTTTGAGGAAAAAACACATCGCATAGTCACTCATGCCAGAGACTCTCCTTCGCCTCCTCGACAAAAATTCCAAAAGAAAAGGAGCAGGCATGAGGAGTGGCAGCACTCTAAGGTTTGGATGTTTGGGTTCCTTCTGTTAATCAATTGATCTCCTCTACTTTGTATGTTAGAGTAACCAATGTGTAACTTTTGTCTCTACTCTACATAATCAATTCAAAGCAAGATGTAGTTTTATAATATTTTTCTTTTATTTTTATTTGTTGTGTGGATGCTGAAATCTTTATAGAAACATATTATCATTTTGGATTCAGACTTCGTGGCTGGTTATGTGGATTGGGGTTAATTTTAATGATGCTGGATATCTCATAGTAGAAATCTTCGTAAGATTGTAATTCTTGAATATTATAATTTTTGAGGGCATATTGGTTGTTCTGATGCTATGAGCTTCTTTTGAGGATTTTAGCCGTACTCTAACAGCATTGGTATACAGTTTCATCTGAGCAAGGCTGATTTCTTTCTAATGCATTAATGAACTTCATGACAGAGGGAAGTGGGTCAATCAACCATTGATGCTCCCCGACGGTTACTTCAGTTTGCAGTTCGCGATGCGGTGGGAACTACAAAGCCATCTAATTCAGGAAAAGAACCGTCACTGAAGCGCCTTCGTTCTGTGGTGTCAACATCTACTGGAGACTCAGATGTTGTTGAACGTCCTCGGAGGATTCGGTCAGTTGCAACAGTTCCAAATCCTTTGGCAACTGTCATTAAAGCTGTGGCAGAAGCTGCTGAAGATGTAAAAAGGATTAAATCTGGGGGAAGTGTGTTTGATCGACTTGGTCGTGGTATGGATGTATCAGATATGGCTGACGAACCACCAGAATTTGGAGAAGCTGTTGTTGAAGATGATGAATATGGAAGCTTTAGCCGAATTCAGGAGCAAACCGGTTCAGCATATTATGATAGATGTGACTATAGTAGTCAACATGATGGGAACATGACAATGTTAGAAAATGAACCGGCATTGGCCTTTGACTCTATGTCTGACAATGAAGAGTATGATGATATCAATGTTACAGGCCATAGAGTCACAGATGTTTGTCAATCCGGAGCATCTGATGCAAGCAAGGGTGATTTTATGATGATGCATTACAATGTAGCCAAAAATGCTGATTATGAAATGCAATTAATGCAGAACAAAGATCAGGATCAGCCTGTTGCAGTGGTAAGTGCTTCTCATAAGATGGTGAACATTTCTGCAAATGTAAATACTTGGAAACCTCATCAGGAGTTGAGAGTTCCAGAAGCTGATGGTCGAAAATCTATTCAGGAGATTGAGCCACGTAATGGAAAACCTGGCTTGCAACTAATGAAGGAGAATAGCAACCTTGTTACAGTCGGTAATGGAAATGTAAGATGCTCTTTAGTCATGTTCGCATTGCAAGGCCTTTAGTTGCTTGTAATTTTCCTTGTGTCATACTGGTCAATTTTCTTTATTAGTTATATTTATTTCCTGACAATCTATTTGCACTGCTACAGGCTAAACCTACTGTACGTATTCATAAAGAATCTGAGAAGGCACTGCCATCTGTTTCTGGTGAGTTTTAAGCTCGTGCTGTTTTTGTTAGATGATTACTAGGCATATTGCAAATTTGCAATTTTTTTGTTATCTTTGTTATTATTTTCACGTCACTCATGTCTGTGATCTCTTTAGCCCCCTCCCCCTTATTTTCAGTTCTTTGATTCTTTTTATTCCATTGTGACTTCATTTTGCTCATCTTTGTTCTGTGTTTCCCATGATATGTACTTCTTTTTTTTTATTGGGGATGGTTTTTGCAGGTTTATATACTGCTGGTCGTCCTCAAGAGGATGCTGATTCTCGAACCATTTTCATCAGCAATGTACTAGCTTACACTCCTGACCTTCTATGTTAAAAAAAAAAAAAAAAAAAGAGGAATTTTTTGGGTCTCTCTTTTTGAGTGGCTTTTGTTTATTCTTCTACAGGTTCATTTTGCTGCTACCAAGGATGGTCTTTCGCGACATTTTAATAAGTTTGGGGAGGTTCTGAAAGTGGTTATAGTCACTGATGCTGCAACAGGGCAACCGAAAGGGTAAGGATGGTCTTTCACTTGCTTCGGTAAAAGTCTTCTTTCAATCTAATGATAAGACATTTACTGGTACTAAATCAAGATATTTTACCAGGTCAGCTTATGTGGAGTTCATGAGAAAAGAGGCGGCAGACAATGCATTAAGTCTGGATGGAACCTCCTTTATGTCTCGGATTTTGAAGGTATTTAGATACCTGGTGATTTGATTCTCTGAATAATTTTTGAGGATAGTTTTCCTTCTATGAAACATAGGGGGTGGGGAAGGTGGGGGTGTGTGCTCATGAAATCCCTGTGATTTTTGAATGGGCGGTGAAAATTTTCTGATAAGTTTAACAGTTTTTTAAATGTTGACATTGGCTAGGATAGTCTCAATAGCACTGTGGCGTTGAATTGGCTGATTGGTTGTTGCTTAATAGTTAATGATTTATGTTGGGGTGGTCCTGAAGTACTATTGCTTTCAGTGCCTCATGGGGTGTGCTCAAGAACCAAATGCTAATTCTGAAATGGTAGGGAAATTTTCTGGGGTATCAAAGTGGCATCCTCTAACTTGTGAATTTTCAATGTTAATATTAGGCCACCTTTTAATGAAGTATGAATAAAGCAGCAATTGTATCTTGAGTCTCTTAAAAATTTTCTGTGTCAAATATTAGCAAATCCTTTAATGAAAAATGATAAACTAGCAATAATATGGTGTCCTGTAGATTGTGAACCTATTTTGGCATGTGTTGTACCCCTTCTATTATATATAACAATTAATAATATTTTTCACTTGGATCTTGCTTAGAATCTACCATAAGTAAGTTCGCGGCTTTGACAATCTAAGTATATCCTTCTACACTTATTTATTGAATTTTAGATAAATTTTGGGATGACTTAGAATAGAAATATTGAGGAAACTGCCAAGTTTTTTAGCTATACTCTATCATTTTTGTATTGGGGACACATGTTAGAATCTTGCAGATCTAGAGTTTCGTTAGTTTTTGATGCTAGAAGAAGTACCTTACCTGTGGAGTTTGGGGAATACATGAAGAAGTTGAAACTGTTAAATAATATCATTTAAAATTGACGTTGTTTGGTCCAATTGTATCTTTTGTATGTGCATTATGCCAAGACAGTATTAATGTATTCTCATTCCACTTTGAACATGTGCATGGTGTTACATTAGGCTTTTTTTTTATTTGGATGGGGATGAGAAACTCTTTATCATTTTTGTATTGGGGACACATGTTAGAATCTTGCAGATCTACAGTTTCGTTAGTTTTTGATGCTAGAAGTACCTTACCTGTGGAGTTTGGGGAATACATGAAGAAGTTGAAACTGTTAAATAATATCATTTAAAATTGACGTTATTTGGTCCAATTGTATCTTTTGTATATGCATTATGCCAAGACAGTATTAATGTATTCTCATTCCACTTTGAACGTGCACATGGCATTACATTAGTCCTTTTTTTGATTTGGATGGGGATGAGAAACCCCATCCTGTAAACGCCAACCCTTGCCACTATTATTACTGGAACTCGGTAGATTACGAGCACAAAGCGCCTTGAGGGCTAGCCAAGCTACACCCTAGGGGCCACATGGCAGTAGGATTTGAGTTGCTTAATTTTATATATTTGCCCTTTTCTGCAACTTTTGAATTGGTTACTTGCTTTAAAATGCGATGACGCTGCTGAGCCTCAACTATCTTTTGTAATTGGTGTTTCCTGTAGGTTGTGAAGAGAAGTGCTGCTCATCAAGACACTGCTCCCCTCATGACTTGGGGCCGGGGTGCACGGGGTTCTCCATATACTGTAGCTAGGTTTACCCGAGCTCCTTTCCCTAGAGGCATTCATGGGGCATTTAGACCTCATCTTCCTATTAAACCTGGTGCCAGAAGTTTGCAGTGGAAGCGGGATGCTCAGGCCTCTCCATCTGATAGTGGTGCCCAAGTTCCTGGGAACAGTGTTTCTTCTCCCACTGCTCGTAGCCTCACCTACATCAGACCAGAGCTTAAAACTGATGGGAGTTCGGGTACCACTTAGTTCTAGAGTTAACGTTGTCTCCTAAATAGCCACTCAATGATTGCTCCATATTCCGTGAATGTCTGCATATGGACTGCTGGAACAATGAATCGAGCCAATTCCATGGTTATAAGAATGAACATGACTTTATGTACGTGTAGGCCATCGCCCAGAGTTGAAATGGGGGGAAAAAGGTCTGAAGATGTGTGGAGCCTGGGAATGGATGTTTATGAGAATTTTGATTTTTGGTTCTTATGGTGAGAAAAAGAGAATGTTAGAGAAATGAAGGGGGTGATTGATGGTTTTGCTCTGATTCACTCTGGGTGGCAATAAGAGGACTACAAGCGGAATTATTTCTTTGTTTGGCAAGTTTTCCTGCCCCCGAGTTATATATATATGCATTGAAATTTGTGAATGCAGAGGATGAGTAGTTGGTTCTAGGTTTGAGGCATCAAATCATTATGAATTTTTTTTTCTTTAAATATGCGCTTATATATTGTTTAATGAGAAAAAAAGAAAAAATGGAGAAGCAGAAGAAACTATTGAGGGGAAAAAAGATTCGAAGAAAACCTTTTGTGGTTGTTACCTCTTCGTACATACTTCTTGCTGCTTATAATTTTCAGATAATGCTTTTATCAGTTTTTGTTACGAAAAATGTTTACGGCCTTTTTTTTTTTTTTTTTAAGTTTTTACCTATTTGTAATTTGGAGTGTGATTTTGAAAGATCCAGTGTATTATTGTTACCGGAGGAAACTCTAGTTTCGCGTTTCAGGCATAGACCCCGTTTGGGATTGAGATTAAAATTGAATAAGTTGTTTATTTCATAATTTTTGATAAAAATAATGTTTTGGTGAATTTTGTAAAAATAATGTATTTTATAATTTTTTTATTTCATCAGCAGTTTTTAAAAATAGATATGAAGTTATTTTTCATAAGCAGTTTTTTCAATAAGTTATTATATATTTTTAAAATATTTATTATAACCCTATTATTTTAATAAAAAGATAATTATATTTTACTTGTCCATAAATTTTAACATATAAATCATTAGATATTACTGTTGTAATTTAGTATCATAATATTAATGGCTTTGGATCTTAAGAAATGAAAATTTTGAAAATTTTTATTGTAAAAAAATTAATTGTGAATGTAATACATATTACTTTTTATTTTATTTAGATTATGTAAAAGTATAAATTTTTATCATATTTTATGTAACAAATTATGAAATTCTTCAGAGTTTTTTTTAATTGAGTTTTTTTAATGTAATTTTATATATTTAGGAAAAAAATGTCTAAACAATTTATTAAGGATAATTTTCAGGAACTCACTCAAAGATTAATGTATTGATAGTCTAATAGAGAGTATTCACATAATTATAAGAATCTCCCTTGCTGTTAATATTCCATTAAGTGGCCATGTCAGTTGATTGTTGAAATTTCAAAAATACTCTTGCGCCAAAATATATTTTTATTTATATGATAAACTGATGGGCAATAGAATTCACACCAAAAGATCCAATAGATTAAAAAAAAATTGCATACCTAAAAAAAATTAATATTGTGTTGCCAATATTACCGTTGTAAATAAATGATAATATTTTCAACGGCAGAGCCTATAAATAAAGCCTTTTCTAGGCTTAAGAAATCACCATAACACACTTTCTTCTTCTTCTACTTCTTTTAAAATATTCTTAAAAACTCTGATGTTGTAATTTTTCAAACTTATCACCCATTCAGTTCAACTCATCAACAAAATCATTCAAAAAAATCAAGCTCAAACACTACCCGAAAGCCATGGATTCTCAAAGCTCTAACACATCAAGCACATCAACCATGAACAAGTTTATGAGCCAGCTTAGAGGAACTTTGTTAATGGAAAGCTCATTAGGTTTTAAAACTGTATATGCAAATGTTGTATGATAGCTGAAGTAAAGATATCTGAATACAAGCTTTACTATAAATGCATGAACAAAGCAAACTGTGGGTACTTCTGGAAAGGGATGATTTCAACAATGAAGTTATTTTTTAAGCAAATATCACTGCAATTGTGAATGTTGATGCCCTGCATGCTATTGAAGCTAATGTGAAAGAAGTGAAGACTCCAGTAAATAAGTTACAAAAATCTAGTTTTGGTAAAAGGGCTACGAAGATGATGATGTACTTGAATATAACATTCCTTATACCCAATCTACTAATGCTTAAGAAATAATAGCTTATGTTATCCTATCTACATTCACAATTGCAGTGCAATTGTTCTGGGGCTTTTCAAATGCTCTTAAAAAGTATAATGCTTATGTAACCCATCTTTGAAAATTGTGGCAAAACCTAGCTATAAGCCTATAATATCAATGAAATATAGCTTAACTCCTTATATGCACTATTACATTAGCATATATATGGTGATTACAATACTAAGCAAATAAAATCAAGTACAATAAAAGTATAGGCCCCTGCTCAAGCTACTCCATAACTGACATCCAAGATTCATTCCAACAACAAATGCCAAAAGAAGCAAAATCAAATCAATAACAAAAAGCATAATGAATAACACAAATAATTATACTTTAACTTATAATTTCATATGCATTCCAGCAGCAATAACAATATCAAATGTCATCAATGGCTGAATTTTATCAACCTATACAAATCATCAATAGCCAATGTATAGAGTAGCAGCATATGTGTTTGTACATAAATTATAAATAGTCTAGTCAAGCATGTGTGTTTATAAGCATCACAAGTACAAAATATATAAAAACTCAAACCTATATCTATGCTTGAGTGATAAAAATATGATACAACATCTTCATCATTCTAATGTTTACAATTTAAGTTGACGCATCATCTAATCCCTAAAATAAAAAATTGTTAGATGGGATCAGCTTGGCTTCTGATGTCTTCACTTCATTAGTACAACTCGATGTTTTAAATGATGTTGGATGCATTAATTTACTACTGATCATTCCTGAGTAAGTTGTCATTCATGATTAAAGTAAACAAATAAAAACATAACTTGTGGTTGTATTAAATCATGAAAAAAAAAGAAAATTATTATTCTAATTAAGCTAATGTCGTAACTGAATGTAAGTAAAAACATGCTATCAAGATTGCATACCATTTCCATAGACACTATCCTGGCTGAGATTCACAGAACCAGCAGTAACAATAGAGTCCAATGACTCTCCTTTATCATATACGTAGACAAATAAACAATGGATTAGCATAACACAATTTATAATAAAAGTAATATACACTAAAATTACAAACAATTAATAAATATGACCAGATGGAATTTCTTTTTCAAAAATTTCTTAGTTTTTCCACCTCTCTTAGTCACTTTGCAGCTTCTCACATTGTGGCCCCACTCATCGCATTTAGAACACCTTATGCTTGAGCTCCTCTTAAATGCCTTCATTTCACTAGCCTCCATATTTGCTAGCACAACAAATAATGAACTGTGGTTGTGGTACAGGCTTAAAGGTGCCTCCCACAGTTAGGGCCCTTTCCAGGATATCTCATGGTTAAGACAAAAAAAAAAAAAACCATATTTGCTATCACAATAAATACCATTTAATAACCAATCCTCTTTTCATATTGATAGACTTGCTGCCGCTGAAATCAACTTGGCTATTAATAGACCTTCTAAAGTTATTAGTTTTTTACATGCTACTGAATAATAGATTTATGCTTCTTAAAATTATCAATTTACTTATAGTGATCTAGCTGCATACTCATACTTCAAGTTTAGGTCACTATACATTTGATGTTCAATTAATAGCATAATATTGAGTCCTTATCCCATGTTCCTCTTTATTTTTAAAGTCAAATGTTTTTTAAGTGATTGATCATTATACACTAGAACTTTTTTAATTGGTTTTTCTTAGCCTAATTTTTTTTTTCATGGGATCGAAGTCTGGCATATTTATGGAACCTTATAGAATTTTGTTTTCACTTCAAATTCACCTTGATTGGCATAATTTTGATGGCTTATAGTTGAAATGAAATAATAATTTACTTAACCCTCCAACATGTGCTTGGCAGCATTTATATGATACATGTGCTTGGCCTCTTTTGCATAATAATGAAACATGGTTTTATTCCTAGTACAGATTGCCATCTAATTTGCAATACTTGGCTTCCTGTAAATGAAAAAAAAAATAATGATTGGTTTTAAATTATTCTGAGGTTTCATAAGTCTTCAAAATTATTTTATAGGATATCTTTTTAATTTTATTCTCCAATTTGAAGAAAAATAAACTTTCTATATTTCTATATCATATGTCAAATAGATGGCCCCTAGTGTTTCTTTGCCCCAATATGGATCTTTTATAATTTGTCTACATATTAAAGTTCATTAAAAAAAAAAGACTTGATCATATAGGTATCATTATTATTTTTTACTAACCTAACAAATTTGCAAGATATTGAATTTTGATTTATTTTAATACATCTTTTATAGTGTATATGACCTACAAAAGTATAAAACGGAACACCATTTTTTTCAAACACCTTCAAAAATCCAAATTCTATCAGCTGCTTTGAAAAAGCAAAATTTTTGCTTTGTTAATTTGAACACTGATTCCTAAATTAAAAAAAAAAAATCTAAGAGTTGGCTGGTACCAATCATGTGCAGTATATGGCCTATGGTCATAATTAACAAAGTGGAGCCCCGTCCCTTCAAAAAATAAAAATCCATGTATATATCCTTCTTAATAAAATGAATTGAAATTAAATTAATTAGCAAGAATAGAAACTGTAACTCCAACAACCTATTCTTCTTTTGAAACAAAACATATATGCATTAAACTGACACATAACTGAAACTAAGTGTCATGACCCCAAATTAAGCAATCACATTACAATGCGAACCAAAACTCATCATTTATATACAACTTGTACTACTTACAAAGCTTGTAGATCATTACGCAATAGCTATTGTCAGTCTTTACCCAACTATTTTTTCAACTCAATACCAACAATCCCAAATAAAAACAACATCCAGCAACATATTCATTAATTGAAAAAAACCCATTGTTATTTTTAATCAACAAAAGCCGTAAGCCACTGATTCAAGGAAACAAGCTGTATTTCGAAGACTAACCTATTTTCTGATCCAATTCCCGTCACGATAGACACTGGCCGTCGCGCGATGCTCACTTTATGAAAGCTTTGGACCACAACACGATGTCATCTTGTGCATTAGATGAAAATAGGTAGTGATTGCTTCTTCTCCAACGATGAAAATGAAATTGGATTTTATCATGTAAGTCGTGCTTTTGAAGTGGAGTGCATTTTCTGAAAGAATTCATTTTCATTTGTCTGTCGGATAACGATAGTCACTGGGTAATAAGGAGTTTATGACTCAAGTTCTCAGACATCCAAGCAAGTTTGCTTGAATATTGTTTTTGTCTAAATTTTAAATTTACTTTTATGAATTTGCCCTTTATTGTAACATTATACGTATTTTTGTATTAACGTCAGGGGAGGTCTCTATAATTACATGAATACTTTCTATTCGACTGTCAATACACTAAACCTTAGGGGAGGTCTATGAAAATTACCCAATTTATTAAGTATAAAATAAAAAGCAATTACAACATATATCTATTTTAGTCATTATATAATACGACAGCACTTTCGCAATAAGATCTACCAAATGCATGTGTTCTACTTTTTAAACTCACAGCAATCGCAATAACATAATTTGTCAAACACCAAGCTACTTTTTTAATCAACAGCTTATTTTATCTGCACAGCACAAGTAACTTATTTCATCAGCCTTCACAATTCCAAACTGGCCCATAATGAACGTTCAACGGATTGCAGCAATTGCATTTTTTGCGAATGAAACTAACCTGCATTTTTTGTCTTCTTGTGAAGTGAAAACCTTATTATAATTTTTTAAAAAGCCACCATAAAAATAAAATTAAAAAAAATCGTTGTGGAAAAATAAATCATATGCAACAACAACCAATCAGTATTGTCGGTACTGAACTTGGAAGAGCTTCACGTTGATCGAACAAATCAAGGAAAATAAAACATGAGAACGGTAATATAAGAGTAAATGATGCCGATAACCAAAGAACCAAGGAGCTGCCACATTCATTAATCATTAATGTTATACCGTCGTACGTCGTATATGTAGTTTGTAATTGTTTTTTTTTTTTTGGGCAAAATAAAAATGAATAGATAAAAATATAATAAAAATGAAATGATTCTCCAAAGGGTTATTTTTAGGGACCTCCCCTGAGGTTTAGTGTATTAACAGTTGGATAGAAAGTATTCATGTAATTATATGGACCTCCCCTAATGTTAGTATTCCGTTAAGTAGACCGTTAGTTGACTGTTGAAATTTCAAAAATGCCCTTGCTGCCAAAATATATTTTTAACACAAAGGAGGTTGCGCATTCATTTCTGATCCTTTGTTCTTAGTCACAATATATGAGCTCATCCTTACTAAACAAAATTTTAGATCAAACATGCCTAAAGAAAATTGATAATGCAGCATCTAAAATAATTTTAAAACACAACACAACAAATACTCTATATTTCAAAGTAATAAAAAAAAAATAAACGTAGTGCAAATAGATTAAACCTAAGCAGATTTATAGGCATTAAGAGTATTCTCAGCAGCGACTTTCTTCTCATCACCGGTCTTAAACTCAGCCAAGTTAAGCAAACTCATTAGGTCCTCTTTATTGTTTGCCAAAGATGTTGAAACCAAAATTAGAATTTAGAAAAGAAAAAAACAAAAGTGAGAATCAATTTATTTTTTGGGAGCGGCGTGAGTGATGAGTTTTGGAATATAAAATGATATCAAGTTATGAAATATTTTGGGTGTAAACGCAAAAGCGATGAGCGGAGAGTGATGAGAAACTTCCAGAAAGAGGTGAAAAAAAGGAAAACAAAAGAGAAAAAAGCCAAAAAGAAAAAGACTCAAAAAAACAAAAAGAGACAGGAGACGCAAGGACAATCAAGCAGATAATCTCCTTTCATCTTCAAATAAAACACCTTGGAATCGGCAGCGGTAGAGGCGGGAACCAATTTCTAGTCCAATAATTTCAAGATCCCGCCATATATCTCCGTCAACTCGGCCTCGATCTTCGATTTGTACACCTGAATCACAAAGACATGGTCCTGGTTGCCGCGCAACTCATCCTTTTGCTTGATGGAGGACACGATGCGACAAAAGGCACGGCGTGCGCCAATGACGTTCTTGTAGGCGACGGAGAGGAGGTTGCGCTCCTCGACGGTTGAGGCGGAGGCGACGACTTTTTTCATGTATTGGACCATCTCCTTGTACCGCTCGGCTTGCTCCGCAAGTTTCGCCATGTATATGTTTTCTTCCCGTGGAGAAGGGGCTGCGATTATTCTGTTCAATTGTGTTTGTTTAAATTTTAAATTTACTTTTACGTATGTATCCTTTATAGTAACGTTACACGTATTTTTATATTAACGTCAAGAAAGGTCTCTATAATTACATGAATATTTTCCATCCAACTGTCAATACACTAAACCTCAGGGGAGGTCACTAAAAATAACCCATTCTCCAAACGTAATTTTAATTGGGGGTATTGACTGAGACTGACGGCGGCCTTCAATTCGGTCGCATGTGTTATATGTGATGTGATCCCCTTTTTAAATCTCTGATACGCCCACTATCTCCCACTAAAATCTCAGAATGGCCGCCATCGCTTCCCGTAGATTATCCTCCAGACTCCTCAAACCCTCTTCATCTTATTTGTCGTGCGCTTCTTGCATAACTCATAACCGTAATCCTAACCCTAGATCCTCCTCGAATTCAATTTTCTCACAACAAAATCCCTTAGACCCTAACTCCAAAATCTCATATTTCGTTTCAGCTTCACCCTTATCAGATCCCACCACCTGTTTGGTCCCTCAAACACCTTTAAATCGAAAACCTATAAATCCCCATCTGGGTCTCGTTATTAGGTCATATTCATACTCGACTGCCAATAAAAATCATGACTTTATGCATCATCAGCTACAAAGCCCCAACCTCATGAATTATACAAGATCACGGTCGAAACCCAGATTTTTCTCTGAGAAACCGCCGCCAAGTCAAAGCCCGAGTGAGTACCCAAGTCAAAACCCTAATTTCAAGCACCAAGAAATTGACGGACCGACAGTGGAGCGTGATTTGTCAGCTTTAGCTAAAGAAACCAGACAGGTGCTTGAAGAAATGATGAAGAAAATTTACAGTCTCAGCAGAACCGTTGCCCTTCTGGGTCTGTTCCAATTAGGAATAGGAGCTTGGATTACATACATTACGCAAGCATCACCCATAATAGAGGTCTCAATGCAGAACGTCGTGGCTTTTGGATTTCCATTTGCTTTGGCGCTTATACTGAGGCGATCTTTGAAGCCAATGTACTTCTTCAAGAAGATGGAGGAACAAGGTAGATTGCAGATTCTTACTTTGACTCTTCAGGTTGTTAAGAATTTGAATGCTCTATTTGCTCGGGTGCACGGGGTTAGTTTGCTTTGTATTGCAGGTTTGTCATCTGGATTGTTGTTCCATTTGTTGGCTAGATAAGATTAAATTGGGCTTTGTGTTTTCGGGTTTATTGATAATAAAAATCGATTTGGAATTTTCTTAAACCAAGTTGATTTTGATTTTAATTTTTAATTTCACTATGATGGTGCTCTTGCTTTTAAGTAACAGCAAGCCGAAGCTGTATTTTATGCTCCATAGAATTATTTAGGTTTTTACTTACCGAACACAAAATGCTGGGATTTGCTTTTGTGATCTTATTGAATTTGGAATCTGCAGGGTGTGTAAATATTTGGTGGGATTATATGGAAAGATTTTATATTCTTTTGGATGAAATTTTGTCCGATGTTTCTTAGCAGGTACTGGATTTTCCTGTGATGTAATTGGTTCAAATAGTATGGTGTTTGAAAAAGAAATTGCTTCTTATTCTCACCTCACCTACAAAGGTGGAGGATAATTGACCATTTAGAACCAAAAACACAAAGCCCGCCATTGTTAAACCATTCAAGTCATTAACAATTATACACAATCCATTAGCAGGTTAAAGTGTAGTGCATGTGCATCGCATCAGTCATCAGTGTGTGCACTTGTTATGACTTGTTATGCATCACATGTTTCTCCGTCTGAAAATAAAGGTTGGGTTTCCTTCCAATTTTCGGAAAAGAAAAAGGGAAAAATTGTTGGGTTCATGCCATGGGTTGGAAGTGCGTTCACATTTTGAGAAATTTAAAGACAACTCGTCTGCATTATCAGAGAAAACGTAGACACTTATATGTGCATTGAAAAAAGGGCATTCTAGCTATCTACATACATACAGATGAAGCCTAGTGTAAGCGAAGACCACAAACATAAAACAGAGCACAAGTCGCAATGATATAAACCGAAGCTGAAGAAGCAAGAGCTGATCCGGTAGCCATGGCTGGTGAAGGAGCTATCGCATCGTCAAAAGCATGAACCATAAGTTTTGGCAACAGCATTGCTAGAAGCAAAACAGCTGCTGCTATTAAAGAACCCTTCATTGAAGCCATTCTTTTGAACCTCAAATGTGTGCGAACTCTGGTGTTGGTGAAGATACTATATTAATATATAAGGGACGAGCTCAGGATTGTGCGTGGTGAGTCACACGACAAAGATCCAACGCATGTCTTACACGTCTCACGAGAGTCAGTCCACGAGTCAGCTGATTTTCATTAATGTAAATGCTGGGCGTTGCCACGTTTTGTCTCGATGGTCAGAACTCAGAAACTCAGAATTTATGCTTCCACGGAATCATGAATTGACAGTCTCAAAACTGGCAATATGAGTTAGCTTATGATCTCTGAGGATCGTAATTTCAAGTTCAAAATTCTCATCGATGGTATCTATTTAATCAAGGGTATCCAGTTTATTTGATAATGAATGTAACGGGAAACTGTACCTTGCACCTTATGAGATATAAATAAGGAAAAGAGGCGTTAATGAGATCAATGAAAGAGTTGTTAACCTGTATCTAATGAGTTTGAAATTTTTGAATTATGTAAAAATGAGATATTAACGTGTTAGCTGTTAGATATACATCTTTTTCTGAAACAAAAATGGGAGATTTTCCGTGAACTTCTAGGGCTAAGCCACCATAGAAACCACCCCCACCCCCCCCCCCCCCCCAAAAAAAAAAGAAAAACTTTTAGATTGGGTTGGGGTAGGGGGGGGGGGATTTAATTTTGGTTACAAAATTGTAGGTTATGTTCATACACGTAACGGAACTGAAACCATGAAAGAGTATGAAATTATCAGATAGCAAAGCATGCTTATTTTTGGACAAATTTCTACTTATTTGAAAAATAATGTGATGTTTATCTAATGTTTCTTCCTTTGATAAACTAGATTCTATAAAATAATTAAAAAATAAAATAAAATAAAATTCTATTCTGCCTGTTCACAAATAAAATAGATTTGATATGTAGTCAAGTCAGGAATATTCTCATGCAGAAATTTGTGATATTTCACTTGGGAAGGGATTTGCTAATGTTTTGAACGACTCCGAGGAGTTGTTTCTTTGATAATCTCTTCGATCATCAATGGAATGTCCAACTAATGACTATAAATCGATTATCATTCTTCCAACTTCAATGCCTATAACTTAAATGGTACAAATTTCACAATGCAAATCATATACATGCTCGGCATTAGGATTATGCGTGTGGGACCATTTTTTAGTTCGCTGCAATAGAATTATGTGTTTTAATCAAAACGTTATATTATCGATTATAGATTCGTATTCATAGTTATAAACTTATATATATTAATTAATTATTTATGGATGCAACAAGTGAATTCAGTTGGTAAAATTTCGAGTGGAACCAAAGATTTCAAATTTGAATTCCTTTGACATTCCATCACTCATCTTTCTCAATGAAGCCATGGCCATGCATTGTTTGATCGTACAGTGAGTATTGACAGACGATATGGTCCTTGAAGAGATCTTTTTGAAGGATTGGTGCCAAAATAAGCCGACATTGACTTGCACAGTCTAGTATGGCCAGAGCTACTTTTGTGGCAGGCTCAATTGACTGGGAAAATATCAATGGGAGCTGCTACCTTACATGGATTGTTGCTCAATGAAAGATGAAGAAACGGCCGGAGTAAGTATATAGTTCTTTTTGTATGCGTCTGTTTGGTAAAACTAAAAAGCAAAAGCACCTGACATTCCACACGTCAATAGTATCTAGGGATCGGATTTCCTTCGGGTTCGGGCTTTATAACCCGTTTCGATTATCCGGTGCCCGCTACGTATTTCGGCAACTTTCTGTGTATCGGGTTCCGTAGGTCAATGAGTACAAGGAGAGAGTTGTTGGGCGAAGATGGGATTTGCGGCAGCAAATGCAATTGGAAACACAATCATGAAGTTGGATAAGGGCAAGGTGGGTGAAGATGATCCATGGTTTGGTTGCCCGGTCACCAAGTTGGGTTCCATCTTTATAAGACTGATTTTGGGTGGCGCAGGCCTAAGAAAATCACGGAGACTTCAGTTGATAAAAGTTACGTTTGGGATTAAGGTGCCATAAATTCCAATCAAACTAAAAATGAGGGCTATTTCACTTGCTGAAAGTAGAGATCTCCAAGGTGAAATCGAGGTTGGTGTGGCTCTACCTAACATTCAAATGATGCCTTAACCTTTCTCCTCAATCAAGGTCTAAATGTCCTTTAATAATTTATGGTCTCCTATATCATTTACATTTTATTTGTCCTCTTTATCAATAGAAATAAGATATCTCATTTCACTTATTGCTGTGTGATTCACATTTGCAGGATGCTTCTTTTATTTTTCACAGGGAATGGGCATGTATCATCATCATGCGAATGTGGGACAGTAATTAATTGTAGTTGTCATTATTTCAATGGCTGATGAGATATAAATCTTGTAACATCGGACATATCCCAACTTTCATTAGGACAAAAATCTTATGTAAATCAGAGATGTCTTAGTGTTAAGTCTCTGCTAGGCTCTTCCATCACTCGTATTAGTCGTTTATTCTGCTTTGTGAATTGCAGTTTCCACTTTTCTCTGTTGTATACTGCTGGTAATTCAATAATGAAAAAGCAACCATGCATACTATAATGAAGCAAGGCAGGTTACTCAACTTTGCGGCCTTGAATATTCTCTCCAATTATTTCGGACTATTGGAGCCTCTATTCTTCTTCGAGAATCCTTGTCCTACCTCTCAATTTTGTCAAACACTTTACCAGTGCTCAAGCATTCACTCGCTCTTACTCTCCCACACCTGTCCCCTTTCGAACCTTACGGTACTGCCACAAGGTCAAGGATACACTAAGCCTCGCATTCTTTACGCCCATGGGGACTATGTTTTATTTACTATAGCTGAGTCTAACGGTGGTTTTAATCGTTTATCGGGCAATCATCAACGTTATGTGAATGAATTTTACTCATTAGTGCCTGAATTGGCTAGTACTAGTGCCTGCAAGCAAGCTAAACTTCCATTGCTTGCCGTGCAACTTAACAGTTTTTTCTAACGATGGAAGAACATTTAGCAATTTCCTAAAGACATGGGGCTCAGTACGTAGGGACTCTCCTTGCTTGATCGAGCCATTTTGTCGTTTGGCGATAGAAGACACAAATGGGCTGGACGGAATTTTCTTGAATGAGTGGTGCAAGCGAAGACCTTCACAATAAATGGCCGTCGTATGCAATGGAAAGGCCAATTTTAGATTTATCAATACAGTTAGGGCAACTTTTTTGTTAGCCCGAATAATATGGAGAAGATCAAGCAATGGACTATTTCTCAATGCAAGAACAAGGGCAGGCCGAATCCTATACATATGTCACCTTATAATCTAACTTGCTCTTTAATTTGGGTTTGTTATGTAAAAGCACAATCATAGGTAAATGAGGAAGGTAAATCATCGGTTGAGGATCCGTGTTACTTCGGGTTCAATGCGGGCGGTACAGCCACACTTTGTACCATCCTATTCCCACAACACATTTTGGTAATTGCACAGGGTTTGCACGTTGCTTGGCAACTTGGGATGAATTGTTAGGAGAAGATGGGATCGTTGTTGCAGCAAATGCGATAGGAAGCAAGGTTAAAGAGCCGGATAGGGAAATATTTGGAGGGGCGGAGAAGTGGATTTTGGATTATGAGGTGTTTTTTGAGTCGGAGCTCCATGTTATGGTTGCTGGGTCACCAAAGTTGGAGTTTTATTATGAGACTGATTTTGGGTGGGGAAAGCCTAAGAAAATAGAGGAAATTTCAAATAGATAAGATGAGGGTAATTTCATTTACTGAGAGCAGAGATGTGAAGGGCGGCATTGAAGTTGGCTTGGCTTTAACTAAGGCTAAAATGGATGCTTTTTCAATGTTCTTCAGTGAAAGTCCTGATGTACTTCAATGAAAGAAAAATAAATGTATCTTTGTTCTGTTTACTCAAGAGTCAACATTAACTTTTTAAACATTAATGATTATTGCTTTAAACGATCTCTTGGTGTGACGATAAGCTGAAAAATTAGGTTTTTTTTTTTTTTTGCATTTTTTCTCCCAATCTTTTATAATTACTAAAATATAGTAAAAAAGATGACTTAAAGTAAATAAAGTGATCAATATCAAAATTTAAGACTCAATCTTAACCACTCTTTTGGCTAACAAAGAATAAGTAAAAAAAAAAAAGATTATGAGAAGATTTCTATCCTAATTTGAGATTAATTAGAGTAAGAAAGAGAAAAATTAGCCATTTCGTAAATCCTCCTCATTTCAAATAAGAATCCTCTCCTTGTTTTTTCTCTTTTTATTTTATTTACAATTAAGTTTTTTTTTTTTTTTAGCTAGATTAAAAAAGAGACTAAAGAAAAAGTAAAAAATAAGAGAAAAAAAAATAAGAAGAAAATCTTAATCCCTTCATTTCTACTTTCTCTATGTGCCCGGCTATAAGCAAATAGTAAAAAGCAAAGCAGAGTACCGGGGTTTTATAAGAAGTTGCAAAGGGTTATAATAGCTCAATTGTAGAATGAGTTTCGTAGTTTGAATCTCACGAAACCCAATATTATTAACCCAAAGTCCAAAAAAAGCTTTGTCAGCTTGGTGGGCTGACCGGGTCCCAAGTGATGTGAAGGCAATAAATAAAAATATACTTACCGTAAAAGTCGGGATCCGATGTGATTAATAAGAATAAAAATAAAAATATAAAAGAGGATAATTAACGAATTAAAAAAAAAATCTTTAAAATAAAAAAAGGATGATAAAGAAAAAGAGAAAAAAGGTAGAAAGACGTCTTTTAAAGATTTTTTGTCTGCCCCGAGTGGAAGATATTTTTCTGGGTTTGACTTTGACCTAGCCATGGGGTGGGTTAACGGTTCAATAAAAAAGAAGCGTACGCACAACTACGAAGCAGGAAACCATCAGCAGCAGCAGCAGCAACGTCTTTTAAGTCTTAACCACCGCCACGTTAAGGTAACTAGCCGTTTTCTTAACGGACTAAATAAATAAAACACAACTGTTGTGTTCTGTTCTCTCAACGTGGCCACATCCCCCCGCCAGCTGTCCACGTTCCTGCGGGGCCCCCACGCGCAAATCCTCTCCTATAAATAAGTGATGAACAAAAGGCTTCCCCTCACTCATCGCATTGATCATCATCGACGTCTTCAACGATCTCGCTGAGCAAAAGCCCAGACCCTTCCAATCTTCCTTTTCGCATTTCACAAAAAATGGCAGCAATGAAGAAGATTAATAGAGTTGCTTTGATTTTTGTGATGGCGGTATTTGCGGTGGCTGTTGTTTCCGCCCAAGAACCGGCACCTGCGCCGGCACCATCCATGGACAAGGGAGCTGCCTCTTATTCTGCTGGACTTTCCGGGGCCCTCGTTTGCTCTTCTCTCTTCTTGTCTGCTCTTGCTTTCCTCAACCATTGAGTTTTCTATTCATTATATTATTTTTGGGGCTCCTTTTCTACGTTCTGTTTTTGAGACACTCGCTTTTTTCTTCCTCTTTTTCTTTTTGTTGATGATGGGCTGTTATTGTTATTATTGAGATTTTGGGGCTCATACTATTTGTATCCACTATTAATTATTATTCGTTGTTGTTATATTATGTTGTATATAGCCATCCTTACGTATTTGTTATATACGGTTGAGTAATAAAAGAGATTTATATTTATATACATATAATTTTTTTCTCCTGTGATCCTTTCTCTTTCTTCTTGACTTTTTTATGAGAGTTTCATGCCGTGTGAATGGGACTTGCCTTCATAAAATGTTGTTGAATTATTTAAGTGCAGATATTTGTCAGAAGCACTTGGGGTTACGAACACCGCAGCCACAAGTTGATAATTAATTAATTAATTAATTGAAGATACATTAATTAAAAACGGGTTTTAATTTCTTCATCCTGTTATTTCTCTGATTAAAATCAGGAGAATTATTATTAAAATTGAATTGTTCTTTTTTGCTAACCTTTTATAAATATAGAATTGGTAGTTATTAATAAGAATAGAATTTAATTAAATCTCAATTGAATAATGTTTTACATAGACGTATGGCGGATGGCAATGGGGTGTGGTGGGGGTGGGGATGTCTATCCCATTTCTCACCCCATTATAAATTTTGTCTCCATTTTCCACCATATTCCCTAATAAATTTAGTGGGGGTGGGGGTGTGGAATCCCCATGTGGGGAACGGTTTCCCCATCCCCACCTCATTCCCCATTTATTTATTTTATAATATATATATATATTTATTTATATATATATATTCAATAAATTATAAATTATAAATTTCAATTAAATTATTATCATATTACTAGGTATTTAAATTATGTAAAAAAAAATCTCCAAATATTTGTAGTAATATCTTGAAATAATATTAAAATTAAAAAATATTTGAAGAGAGTAGTTCTTAAGAGAGAAAAAAAAACACAATAATATTTTAAAGTTGAATAAAAATTATATTATAAGGTTTTCTTTTAGTTATAATCTATTTGTATCAAGTATAAATTTAAAAAAAATTATTAACTAATATTGTAATTGATAAAATAAAAATTATTAAATAAAAATTAGAAAAAACATCTATATATAATGGGGATTGGGGTGGGGGTGGGCTGGAGAGCACAAAACCAAACCCCACCTCATTAAGAGTTTGAGGATTATTTTTCTCTCATTCTTCAAAAAGTATTTAAAATTCACTCCATTTGAGGTGGAGCTCCAAACCCATGGAGGATTTTGCCATCCGTACACGACGAATCACAATAGGGTACTTGCAGGTTGTAACTTGTAAGCAAAGCAGCAGCTCAATCAACGAAACCCACATAAGCAAGTATAGCAAACAGGCATGACCTTATTATTATTTTTTTATAAATAAACTGACTCCTCCACACACAAAAGGGTTAATTGGTCTCTTTCTTTAATAAGCGTAATTGCAATGGCAATCCGTTTTAGTTGTGGTGGCAATGTTTTCTGAAATTGTTCAAGATTCTGGAATGGCAATTCTCACTCCTCCCACGCGTTTTTGCTCATTCTTAAACTTATTTGCACTTGAACGCCTCATTTACCATTTGTTATTAGTAAGGGTGTGATTGTGAAGAGAAGAAATAAATGAACGTTACATAATATTTGTGCATTTGTGCTTCACATTGTTTAAAAGGTGCATGGTACATTCCATTTATAAAATATGGAATTCGCACTAATCGAAGTTCAAAAGTGCAAAGTACAACATAAGTAGGGAGTTCAGTCACCCAGTCACTTCCATTAATAAAAGCCAAAAAAAATTGGATAATTTTTCCCTTGCATGCTTTGAGATAAGAACACAAAATTCAAGTAGAAACTGTTGTGTAGTTCATATAGATTTCAAACTTGCATACAACATTCTGCAAAATGAATGATGACTCCAGAAAGTATTTCATCACTCCATGCATTTGCATTCTATTACTGTAACAATCAAATACTGAAAGCAGAGGCTAAATAAGTTCGGTCTCTAATTTCTCACTTTTGGGGACAAGAAGCCAAGTGGGTAAGAAACACTGCAACTGACACATCCGTTATTTCAAATTCGAATAAATTCACCCATCCATCAGTTTTTTCTATTATTATGTAATTCAAGATCATATAATCTGCAGTTTGTTATACAATCCAGAATGCTCAAGCTTTCCACATGCAGGTCCCCTCAGGCAACTGGCCAGCAATCCTGCATTTGGCACCATACACAAGCTGAACAGAGCAGAGAATGTGATAAACAATGTGCATGCATCCACAACAGTTATTGCTTCAGTATACACCTAATAGGGAATGCAAATTTTCAACAATCACAAATATTCTGAATTCCAAGAATCACAAGAATGAAATTGCAGAGCATACATAATTGAACAAGTTTTTGTTAATCTAAATGCTTTCCAAATACAGTTTCATCAAAATTGATTCTTTCAATCTCCGCAATTGAACACATAGAATATCATGACTGTGTTACCAGAAGTAAAAAGCCATAGAATGTCAGATAACTGCACCTTACCTCAAAGATTACAAGAGTATGACACTGACTATATAGGAGGACTTCCACATCAATGTTGCTAATATATCTTTGACATTATTAGATATCCTCCTACATACATGAAGAAAGGGTGTCAGCAAGCCATAACTAAGCATATGACAGGTTGCTATAACTGGAGAATTCTCATAAATATTAAAGCAAATGAGTAAGTGATATCTCTAGATGGACGGTAGTCAATGCCCTTGTTGATTACTAAATGCCTAGGATGCCACTGCACTTAATTAGGTGTTGAAAACACAAAAGAGGATTCATTTCTTGATAACTTACGCTGGAATGCTTTAACAGCTCTTTTCACCTTATGTGCATATTAGTAAGGAACTCTGACAACCTGAAAAATTTAGTAGGAAAATATATTTCAAAAAAGGTAAAAGAAAAATGAGCTTTTAAACCAGAGTAACTGTTCATTGAGATAAATTAGTGAACCTGATATCTTTAGCTATCACAGTGCTTCCATCTTCTGACCCAAGGTGACGCAGAACAACTTCCTCCAAACGACCATCTCTATAGGCATGCTGCAAAGATGGAATGTCAATAAACACAAAACAAAATAACAGCCAAAACTTCACAGATGAATAGTAATTAATGGTTAGCAACAGGCGTCGGAAAATCATACACATAATTTCCAGGCAAGACAATGCCAACATCAGATTACTACTAAATTCCACTAGAGAGAGAAATCCAAACCATAATAAACTAGATTTCATTATATATTCAAAGGAAACAAGCCAAAAGCTTCATCTTATTCCATGATGCAAAATGTAGTGGACTATCAAAACACCAAGATGAACTACAACTCAAATGTCCAACACAGAATGGACTAGACATATCATAGCTAGATCTAATAACTTAATCTAAATAACTCTCATAATCACTTGAGTCACTTGAGTCAAAATCTAGTTGCGTTAATAACAAAGCCATCTCCACATCCAAAGCCATTCTAACTTCATTTTCAGCATCAAAAAAATCAGGTTCATCTTCCCCAAGTAAGTCCCCGAACGCATCAATAAATGAATCCATATCCACAACATTGGATCTTGATGGAGGTGGCCTGAATGGAGGTGGCCTGCATGGAGGTGGCCTGTGATATTTCCACATGTAAGAACCAGGCTTGACCATATGCTGGAACACAACACAACATTATATCTATTAATGGAGACATAAAACCAACGGTCTCTGCTACTAGTAGCTATGAAAATAAATAAATTCAAAAAAAAAAAAAAAAAAGAAGAACATATGGCGCACAACACTTGGTACAGAGAAGTCAGTACTCAGGTGATCCATTTCAACAGAACCTCGAGGAACAGCAGCAAATAGATGCGACTGATAAAACAAACAGCACATTTATGCTCTACACGTATTCTACAACTATCAATGAATATCATTAAAAGGGAAAAAAAATGCAACATAAACTAATTACTACAATAACTCAAGAGAGGGAGAGATGGCGGCACAAACATAAGGGTGGTACGAATTTCACTGCCCTCAACAATGAGATTCAACACATTTTAAAATGTATTTCAATATGATTATTGTAACAACACTTTCTCCAAAGCACTGCAAACCATTGTTGCCTTTTAACTCCCAGAAAATTCTTAAGATTACCAACATCCACCTTCTACATGACCATAACTAATCAAGAGTAACAGACTTGTTCTATTTCAGTCCCATCTTTCATTTTCATGCTCTTTTGGCCAATTCAAATCTTAAAATGGCAACATTGTACCAATTGTTGATGAGCTAGATAACTGACCTTGACAGATTTCACATGGACATGAATTATAACAAAACAAACATAGCACAAGACAAGATCTTTAAAGCCGCATGAAAAAGATAACAATACACCCTTATTATATAGCAGACATGGAAACGGATATGGATACGAGGGAAATGGATATGGATACGACATACAATATATAGACATTTCGCACTCTCAGCAGCAATGTTACTCCCATACATAGCTGGGACCAGAACTACTGTTTCAAAATAAGGTTTCACACTGAACTCCCAAATTGAGGTCATCGGCTGAACTCATGTTCACTGATACAAATGCTTTATTGGCTCAAAAGCCCAGTTGTTGAGTTCGAAATGATCGTCCAAATGACTAAAACCCTACCATAGCATTCACCTACAGCACATGATACAGACTTCGAAAACATAATTTCCCTGATCAAAGGTCAGGGAGAAAAAAAAAAAGAATAATTAAAGCACCGAAAAAGACATCCAATTTATACGCATTAAACATAAAAGAGAAGAGGAAAACACGCATAGCAATAACAAAGGACTTGCAAAATTTCATGCCTTCGACAAGCATTTATAACCAGCTTCACAGTACTAAGGGGTAAAAGGATAAAAATAAATAGCTACATAGCTGCAACTGATATTGAAAGTTAAGTTACCTTGTAGAAACAACTAGTTCCAAATGGGCAGTTGCCATTACCAAAGTTAAAGTGCTTGCAATCGATTGACCTGCAAGAAACCAAACCAAAAAAAAAAGTTATGTCCAAAGCCATGACTAAAAGAAAAAAACCTCAAGTCTATAATTATCTAAACTGCCCTGATGTAAAATTTAAAAAAATTGTCTAAAATCAACAATAAATTAGACAACAATGATAAGCAATGGGTCAATAGATTCCATAATTACTTGAGTTTCGACTTGTAGCTATCAATAATTTCCTGTTTTTCTTCTGGTGTGTAATACCAAATGACACTTGGAATTACAAAATATGATAGCTTCCGGCAAATTGGACAAGCCCTCAGTGCAGTATTGACATCCATTCCAGAGGTTGGAGAACTACTACGCCAATTCCTGATACAGGATATACAGAATGGATGATCACATTCAGATAGCAACCCAAATTTTCGTTCAGCTGCCGTAGGCTTTGACAATACACGATCCAAACACACACTGCATTCAATTTCTTGGCTACGTCTTAGAGCTTCAAGGTGCTTTTGCTTTTTCTCACAAGATTTCATATGCTCTTCTCTTTCTTCAGGTCTGAAAGGATGCAAGCATTGCTTCCCACAAGTTGGGCACATGTCTCCATGAATATGAGGACATTTTTCCCCACGAGGACAATTACCAGCAGCAGCAAATGAACAGATAGAATGGTCAGCAGGTTTTAGATTCCTGGGCTCGTCAACCTCATCATTCTCTAAAGAATCATTGCACACAGACTCCGGATTCCATGCTGCTTTATTAGGAGGAAGAAAAGGTCTACTCAATGCAGATAGCTCTGGCATGACACCTGGAACTTTAGTTAACCCACTTGATGTAGCTCTTGAAGGATGAGAAACTGATGAAGAAGATGAAGCAGCCGATTCTGACCGAGAAGGTTTGACATGCTCATATCTGCACCGACTACCATAAGAGCAGAACCCTTTCTGATAATAAGTGCATATCTAAGATAACAATTAACAAACCATAAGAAACAATTTTCGGACTAAAAAAGCAATCAGTTAAACAAACATCAATAACCAAGTGAAAACAAGTGGTAGAACAAGAGATTTTTACATTATTCTGCGGATCCTTCCAATCATGTGAAAACTCACAATGCTCGCCTTTCAGGCATGCTCCATGAGCAAAGAACTTGCAAAGGACCCTGAAAGAATCGAAGAGCAACAAGATATTATTATGACAATAACAGTACCTTAAACCAAGAAATAAGCAAAGACCACGGGGGCAGTTACCAAATGCAATGAGATCGTTAATAGCTAAAAAGTCAATACATAAATCAGTAATAGCTAAATTATAACATTCTTCAAACGCGTATATGTTCCCCGCAACCAAGCATAAAAAGGCAATAAATTTTAGATTAGCTAAACAGAAACTACGATCTTAAAGCAATATTAAACAAAACTGAGAACGAACAAAACTGAAAGGAATCAAAATTTAAAAAATAAAAAAGGAATTGAAGAAGAAGAAGATCACCTCTTGGACATGTCGTTTCGTTCTTGAATTTGTGAAAGACGCAAATAAATTAAAGTGTTCGAAACGAGTCCTTTTTATTTGCTTCCGATGAATCAATTGAAACCCCAGAAACTTGTAATCAATCAATTGATTGATTGTTTTAATGGAAAGCTAAGATGGCGAGAGAGAAACTGAAGCGACAATGAAGGAGGCACGTGAATTTCCATCATTGATTCATGTTAGAAGCAAGAGAGTACCCGCTTCCTATCCCTAGGGTTTTTGGCGGTCGATATGTCTTTTTGGTACTGCAAGTACATTATTGCCCCTGGCCGCCATCTATTGCAATTATGCCAAAATTTATTATTGTCTTCGATGAGGGTCCGAATGAATTTCAGAATTTTGGCATTACCAAATTTGGGATTTGAGAAGTATTCTCATTGGTTGAAGCTAATTTTTTAAAATTATATATTATGACAATTTATTGATACATTTTGTTGACAAATTATTTGGGAATGTTTGTTATGACGCAATTTAATATACATGTGCATGTTAATAAAGTGTGTCTTAGCTCAAGTAGATATAAATGTATGTGAAAAGAGAATTAGATTATTCGTAGGTAGTATTCTTGGGTTTATAGCCCCAATGCTAGGGACTCATTTTATCTCTCATTCAAATTTTTTTGAATATGGTACATGGACCTCTCAGAATATTGAAATGAATAAATTTTGAAGCTAATACTTTACGTTTGAGTTGTAAGATAATTATATAGACTTCTGAAATACTTCGTATTATAATCTAGATGAAGTTAGTAAAACTAATTGATTTTTTAGTCCCTATTCTCCTTAAACAAAGCTGCTTAGAAATTACAATCCTCTAAAATGCATATTCATGGTGCAGGAGCTATCTAAAGTAAAATTCTCTCGTAATCTAATCTTGTATTAAGCATTGATAATTTATGGTTTATAAATAAATAAATAATAATTTAAAACTTCAAGACATGTAAATAAATCCGACCAAATTCTAACAAAACTTCGCTTTCCAAGCGATCATGACTAGGGATGGTAAAAAACCCATCCCAATTTTTAGCCCGATTCATTTAATCTGAAATTTTCTGACTTTGATCCAATCTAAGAGTTAAGGGTCAGGTTATAGCCTAAATATTTATTCAGATTAGGGTACAGACTTTTCTGTCCCAACCTGAAAACTTGAAGGAGAAAAAGAACAATCACACATGCCTCACACATTCACACAGGTGACACAACTCACACTTTCAAAACACAAAAACAATCTTAATTATTTTTTCCCCTTTTTTTGGGCATTGTTGCTGCATTTGCATTTACGGACCAGTGTGACCATTTATATATTCTCATTATGATAATTATATTGATTACACATAATATCTAACTTATGATCTTCATGTACCATTCAGATGTAATGATGCTATAAAATTATCTGGAAAATATGCTATGGAGCACATTTATTTTGAAGGATAATTTTCAAGAAAAAAAAAAAATACAGTCATGAATTTGATAGTAGATAACTACATGTATATGTAAGGTATAAACTTTGCATTGTGGGGGGGGGCCGTTAATCTTGGTAAAATTTTTTAAGTAAAAAACAATAGTTGTGGAGTTGAAACCCCGCACAAAAAATTTGGAGGAAATTTAGTTGCAATTATGTTAAATCATCTTCTAGAGACAATAGCAACAACAATAATAAAATGACCTTTCTAAAAGATTCGTATCTCTTATATCACGCACCATACCTTTACTCAAGACAATTAACTACACTGATCAATAAATTAATTGGCACGTTAAAAATTTATTGTGTGACCCAATTAAAACAATTTCATTCATTCTATTTAGCATACTACAAGTTTCATGAATTTCACGAATCTCAATTCTCAAATAACTTAACACTATCATTTAGCCCCATCAAAGCATGGCTTCCTAACTTGAAAATGTTATAAAAAGGAATTTTGTTGACAAGTAATATATTAGAGGAGTTTATTTTCTTTTCTTTTTTTAATTTTAATTATTTAAATATTAAAATAAAAAATTTTTAAAATTATGGGCGGACTCGGGCTTGGCCCATTGTCACCCTAGATTCTTGACAAGGCAGGCCTTTATAGGGCCGACAACATAACATCTGAAGCTTTCCATCCGCCTTATTGGATAAGGAAAATAATCAAATTATCAGGTGGTTAAAAAAAATAATAAAAAAATAAATCGCATAAAAATCAACCTACAACAGCTACCACATCCACTAATCTGAAGCCCACATTCTATGGCCACGATAGTCTCACCGTCGTCGCCCATCATCTCCTCGTCCGCCACGACCACCGCCGGCAAAACCCCAACAAAACCACCCCACTCTTCTCTCTTCACACCCACACCCACCAAACAACCTCTCACTTCCCTACTGACGGCTACTTTAGCAACCACCACTCTCTTAACAGCTTCGCCATCATTCGCTCAGCCTGCACAAACATACCACCTCTACTATGGCACAGCCGCCAGCGCAGCAAACTACGGCGGATACGGCGGTAACTCCGACAAGAAAGCCTCCGCTGAGTACATTTACGATGTCCCAGATGGATGGAAAGAGCGCTTGGTGTCCAAAGTTGAGAAGGGTACAAATGGAACCGACAGTGAGTTTTACAACCCTAAGAAGAGAACTGAGAAAGAGTACTTGACGTTCTTGGCGGGGTTTCGGCAGCTGGCGCCAAAAGATGCTGTGTTGAACAATCTTGCTTTGAGTGATGTGGATTTGCAGGACTTGCTAGCGAGTGCTGATAAGGTGGTTTCTGAGGAGAAGAAGGATGATACAGGACAGATTTATTTTGTCTATGAGATTGATGGTGTTGGTTCGCATAGCTTGATAAGTGTTACTTGTGCTAACAATAAGCTTTATGCACATTTTGTTAATGCACCGACGCCCGAGTGGAAACGAGACGAAGAGACCTTGAGGCATATTCATGGATCTTTTAAGACTGTTCAGTAAGAGTTTGATGTGGTCATTTAATTGAGTGAAATAAAGTTTATTCGATACGTTCGTTTATGTGCAAAATTCAGTCTTTTTAATCTTCAATTATAAATTTAAAGAAGATTTTGTCGTTGCATTTTTTAAAATTATTATTTTCCGCTTTTCCCGTGTTAGAAGATGATCTTCATTTTATCACAACAGATTAAGATATGAGCAATGAAGCAATCAGGTCAGTGTTGATGCGGTAACCTTAACCACCCGATTGTTGAGTGACTGGTTCGATGAAACTACAGCAAATATGATAGTGTCTTGCTCCCATTTCATTGCTTCTTGTTACTATATTATATAAGAGAGGAGGTATGACACTGGTTCAGTAGGAGCAGAGTAGCAACTGACAAAAGTTCAATTAGAACAATTTAGGTCGAGAACCTGTGAATTGATGCGAGAAGCAAACAAATGATCTCCCAAAATCCAAGAAATCAAGTAGTGACTCTTTTTCTTTTTCCATGAATCAATGCACTTACCTCAACCAATTGAAGAAAAATTTTACTCTAAGATTGACTAATATGCGAATGAATCCAGAGTGGTAGATACCAAAGCTGTTGCATCTATGGAGAATTGATAATACAAAAAATTACAATTTTAAAGTAAGAAAATAAAGCCTCATTTCCGAGTCAGTGATAAACCACAATGAGATGCATAGCATCATACAAGGTAGTGGCAACAAAACATGAGATGTTCTCCATAGTCTAGTCAATCAACATCAATCTGAGATGCATACATAGCAAGAAAAATATACAAGGTGCTACACTAGCAAGAAAAAACGCTATTGTTTTTTATTCAGATGAATTTACAGCCTGGCTTCCACATTCAACTCAAACACTGACTAGTACAATGTGAAGCCGTCATCATAAGAAACATGCCACCCTCTCCGACAAGGCGGGGCATTTTCATCATACTCAGCACAGCAGCTCCATCTTTTCTTCCAGTTAGCACTTCCAGTGTTTGGCCTATCATCCTTTTCATTCCACTTATAAACGATCACCCCAGAGCGATCGCTCCACTCCCCATCAATCCCTTGGTGTGGTGGCGCCAGGGCGAAACAACCCTTTCTCCCCTGCAGTTAAACACTAATTAGTAAAGTACCGAAAGAAAATATCGAAAGAAAGAATCTCAATTGGCAAGTTGGTGCCAAATGCTAAAGCTATTAGAGAGGTAAGAAATATGGTACCAGTTGTGTGGCCGTGGAAGGAGCATGCGGTTGGGGAATTATCTTTGTCAAGATAAAGTGTGTTGCATCTCAAGCATCGTTTTTTCGTTTGTATTTGACAGCTAATACTCTTGAAACACTTGAATTTTACTTCGTTTGATTCTTTGAAAAGAACAAGATTGGAGTAAAGATTGTACGCTAAAGCCATCAATACTTAATGATGTACGTGTTCAATTCAAATGAAGGACGAAATGAGGCAGCTTCTCTTGTTTTTTGATTCGGAGGAATCGATGAAGTCCACGTGAAATATTATGATTGAGTAACGAATAGTGAAGAGACTTATGGGCCGGGCTTTTCTAGGCCCAAAGTCCAAAGCATCTTCCTGAAAGCAGAATACCGGCAAAGAGAGATGATACTCACGACTTTGTCTCAGATTTTTCCTTTTGCTTTGTTTCCCTCTTGGCTGAGTAATCCAGAAGTGATGTCACCGATTTCTTCACAATCCTGTGTTTGTTTCTCGAGAAATTTCGGGGAGAAAACAATAAAGTTTTGGATCTATTACCCTACGTTGCATATTATTGCAAATAACGGATAATTTAATTTAATTTAATAGTGTGCCGGCTTTTGTGGATCGGAGAGTGATTGATGATCGAATAATTAGTTGATTCTATGAGATGATCATGAGGTGAAAAATGGGAAAACAATGTAGAATTTGGTGGCCGAAGCACCTGCCATCATCTGAGCCTTCTTCATCGTACACTTTCTTGTCTGGCTGGTTCGTCTCTTGCGCATCGGCGTCTCTCGACATTGTTGTGGCATTTGCTTGTGATGAATCCTCTTTCTCTGGCTGCCAATACAGTCTTAAGGTATAAAGAATAATTGTTTTCATCTTTTTTGGCAATTAGAAGTTTGTAAAGAACAGGTACTTCTCCAAGCACCAAGTATTTTGGTTGCATTTCTTTTAATTGTTTAACTCTCACAGTACATACCAAGTTTAGATGATTTGGCAGTGGTTTGTTCAACAACATTGGACAATGTTGTAACGTTATATTATGAAGCATTGATGAGTATACTATGTTCACTGTGAAACTTGTAGAACTCTGATATTATGATACATTGGTGAGTACACTATGTTCAGTTAGAGCTAGGAGAACTGGTATCATACAGATTTAATTGGATTAGAGCTATGTGTTGCGGACCGCCCAAGTTCCTAACCCAATTGCCCACAATTTTGGGCTAGAGAGCCCAAGCATTGGTCAAGAGTGCTAGCTTAGCCCGATTCCGGAAACACTCATCCCATGACATATGGATGTTTTCAGATTATTTTCTTATATTCCTGTTTCTCACTGTATTACTTTCATATTGTTTTCTTAGTAACACGTTATTGAGTTTGGGGAGATGTTGTGATGAGGTTTGATTATGCTAAACTCTTTTGATGGATATTGGTCTGTTCAGATGGGTAATGAATCTGCAATGGAGGTTGTCTGAGTTTTTGTGTGCTAAAGGCTTTATGGAGTTAATGAAGCATATTTTCGTGCATTTGAAGTGGGTATGCGAAGGATTTTAATTCTAGATTATATCTTACAGTGTGCACTATTTCTCGTTATCAAGAAATCCCCTGCGATACAAACAGGAGCATGTCTATAACTTTACAGGATAAGTCAATGTTTTCTTTGCTTGGTCAGTGTGCCGCATGTCCCAGCTATAATGATCAGTTGTTTGGGATTGGAGTGGGAGATAATGATAAAAAAAGTATTCTACTTGTCATATTGCTTGTGCACTAAACAGTGAGGTGCTAGAAGATACTGTTGTGGGTGCCACAAACTTGATGGCTTACTAGAGAAACATAGGCAAGCTGCTACTGGAAGCAATCACTGGATTAAGATGGTATATGATCCTTATGAAATTCATAGTAGAAATATTCACTGTATTCCCAAATTGCATCACATTCACTGGAACGGGCGATTGGTGTCTCAGTGCGATGTCCACGTATGTAAGTTATGATTACCCCTTTTTTTATTGTTAAAGATAAGTCATGATTACTTTCTGTTTGAAAATTTTAGGTGATACTTTATGAAACTCCCACATATGGTGCACGCCATTTCTCCTTGAGTTGTTGGAATTCTTCCAAAAAGGTGAAAATTCCTCTCAAGGAACCCAAGTGGATTGATGAACTTCACCAGAAGCAACCTCTCAATGACTTGGTAAAGTAGTTTGCAAGATTTCCCTTTGTGCTATATGCCATGTTTCAAAAATTCTTTAGTGACTGAAAATTTGTATTTTTGTCTTCCTCAATTCAGGATGCAGTGATTCTAGCAATGAATAGTGCCACTGCTTCCAAAACGGTCTTTGAGAGGCCTTTCGCTAAGTTTTCTATTATTTGCATGTATTTCTCTAGTCTTTGGTGATTGCACTATCCTAGTTTCCTGTGCACTTTCTAACGGCATGTGTTGTTGTTTTTAGGCTCATTGCCCTGGTGTGGCAATTATTGGCTGTGTCTATGGCTTCGTTGTCCACTATATTCTATATTTTTCTTCAGTTTCTTCATAGCCTTCTGGGTTTTGGATCACAATTGTGGATATACACTACATCAAAAAGGTTATTCAACACTGCTTGGGTAAATATCCAAATTCGTTGTGGTCAGATCTTGTTTTGGCCTATCCTTCTTCAGGACAATGACCTCAGGTGACAAGAGGCTCTCGGTAACATATATTGGAGTTTTTTTATTTATGAGGTTTTCCTTTGAGGTAGAAAATGAAATTATATACTTTGGTTATTTAATTTAGAATCGTTTAAAATGTTGTTTATTTTCTCTATTCTCTCATTTGCGAAAGGAGTTTGTAATTCCTACCAAGAAAAAGAAACAAATCAAATTTATTTCTCTGTTTTTCTTATTCGGAAAGCTCATGGTTAACCAGTTGAATTGTTAGACTATTTGGTCCAACCTAGATGGACTGGATATCATGGTCTTAAGTGTATTGCATTTGATCTATTGTTGTCTTCATTTTCTGGAGCAGGTCCCTTTATTTCTTGTAGCATAATTTATTTATTTTTGTTTTTTGATTTTTTGTAAGGTCTCAGTCGTGTGTCGAATATGCTGAGAAAGCTGCATTACGTAAGCACTCCATGTGGTCAAGCTTTGCTGTTGATTTGCTTTTAGGAAACTTGATTGGTTTCTCACTGTTTTTTAATGCGGAATCAGTCTGCTTATGGGTTTTGGACTTTGCCAATGATACTACGAATGAGCTGTTGCGTACAGGTTGTGTATGGTTGATGGGAGTGCCAGCAGGTTTCAAGTTGAATACCGAGTGGGCCGGAGTTCTTGGCATGATTTCCCTTAATGCCATCCAAATATGGTCTACTCTCTGGTTCTTTGTGGATTCCATCTTGGTTCATTTGGTGAAAGGACTTGCTATATTAGGAGTTCTTTTCGGGATGACTGTACCTGCTGCCTTGGTTAGAGACATGATTGTGGTAGTGACGTTGCATGTTTCAACCCTCCATTGGATGATATCACTTTTGTACTCTCAGCGGACACAGGCATTAGCAGCTCTGTGGCGCTTGTTCAGGTTAGCCTGAACTAAAACTTTTTCTGATTAAAATCATTAAGAATCTCACTTGCAAGTTGCAATTACAGATGAAATCTACTATTAAGAGTAGGCCCTTCTTTTTATATGATCTAATGAGTGCTTCATATCTATTGATCAAATAAATTTTTATTATGACTTTGAAGTAGTATTATTTCTGAAAGAGGTTGGCTGGTGACTGTTTGTTTTTGTGGGACGGGCATGTTTCAACTTTACTGCATTATAGGTTGCAATTACAAATGAAACCTACTCGTATGACTAGGCCCTTCTTTTACATAATTAATGGGTGCTTGATATTTTTTTATTTTTTGGTAGAAAACAGGAAAATGTCTTGAGATTTAGTTGTCTCTGTGATTTTGATGTTTCTTTGTTTCAAGTTCTTCATACAGTTGCTTAATTATTTTCGCAGGGGTCCTAAGTGGAATCCTCTTCGACAAAGACTAGATAGCTATGAGTACACTGTGAAACAACATATTGTTGGATCTCTTCTCTTTACGCCCTTGCTACTTCTGTTACCAACAACTTCTGTTTTCTATATTTTCTTCACCATGATGAACACAAGCATCAGCCTTATCTGCATGCTGATCGAAGTCATTATATCCATTATCTATGCCACACCTTATATTAAAATTGTACTCTGGTTGGTGAGACGAAGAAGATTTCCAGCAGGGATATGGTTTGAGATTGTATCTTGTCATAGCAATAGCGTTAATTCTCCAGAGATTGTTAGCCTTGATAAAATCATTTCACCTTCTAAAAATTCACTGCACCAAGAGAATATAAGTGGAAGATCTCATGTTCTGGTTTCAATTCTTCACAGCAACTTTTTGACTATAGGTGAGGGCCTCGTGCAAATTTCCTATTTCTTCCACGGACAAACTGGACTAAAATGTAGAAGTGTTTGATTATGCTTGTTGCATAAGAAGGATTGGCTTTTCTGGTTTTTTATTTACTGGATTGTATTTCTTTTTGACTTTGCACTAACACGAATACGAAAATATCCTGCAGAACAAATAGTCATACCTCACTACAGAAAGGTTTTTACTTGGGTTTCAGGATCATATTTTGCCAGATCAGCTTATGGAGTTCTTACTGGGAAAAGGTGAGTTGTCTTCCCTATCCATTATAACTACTCAAGGCTTTATGTTTTTCTGATTCGTGTGCAGGCGCGGATATTTCAAACTGTGATTTTCAACTGAATCTCTCTCTTTTATTGTGTGTTTCTTTTCCTCAAATCTCAGAATTTCGTCTGCTTTGGGGACCAAGCTTCCTTCAACAATGCCTTGGATGTTCATCCCATACAAAGAGTACTGGTGTCTTTGCCGTAATTCAATACTTGCATGCATGCTGGAATGTGACTGTCATTTGTTTCAATGATACATAAAACACATTGATTGTCTAAACTTATAGGTTTCTTAATCCTCTTGTGTCACTCCTAGCCCCCTCTTGATAAGATCGAGAAATTTTGGCTACTTACCATTTAGTTTTAGAGGGTTCCGGCCATTCCATGCCATACAATATCGGTTCTTTACCAAGGCTGATTGCACATTTTGTAGGAAATATCAGTGTGATAATAGTTGGATGTGTGCATAACTGATTTTTCTTTGGATTTTGGAAAATTATTATTATTATTATTTTAGCATGATGGTTGGTTTTTTTTTTTTCACTATGACTAAGGTTTTGTTTGGAATTAAGGTTAGATAGCTCTAGTTTAAAAGTTACAGTAATAAAGTATTCGATAAACAATAGTTAGTGTAATTTAAAAGATAAATTGATTTGATTTTACACTTACATAGTGAAAAATATATTATATCTTTATTAATTTTATCAAAATTATTATTTAAAAATTATATTTACTACAAATTAATAATTTTTATTTCATAATTATAATTTTTTTCCCAACTGTTGTAGCTTCCTCCATACCAAACAGGGCCTAACTGCGAATTTGTTGCGCAAAGTTTTCCAATCACACAGCTTGAAGATAAAAACAATCATAATAAGAAGTGGCCGGTTTATCTTCTAAACATTTTTTAATTATAAATAAAATAACTTTTTTTCTTTTCCTGCTGTATGACATACCAAAATTTATCTTGGTAAATTCGGTGGTTGGAAATTGTACCCTAAACTTTAATAAATCTATCGTTACTTTAAAATAAATATAAGATTAACAAAATGAAGACTAGGAGCGAAAGACTGTGAATGCACGGCTTCCTGCCTTTCTTCATCACCTCACCTCGGGCATGGAGGCATGGAGTTAATGAATCTAAGAGTATTGAATACTCCATTAATATTTTTAGATACAAAACCCATATAAGCCTCTAGGCTTTAGCCTATTGTGAGATTATGAGTTCGAACTCTCACAATGTATTGTGAGAGTTTAATTTCCTTCCTTGATTTGAGTGAAGATAGTTTTCTCTCTTTCGAAATATGAACGGAGTAAAAATTTACGCGTGCTCCATAAGAATTTATGTAAATTAGTCTTAGTAATAATTTAATTTGTAAATATCAGTTGTAATATCATATAATATGAGTTGTACTTTTGACCAATAGTCTCATGTAATTAAAAAAAAAAAAAAAAAAACATATGCGTAGAACTGATTAACTCATGAATAGTTGTGGTTTCTTTTTCAACTGCATTCTTGGACTTATCAAGTGCATCTCTTCTTTAAATTTCATCCGTTGTTTTTCTAAAAGTTGCTTGAACAATTTTTCTGAAAGTTGCGAACTCTCAAACACAAATCTACAACCTGCTAACTAAGCGCCAAAGATCAAATAAATCTAATTACTTCAGAATCGATTAAAAAATTGATTGGTTCAAGTGTTGGAGGGGGTGCCATGAAGAGAGAGAGAATCAAATGGTAAGAGTTTTAAAAGTAATCATTTGATAAATTTATTGTTAAACTACTATAAGAATATAAATAACTAAACTAAACATAATGTTGTATAAAATTTATTTACACATTTATAAATATATAAAAAATATTTTTAATTTTGTATATGTAATAATTGATATCTAAAATAAATATTTTATATTTTTTTATCTCAATATAATAATAATAAGAATCTCTTTAAAGTTAATGAGGATAATGTTGGATTTATATAATATATATAATGATAGAGTATTTATTTGGTTTAAGATCTTAGACCTTTTTAAAATGTGAGAATGCTATTGAGTAATACAGTTTAATAATATAATACCATTATACTATTAACTATCTGGCTTAATAGCTTTCTCAGACTTTAACAAATTCAAAATCTTAGATTGAAATATTTCTATATTATGATATATATGAAATTGTGTTAAATATAAGAGAGATTAAGAATTATTGAACACCAAAATTAACTTTTAATTTTTCAAAATCAATTTTAAACCTTTTAAAAACAATTTCAAACGGACCCTTAGTCTTCAAATCATAATCAATCTAATGGTTAAAATTAATTGATTATATGAATTTCTTTTAAAGTTTAAATATTATTAATTCCTTTCATCACGTTTTCACTCTTTACTGCATGATCTTCTTCTTCCAAAATGATTTGTTTAATAGCAACAACTTTTTCTTTAAAAAATAAATAAATCCTGGATGGTCTAATATTCCAATTTCAAGCCCCAAGACAAAATTATCTAGCCTTACAAATATACCCGTATAGTCATACAAAACTTAGCATCAATCTCTCTCTCTCTCCCTCTCTTTTTGTTTTTGTTTTTTTTTTGGGGAGGGGGGGGGGTGTTAATAATAAGAACTACTTAATAGAGTAATCACTCCACAAACAGGTGTACATGACAGCAAATTTTTTATGGCTAAGTTTTTTAATAAGAAAGAAAAAGAAAATTATAGAGTACTTTTTTAATCGCCAGATATTTTAATAAGAAATAAAAAGAAATTATAGAGTATATGTAAGCTTTTCTTCACTCTTTAATGTGAATAACACTTCTTTTTCCTTCCATATTCTTTAATTTATAATACAACACAAATTTTTTTTTTAAAAGAGCATAACTGGATTTGAGAAGGCAATGCTTGAACTCGGGACCTTGGCTTTAAGAAGGCAATACTCTTACCACTTGAGCTAAACTTATTATTTCTCCATGTAGAAACTATTGAGAGAAGAATATATAGAAAAGAAAGAAATAAGGAAAATATTAAAATGAGCAAAAATAAGAGATAAAAAGATAGTAGAAGGAATATGTAAAATTTGGTGGGGCCCAATTTTATTAATTTTTCTTTAAAAAAGAAATTCACATCAATAATAATTTTAACTACTGGATTGATTAGGATTGAAGGCTGAGATTTGTTTGTAAAAAGGGGCTCCCGATCCTCTCTATATATACACACACGGGTAGGCCCAACTTCCCCTCTTAGGTCTTTTTTTTTTTTCTGTGTGCCCGAAATTTCTTATGAAAGAGTTAAATACTAATTTTGGAGACATTTTTCATATAATAAAATATGTATAATTTAATGGTAAGTATGAAACTCATCTCTAACATTTCTCTCTATTTGTTCTTTAAAAACTCACTCTAATATGCCACCTAAAGGTTATAAACTCGTAGAAGATTTTATCATCCCACTTATGATTAATTAAGTATTGGTTAATTTGTAGCGCTTACAACAAATATTTGGGGCAAAAAAAAAACACTTTTTTACAACTCGATTGCCAGTAACTACATAAAATTATGCACTTTACTAAAAAGCAGTAATTACTTGAAATCATCGTACGTACTTAGTACATGTCCAAACGGACAATCCTTAATTAAACTTCACACTTCACTCGCTACTTCATCCTCAAATCTACTCAAATTTACACTAGGCTTTACATGATGACGGGAACAAAATAATGAGCATTGAGTGCAAAAGATGCACAAGATAGAAAAAATTGGTGGCATGATTCCTGTAGTTAAACCGATTAATTGCATGTGTGTGTGTGTATCACACTGAGGACTCACCGTCATGTTCAATTTCAGAAGCTGGCTCATCATCTTCTTCAAAGCATTCAATACCCAATGCCGCATGGCCATGGCCAAAGGCTTTAATGTGATCTTTTAAAGACCTTTTGTGCTTAAAATCCGACCCACAAACGCAATACCAAATTCTGCCACAATTTTTCTCATGAGTTCTCCAATCACCTTTAACTGCAAATGGCTTGCCACATTTTCTGCACATGAAAGGTTTGATCCCATGCTTTCTCTTGTAATGTGTTTGGAGAGTTCTAAAGTCTTTGAGAGGCCTTGCTCTTGGATGATCGATGTTATGCTTGCATCCTTGTGCACAGCAGTAGCAAGGGAGTTTTAACATGGCTGTTGGCTGGGTTCCTCTTAAAGAGTCTGGTCCTTTTCTGTACTGAGATCCATGGCCCCACATGTGCATCTGCAATAATATTGAAGCAAGCAAGCAAACAAGCCCATGATGATGAGAGAGAGAGAGAGCGAGTAAAAAGGGGAGGCACACATGATATAGCCAGACTGCCAGAGCCAAGAATATTAGAATAAAGCAGGTAAAAGTTTTGCAATATGCCAAATTGAGAGGGAAGGAGAAAGAGACACTCAATTATATATATGTTACAGCATTTTTTTCTTTTTTTTTGAGAGATATATGTTACAGCATTTAGCAACCCTAAATTGATAGAAGAAACAAAACGGTACGTTAGCGGACATTCAAAAGAACATAAACTGAGCAAACCGATCTATAGAGATTAGAGAGTAGTGAAATTTTAAAAAATTATATTTTAATACAGCAACTTGGCTTTAAACTTCTTTGATCATTGATAATTGTGAAATGCATTTTGATTATCTGACAATACCTGCTAGACTCTGAACTATTCATCTTAATGTATAAAATTCTACTTTGAATAGTTCTAAGTTTCTTTAAAACGTGTCTCAATAAGAACATGACTTGTCAAGGGCTTGCAATTGGTACTCTCGACTATGAAGCAATGACAAATCCTAATTTGTTGTGACCATTTACAGGTAAGTTTGGTTTGTCAGATTGGGATTATTTTCTGCTAATCATACAAAGCAGAAGGCATCTGAGTTTAGGGTTTATGTTTAACAGACTTGAGAAATTGGGGTTTGTGAATTTAACTGTGCAACACTTAAAAGAAAAAAAAAATAATTGGGTGCAGAGCTGGAGTGTGCAGATTGAGAATGGTACAGGTTCTTGATGATCTAATGATCATCATCTGAACCCTGGAAGCACTTAAAATTTTCATCAGTCTTCCTTTAAAACATTATGGAAATGGGTGGTGAGCATGCACAATCTTCAAAGCAATATTGAAAGCATATGAGGAACATCTCATGAACTTTTCAACTATCATACACAAGAAGCCCCAGCTTTGAGCTGAGTTTCTGTTGAAACTATAGCTGACATGCTCATGTAACAAATCTAAAACCAGGAAATTAACGTGCAAAAATTAAAACTATGTAGGAAAAACAAATTAGCTTCGTATCTTGTTAGTATAAAATTAATTAATAAAAAGATGAGGTACAAATTAAATTTAGAAAAAGGGAGAAGACTATATGTACATACCTGCAAGTTGTTGTAACGGTTAAAGGTCTTGGAGCAAATAGGACATGAGAACTGTGTTGGACCAATGAGAATCTGAGAAGCGGTAGGAATCCAGTACTGGCCTTTGTTTAATCTCTCCAAACTCATGACTACTCCTTCCTTAATCTTATCCTCTGTTATTGCCGTCACATCTGCCGATGATGAGAGCCTTATTGAGTTCAAATCATGATCAGAGCTGCTGCTAGGGTTAGGGAGCCCTATGTGTAGTGCCACAGTTACAGTTTCTTCACCATCATCATTAGAACTGTTTATCTTGCCCTCTTCCTTGGAATTACTAACGAAAGGTTCCTGTCGATCTTCTTCTTGTCTCCAAGCAGGGCTAAGGCAGTTTATTAGAGGAAGTGCTTCTTTCAGAGGAGGTGAAGGAGGAGGAGGAGGAGGAGGAGGAAGACAAGTTTGACTCTGAAAGATAGACTTGTTGCTTATGATGTTAGGAGAGTAGTGAGGATGAAGAGGCTTGAAATTGAACCACCCAGTGAAGAGATTTGATGAATAAGGATCTGTCATATTGAAATCTGATGAGAACAAAAGAAGAGAGATCAGCTTGCTGCACTACTTTGGCTACCATAGACCACAGTGATGATTTATATACACATACATATACATTTTTGTGTGTGTGGGTGGCTTGAGAGAGAGGGAGAGCTTAGGGTAAATTTGATGAAGGAAAAGAACAGATTCATTAGTGGTTGGTAAAAATAAAAGAGTGTTGAAAGTCAAGAAATTACCCCTGCAGCTGCAAACAAGAAGAGGTTAGATATTAGAAAGTAAAAGCCAAAGGAGAAAGTCAGAGATTAGACCTGCAGCAGCTTGTCTCCCAAGAGATTGTTTCACCACATACATAAAGATTAAAGAGAGAGATAGAGAGAGAAACATTCTTTTTTCTTTTTCTCTGAATTTTTTTTTTCAAATTTTATTTTTGTGATCAATTTTATCTTACTTCCAGTCACACAAGAGGTTTTAGGGCAGAGGCCATCCGGCATTTGCTTTGGTGCGCGTGTTCAATGTTCCATTTTCATGCACATCCCTTCCTGCATCCACTGTTTCTATTTCACCATTACTCCATCTTCTTGATCTTGCTTGCTTCAGTCAACAAACTCACAAACCCATTTCACATTAATTATTTACTATAACTAGGGTTTTTCAGTTTTTATATCATCACTAAGTTTGAATCCTCTTATACGGACACATGGCAGCAACCCTTTGTACACAAACCTGCTAAAGAATACAAATATCTTATGTATCCATGAAGATGAATTGAATTCATGTTAAGTCACGTCAGCATAAAAGTTAATTCGTTTGCATTAGTCGTGCATGTTTAGCTTTTAATCAGAAGGTTCTTATGCTAGCTAATAAACAAACATCACAATCTTATTCCCATCTCTTAACTCATTCATTACCTTAATCACCTGGCTTCTGTAGCAAGACAACGACATTCATATTGTCTTTGGTGTCTCTTGTTTTAAGTGAAATTTTGTGCCTACCACCTAGCGGCTCCCCGCGAATTCAAATCCTTGTCCAAAGTACAAGGAGAAGCTTCAAGTATTAACACGAAATAGACACGTGGAACCAAAATTCAACACGAAAAAATGAATAGTACAGCTTTAAGTGGTTTTGCTTGTGTCGGCATGATCCATTATATTTTATAAATCAAAACTTTTGCCGCGTGGAAAATCAAATATAAAAAATTGAAAACGAAATGCAAATGCGAAGCTAGTGGCTAGTTGGCGGTGAAGCCGGCGAGGATAATGATAGATACAGAAGTTACATGCCTGCCTCTCTCATAATTTGCAGTACCCTGAGGTGCAAATAATTAACTGTAGGTAAAATTAAAACCAAAGAGGAAGTACGTTGAAACTATTTAATGTTGTCTATCTATAATTTAAAATTACTGCACTGAAATTAGATAACATGGATTCATAATGTTAAATTCATATTTTAGAACTTGCATATGTATGTATTAGAGAAAACTATGTGAAAATAGGAAAAAGGAAAAAAAATTCCTGCAAGTGCAGCTTTTATTCATTATTTTCTTTGGCACATCACTATTCCACCTAGATCCTTCTAAATTTTAGCTGATTTTGAGAGAAGGGACCCTCTTCCGCCAGAAGAAGCGAAAGGAGTTGGACTTTTTAGCAACTTAGACTTTGGAGGCAAAGGCAAAGCGACAAAAAAGTTTGAGACAATTCAAATTATTGGGGTGTATTGTGTGATAACAAAATAAAAAATAATTTCTCATTGGCTCAAAGCTTTTACTATTGATCACTAAGTTATATAATGCGCAGTCTCAGCCACATGTTAATTCTCAGCAGCTAACGAGCTTTCAATTTGTGGCCAGAGTGTGTTAGTTTCCTTCAATGGGTTTTTCAGTAGTTGCCAAGAATGAATAAGAGAAAAGGATGCACCAATATTCAGTTTTATAAGGTTTCTTGGTCAAGTTTCCATTCAATTCTCAATTCCCCTACTAAAATTAAAATCATGAACAGACTGTTAATTTATATTTAAACTCATTTTTTTATTGCTCAAAATGAAATTGTCACGGTGGAAACAATCTTTCAGTTTTGCTCAAACCGTAATTACTACTCGTCCTGTATGAAGACCACGTTGGTGCTTTGTTGACTATTGAAGATATTGAAGAAGAAAATGTACTCTCGTTTCAATCAAAGAGTTTAGCTTAGCTTAAAGCCACTCCTTGCGATAAACGAAGCAAAAACTCATGGGGGAATTGAAACCTACTTACCAACGATTCATGCGTTCATTCAGATCAATGATTCATGTTTTCAATATCCAGAGAACTTGGCTAAGGCACGATCGAATGCATCAACATTTACATATTTTTCCCGAAATCTAAGATCTTCCACTATAATATACCAAATAAATTAACTTGTTCATCAAGAATCCACTAAGTGCAAATTTTTACCATATAAAATTGTTATACTACCACTTCATTCAGTAGTAATTAATGGCGATTTTTTAATCTTCAAGGAAATGTGGGCATTGATTGAAGAAATAAACAAAACGTAAGAGAAGCGATTTATTTCATTAATGTGTTATTTACTGGTGATTGATGAAGAGTCTTTAATTGCTTTTGACCATGGCCCCTGCCCACATCTTAACTATTTCAATTTTTTTTTTGTTTTTTTATTGATGGTAATCAATGAAAGAGTTCATTTTGACCACTGTCCATGTCCCATAATTTAATGTTTCCAAGATTGCACGAGTGTGCGTTTGGGAACTGAGCTTGAGAGTCTTGAGAGTCTCCATGTCCAAGAGATATTTTGGCTTTCCCAAACAATTCTGCCTCCTAAATTGGAATTCCCATGAAGACTCAAAAATCAAACCACTATTGTTTGTTTCCGAATTGTTTTTATTCTGTAAGAGCCAAGAAATTCTAGACTGTTTGTACCATATCACTCGTATAATAAGTAAATAATGTCATGATATTTGTATTTATTTTGTAAACTATCATACAAGTGGTGGTTGTATTAAACTCAATTACATATGTCATGCATGTATTAATTAATTATAATACACCAGATATATTATAAAATTTTTACAAAGAGCCCCATTGCAAAAAGTCAAGTCACGCATCCCCTTCTTTGGCGTGGTGTTAAATCTCAAGCAACATAATGCCCTCATAGAACTACCTAGGTGTCGGTGATAAATTATTTTTTCAAATGTTTATGTAGAAATATATTGAAGTTCTTTTATGTGCTAGTGGAGTTAATTTTCTTATAAATATTTAAAAATAAATATGACTTATTTTAATTGTACATGTGTACTTTTAAAATAGGTGCAACATGTTTTAGTTCTAGAAATTGTGATATTTTTAAGCCGAAGGCTCAAATTATGGGATAAGAATTGGGTGCTCCGTGTACTTGTGCTGAGCACACCAAATTAATAATTAGAAATTAATTTTGGAACACCCTTGAAACTCATTTCAAACAGATCTTAATTGTTAATTTGATACTTAGCGCTCATCCTGGTTCCAAATCTTGACTTCACAGCTTCATAGCTAATCCGGACAAGTTTGGTAATTTTCCAATTTGGAACGTATATTGTTATATTAAAAAGAAGAAACGATACGTGATCGCGGTCAGGAGTCTCCCGGTTGGTAGCGGTGAGCATTGAGCCGCTAAAGTGTGTTCTGTTCTGGTGCTGTCGAGAATGCTCGTGGGGAGATGGAACTGTGCAATCCAAGACTCCCGACCATCGGGCGTGTGACCTGGATGTGGGTGGCACAGAATAAAAAATAGGGTGGCGCAAAAAACAATGCATGTAATATGTAAATGCACTCTGACCAAAAGACGACCTTAGCGAGGACACTAGTGTCAATTCAGAAAAAAAAAAATTCAGCTTGAATCTTTCATATTCTTTTAAGACCATTAAAGCTGAATTTGACGAAAATCCCGCAGCCCAGCGCCATTTCCATGTCGCAGAAATAAGCACTTGTCTCTATCTCTCGCTCTGTCTCTCTCCATACATGTCCATAAATTTATGATTGTTCTTAAACTCACACGTACACTTGGTTAAGTTAATAATCCAAACTTTGATAAGATGGAAAGCGATTGGGTGAAGAAGGAGCCAACAGCAAGTAATGCGAGAGAAAATGATGATGAAGGTGACGGGTGACCAGCTGCATGGAATGCAACAACACGAGTGAGAGGGATAAGTTAGCATACACTGATCGATAGATATATGTATACATTTTCCATTATTATATATAAGAGCATGATTGGAACTCACTGTTCATAAACGAACATGACGTCACCCCATTCATAATTATGATAAGGAAAATTATCCACCGTTAATCTTTTTTTTTTTTTAAATACATAATTCTTTCTTCTTTTTTTTTGTTTAGAATCCCTTGAAGTTATATTTCTTTTTATTTTTTTATTTTTGTTTGGAGACCGTTAAGAAAATTAACGAAATTTTATTTAAATGATTTTTTTATCTTTAAATGTAAACGATAAATTATCCACCGACCACCTTTTTTTTCATATTTTTTAAAAAATACATAATTCTTAAATTTTTTTTTTTTGCTAAATTCCATTTGAAATTATATTATTTTGTACATATCCACCACTGTGTCATGTGAAATGACAAATTTACCCTTGTGATATCAGCAAAGTTCTAACGGTGTTATAACAAGAGTGGATCAATAAAAAAAATATTAATTTCGAGTGGAACGTTGTAAAAAAAATTATGTATTTTTAAAAAATAAAAAAAATAAATGAACGGTGGATAATTTCCCGTGCTAATGAGCCAAAAATTAGTTCGAATTCTTTAGTTGCCGGCTCGCTCTACAGCTCTACTGTCTACACTAGAGTTGGTGGTGTCAAGAGTATATGAAAGTGAAATGGCTGGCCAAATAGAAATGGGCTTATCTTGACTTCGGACTTTGCTCGCAAGTGGCAATTCCTCCACTCAACATCAGTAACAGTAATACAGCTGCAGGTTCATAGGTAGCCGAGTAGCAATCCTGCTTGGCCAATTAATGGCACGTTAATGTCAATTTTCCTACAGGAAAAATCCCTTTCTTATTTTACAAAATTTTTTGAGCAAAAAGAATTTATGTTTTTGAGAATATATATCCGATTAGACGGAAATGGAAACTTGATTGGTAGGATTGGTGGGCACGTGTAGTATTCGAATTCACCGGGAAAAAGTTAAGATTAATCTAATTCAACTCTGTTTCTTGGATTCACCCAATACTAGTGTAAATGTATCTCTTAAAATATTATCAAAATCAAGGTCACCGTACTTAAACCCTGGGTAATTTCTTCGTCTCAATCAATCTCATTGAATTCACAATATTCACTCTCAGGCCGCCCAAAGATTATAAAGTCGTTGGGCCAATTGGATGTGGAGCCACTGATCCTTTTGTTCTAACTGACCCATTGGAGAACCACTTAAAACTATGCATACTCTGATCAGTTCTGATTGGGTGGCCCAATTGGTGTTCTTTCATCAATAAGGATGGATGAGAGTCAATCAGATATTTTGGTCCTTACCCTTTTCCGAATGGTCCACAGAGATCTCTATGCATGCATGGTTCTAAAAGAACCCAGAAAATATTAGCAATTGGAATACATGATATTATTATTCCCTTCAAATCTGCAAAAGCCTTCGACTCTGCGAAAAAAATATGTCCAGCAAAACTATCAATCTTATCTCATGAACTTCCATTGTTCCACTGCATTCTCCCCGTCCTCTATAATGTAAATGATCTCATCAATAACTTCAATTTAAGCGAGTATATATGTACCCTCTCGAACTTTTGTTATACTTATTGTTATTTTGTACCCTAAAACCATGTGATAAATAAGAATTTCAGAATTTCATAAAGTTTATATATTCATTATTTATTTTTTGAGCCTACATTATTAGTCCTTATTTATAAAAGATGTGATTTATGTATTGGGTATATGATGTCAATACCACAAGATATAAATCATAGGTTCTTTATAAATAAAAGGTTATTCACAACTATTGATGAGATGGGCATTCCATTATGCAAGGTTGTAACTTTTCAACTTCTATTACGAGTGATTTGATTTTATCTTAATCATTGAAATAGAGATTTCGCGTAGAATAGTTAATATGTATATATATTGAACTAGACTACGGTGGATTGTGATCTAGTTTAACAAATGTCGTAATCATAAGTCATACAAGCTTTATTAAGCGTAATCGACATTAATCCTAAATGAGTAATGAACTTGCATTAATGTATTATGCCGTTTGAGTTATCATGGATTGAGATCCATATAAACAGTCAAAACTTGGATAGATTGGAGATGCAATTTTATAAATTGTGGGAACATATAATCTTAAAAGATGAAATCTATACTAATGATACTTACCTTAGTTATATGTGGTACCTGATCATTTAAATATGTGGTTGCAATTTATTCAGTACATTATTTATTCAATAATAATATTTATTTGTATATTTTTTTTTACAAATATAGGTATATTGAAAGTGATAGCTAGAACAAATAATGACTTAGGAGTAAATGCATAATTATAGAAATATGACATTTAGCATAAGCCTAGCTTTAATTATAAGCATTAGATATACAATCTAATAAGCAATTATTGTTGGCCTAAAAGCAAGGCTAAAATTAATTTTAAAACGTTTTAACTAATTGCGTTTTTTATTTAATTATATGAGTAATAGAGTGTAACTTTGGATTTTTAGTATAATAGCCTGAAGTTATCTTAGTAGTTTTAGTGGGTCATGACTCATGAGATGATTATGTCTTGACTATTAAGTTGAAGTTAGAAATCCCATAGATTTGTAGTTCCGCTAGTAGCTCAATTCCTATTTAAACTCTGACTCTAATAAATGCATAAATAAAGGATAGGAAATTAGAATAGAAATATAACTTTTATTGGTTTTCTTGAAAAAGAAAAGATACAATTTTAGGGTTTCCTTCTCCTGCACGGTAACTAGGATTCTCCACACGCACAATAATTAAAATTATCTACATACCTGGATAATTATGGTTCTCTACATGCCCACATATGTTAGAGAGATAATTGAAGATAGCAGAGAAGATTGCAATCATAATCTCAATAGTGGTGGTGAAAAAGATTGCAGCCATCTTCTTCAGATCTTCAACATCACTACAAGAAAACTGGCAATAGATGACTGTCACTTTATGACTGAAATCATTTTATCATGTAAGTATGATGGAGTCGTGACAGAATTTCAGTCTATCAAATGATTAATGATGTACTTGTGATAGAATATTGATCTATCAAGAATTTATTATATGTGTATGATAGAAATTAACTCAGTCACAAATATTATGATAAAAATTACATATTGACTGTGTTTGACCAAAATTAAAAGTATTATTTTATTTTTTTTAAATCTAAAACGCAGCGTTTAGCATGTGAAATGATTTTGAAATAAAAAAATATATTACAAAATGGTGCGTTCAGCCAAAATCTAAAGAAAGCAAAAAAATTTCTTAAGTCCTAAACTCTACACAACTCACCATCGCCATCGTTATTCTCACTCTCGCAAATGCCACTCAAACCCGAGACACGTTCATCGTCACTCTCACTCCACAATCAGCATTGTAACCTTAACCACAATCATCGTGACACTCTCAATGAATTAGCCTACACTCACCATAGTCATTATCTCACTCTCACAAACGCACCCAAACCCTAGGCACAATTATCATCTCTCTCACTCTCACAATCATCACTCAAAACCTAGCCAAATTCATTCCCTATATATAGTTTTCCATACACAATCAACAACTACCACCATCGAGCAAACGACAAAGCAACACCCAAATCACAGACCCATGACGAAATTCGAGCCGGCCACCACGACCACAAATTGCGATGGCGCGACACAACCAGAACCATCCACTCCCTGACTTTGTCACACGAACTAGAGGATTACAGCTCTAAACCTTCAATTCCAGGTTTTGTTTTTCTTCTTCATCTAATTTTGTTTAAAGTCCTAAGTGGTTGAGAGAAATTTTGTATTTTGGAAAGTTTGTGAGCAAGTAACTGACTAACTACATGAAATGATGGGTTTGGTTAAGAAGTTGCATTAGATGATAGAGATAGAGAGAGTGAAGGTTTTTTTATTTGTGATTTAATAGCTTGAAATTTTGGATTAGAAAAAAAAAACAATGATATAGAACTTCAAACTTTACGGGAGGAATACTGTCAAAGGGTTGCGTTGTAACTCTGGAAATAAGGGTATGCTTTTTGTTCCAGACCCTTTTTTTTGTGTGTGTGTCCATGCTCGTCTTTACATAGGTTTCACTCTGTGATAGGTTAGGAATATGACTTAAAATCGAGAAATAGTTTTCGGATGTTAGTCCTAAATTGGGAGTTGTTGGATTAAGTTCTCTTCATTTATTTTCAGTTACAATTTTAAACTAATAGTCTGAGCAGTTATTGGAAGAAGAATCATATTCATATGTCCCTCTGATAGCATGTCATGCATATCTGTTTGTTTTCATCCCATGATTTTGTCTTTAGTATGTCAAAGATTGGACTACTACATTAGCTAATGTGTAATTTCCAGCTTAGTTTATGATATATTTAAAATGAGCTGAAAAAAGGTGATTAGTTTAGTTGATAATGTTAGTTAACATAGATAACGTCAATACATTTGAATCTATTGACGGACCAAAGCAGTTAAATCAGAAATTTGATTTTTAAGGTCACTTACCTCGTTAACGTGCTTGATAGATCCTCCACCCGCTCTTGTACCGAATTGTTGAGAAGTTTCAGCCATATTTGAAATCAATTGTTTGCATTTGCTTGGCGTCTTGTTTCTTAAAGCTCCACCACACGCATCAATCATACTCCTATCCATTGGCAACAATCCCTCGTAGAAATATTGGATGAGGAGTTGATCTGAAATTTGATGGTGGGGAAAACTGGCGCATAATCTTTTGAATCGTTCCCAGTACTCGTACAGCGTCTCCCCAGTGATTTGTGTGATACCATAAATTTCCTTCCTAATACTAGCAGCTCGTGAGGCAGGAAAGAATTTCTCCAGGAATAGCCTTTTCATCTCGTTCCATGTGGTGATAGAACCGGAAGGTAGATAGTAGAGCCAATCTTTAGCTTGATCCTTCAAAGAGAATGGAAAAGCTCTAAGGTTGATTTGCTCCTCGGATACACCATGTGGCTTCATTCCAGAGCAAACAATGTGAAATTCTTTGAGGTGCTTATGAGGATCTTCACCTGCAAAACCACGAAAAGAAGGAAGTAAATGAATCAAACCAGATTTTAATTCAAAATCATTAGCAATATTAGGAAAAGTAATGCATAGGGGTTGTTGATTCAAATCTGGTGCGGCGAGTTCTTTGAGAGTTAGGTCTGCCATCTTTTCTTCAACGTCTGCAAAAATGGATGTACCACCAGTGGTTAAATCTATCTCTGCTTCTTCCTCAAGACGACGTTTTCCCTCTCTAGTCTCTTTTCTCAATTGTTTGTCCTCTCGATTTCTGGATTATACTGCAAATTGGTAGCCTGAGAAGAACGAGTCATAAACTAAATCAAATAAACAATTAAACAATGAGAAACTAAAATTAGTTCCCCGGCAACGGCGCCAATTTTGACGGAGTTTGTCGAAGCTCCTCAAAAACAAATACTGATTCACCTAAATAAAATTGTAGAAATGGTGAGACCAGGTCGAATCCCAAGAGAACTATGTATTTAATCTCTCAAAGTCTAAAATAATTAATTTCCCAAGAAAAATTCTGGATTTGCAAGTTTCTGTCAATAAACGGATCACCGTTTAGTGTAAACGGCGAGCCGTTTACTCTTTGAAGAATTCTGGGAATTATCGGTTTAACCGATTGAGGAAAACGGAAGACCAATTACGATTTGCGAGCTTACTGACTTTAATCGGCGAACCGATAAGGGAAATCGGCAAACCGTTTGTCAGCTCTTTCCTTTCTGTTTTTATTCGGACAACCGTGAGGAAAGCGGAGGACCGAATCCGGGTTGTGACCTTCTGAACTTATCGGCTAACTGTTTAGGAAAGCGGTAAGCCGTTTCAGTAACGATTCGGAGCTTATTCGCCGGTAGGTTAGGAAACCGTGGCCTTTCTTCTTCTCGGTTGGAAATAAGCGGTTGGCGTTAGTGATTAACGGTTAACCGATTACTTGATTCAAGGGGTTTTTAACGAGAATAAAATAAAATAAAATAAAATGAAACAAAACTTAAATTTAAACAAGGAAAATCAATCTTACCAAACTTCCAATCCAAGGGTGTCAATTCCATCCAATTGTAACTTTGATCATAGGCAAAAATATAAATTACTCAATCCAAGAACTTAGTCTACTTAATCGGAATCCCGCAGAAAGTAATTATTCTCCTAATGTAATAGACTCAAACAATCGCCTAAATCAATTCTTACCATTAATTCAACTGGGCATCATCGTTCCATATCAAATTAAATGATAGCATTAAGATTAATGAGAATGACTAAAACAAGATTAATTATTTCAGATTTCTCCAATTTAATCAACTTCGTATTTTTATTTCCCTAGAGCCTATCATGCAAGCTATGTAATTGTGGCCATCAATATACACACACATGAGCCAACTCCTTGCTACTCAATTCATTCATTCATGACAATTACGGATCACAAACTCATGACTAGCGATAGAAAAATAAATATTGAATTAAGGCGTCAACTCAATCAATATAAATAATTCATAGACAATAAGAACAAGAAAATAAAAATTACTTGGATGAAGAAATTCTTGTTAAGTTCAAAGCCTCACAAAACTACAACTGGAATTTGATTAACCCCTGGACCGGAATTAAAACCTTAGCCACTCATGGTGGCTAAACAAAACATAAGATTGTTTAAAGAAGAAATTGCAGCAGCTCTCTTCTCTTTCTCACGCCTCTCTCTCTTTCTTTTTTTGTGTGTTGGATTCCTTTTCTCACGTTGGCCCTTCTCTTCTTTTTATATTGCTAGCTTTTCTAATCCTTCTTGGATTCTTCTTCCTCTTTGTGCTAGGAGACCAAATCCTTCTCCAATTTTGATTGCTAGAAACCGACTCCTTCTAGGAAAAGGTCAAACGTTGCAAAGCCCCCCTTTTTATCCAAATTTCATCATAATATTCAGGATTCATCTCCTAAATCAATTCAAATATAATTTCCACGAATTAGCACAAAATAAATCAAGATATGAGGGATTTAAACAAAATATAATATGACTATTTATGACCTATCATCTATCTAAAAGAATGTGATTTTTTTTCCGAGTAGATAGCCTTTACAAGGATAATATATTGTTTTCTTCTTAACTCATTTTATAGTCTAAGTCATTGCAACTATTAATTTCTAGTTGCCTTCCGGTTGGAATGATTGCAGGTATGTGCTGTAACAAAGTAAAGGGATACATTTCGTAGAGAGCAGAACAAAAAAAATTATGCAGCTGCTGGTACTGGGAAGATTACAACCTTGCTCAAGCTCAAGAAGTAAGTTCGAGTTATGTCTTCTTTAATTTGACGTTTCAATGACAATGATCTTTGTGCTTGTAAGAATGATATGATATCCTTATTGGCTTGCTATCAACATACATACTGTTGGATTGATTGTAAGCCTCTTTTTTTTTTTTTAACAGGATTTGATTATGAGCTTGTTTATTGTTTTTGTCCACACATTTCTATATGTTTTCACCATGTGTATTATACTCTAGGCATGACATTTCAGAATTTGTCTATAGCTGTAGTAGTTTTGAAACAAGTAAGAATACAGTATAGTTGTTTTTTATGGTCATTATCATTTTTTTCACCTTATACATTCATACATATAGCAAAGAATTATATTTGTTTCTCAATCCATCTTCAAACTCCCATGCTTGTGGATGCTCTGCTTTAAACATCTGCCTGAATACTTACGCAAACTCACAGATAATTATGCTTGTATCGTTACCTTTTCAGATAGGGACATGCACAAAAACATTGTTTTACTTTGTGTTTACATATTGAATACAAGTAAATAGATGTTTTCAGTCTATTTCAGTTATTACTTTATCACTTTTTGCCAGCAAAACTTGCTGACATAATTGCTCTTTGCTGTGCTTTTATAGTTGATATTCTGTCAATTTTTTGATAATCATTTTTCTCAGACCATATTTTAAATATATGTGACAGGTCCATGCTAAACTGAGGAAATGGCTTAAAGACAATTTAATACTAAAGTTGCAGCATCAACTAGAATTATTTATGGAGGTATCATTTCACTACTTTGTTAGCTATTAATAGTTACCACTGTTTAAAAAATCTGGAGTATGTTGCAATCGTTATTAATAAGCATAGAGCTAGGCATGGGCTCATTGAAACTTATGGCTAGTCTTCATAGACCTTTTTCTTGTTCAGACAAAGTAGTAAATAGCACATTATAACTAAACATACAATATTGTTATTTCAACTTATTTACTGAACTTACTTCGGCCTTTTCTATTCAATATCAAGGACATTTATTCTTATGTATATGCTTTTGAGAGAAGCATTCTTTCGCTATGTTATGTGCATAATATTTTTCCTTTTGCAGTAGTAATTTTTGTTAGATTGGTTCTTAAATAGTTCCAAGTATTTAGAAAAACGGAAGTTGCTTAAGGATATAATATACAAGGCAAACTGTTGAAAATGAATCCAAGAACAAAATTCTCTGCCATTGATCTTTTATTCAACTTAATTAATTAGAGGGGTATGAATTAGAGTTGTAGATTTGTTCGTTATATATGAGTTGTAATTTAGTTCTTTCTCTCTCTCTCTCGATGTATATATATATATATATATATATATATATATATATATATATATATATATATATATATATATATATCTATATATATATATATATATATAATTATATATATATATATATTATTGTTTCTTTCTTGTCCAAGTTTTGTGTCACCCCATCCTAGACAAATACGAGACATTTCCCATCCCAACAGAGTAGAGGTGTGTGCAAGCATTTAAAAGAAGCCCCAAAAAGACAATTCTTATTCATGCCATACAATCCCAGGTCTAGGAATTTCAAACTATAATCAAGTGTTCTCATCATCATTTCTTCATTTTAGCTTGTCTTTCATAACTGCTGTTTTTTTTCTTTGGCTTTTTCTATTTTAGTTATATTCACATGTGCCTAAGCCTAAGCCACATTTAATTTCTTATTTCTAGACGTATATTTAATTTGTACAGGACAAGCTATTACCACTATCAATGAACTTGGATCTAGATATATGCCCAGGAAATCACAAAATAGGAACCATATACTAAGCCACAACAAGGAAATTTGATATATCATGTAAATATATGGTCTGTGTGTGCGTTTGCAGTAAATTTGTATGCTTTCTATTCAAAGCAGAGCTTCCTCTTTATTTTCATACCTGCAGGAAAGTTAACTGTTTTTTGTGGGTATCATTTTGGTACCATATTTTATTGCAGGAAGGAATTAATTTAAGTTGCATAATAAATTTAGAGTTTTACTTTAATAGATAACTCTTTATAATGACAGTGTTGCAATATTCAGTAGTGGTGTACATGCAGATTGAATTTGAATTTGTAATTTGTAATGATTCTATTGCATCTAAAACTTAGGAGTTTTACTACAGTAGTTAATTTTTTATAATGATAGTGCTGGGCATATTCAATAGGTATTGCGCATGCGGGTTGAGAGAAACTGCTGGACTTGGGAATTTTGCTTGGTATCTGTTGAGAATGGGAGTTTATCTACTGGAATTTTACTGAGAATGTGGGAGGAGTTCTGCATTACAAGATTTGACGGCTTGTTAGCTTGTAAAATTTGAAACATTTGTAGGAATTAACTTTTTAATTACTTTGGATGTGTTAATTGTTGGATACAAGTGTTTGGGATGATGTTATTAATATAAAGTGCTTTTGGACTTAATAGAATGTATAATTTAATTTTTTTTGTTCATATTGAATTTGTGATTAAATTTCATATATAGAAATGCATAAATTTAAATGAAATAATTCATAATTTTTTTAAATATAAATTTAGATCACGTGGCATAAATTATTAATCATAAATTATGTCAAAAACAAAATAATTTATGACAGAAAATTTCAATCATAAATTCCGTCACAAACAAAATAATTTATCCACTAAAATTTACCGGTTAATAATTCAAGCGTGAAATCAATTGTCCCGCCAAAATTTCAAAATTAAAAAAAATTCACATTTCCCGCCAAAAAATTAAATAATTTTTTCATTTTTTTTCATGACTGTCATGACGTTTAAATTATCGTAAGTTAATAGCGTATTTTTTATCGTAAAAGAGTGATAGATGCATGGGCGATAGATAATTTAACATCGTCACTTTATGATAGATTTTTTGCGATTGTTATTCTTGGGTTTTACATGTAGTGCATATGCATGTATACATAAAAAATAAAATTTATTGGCTTCTGCTGATTTTATAAAATAAAAAATATATACTTTTCTAGATTTGATTTACCATCACCTTTTGCACTCTGATGAGGAATTTGTCAAAATTAATAATCAATAGATGATGCCTCTATGATTGATCTCATCAGTTCAATTAAGCCTAGCTGGAAAGTAAGGTGTTTTATTAACAACTTCTAGCAAGCTCTCAGCGTAAATGCATGCAATTGGCTTGTAGTAGCACCAGCAAGATTCTAATTTCTCTCCATCAAAATTCACAACACACGAAGACATGGGGGTGCAGTAAATGAATGGTCAAGAAGGCTAACATTAACATATCACTTTGCCTCAGAAACAGAAAAAAAAAAAAAAAATCATTTTGCCAGCGACCCTGCAAAGAAGACAAAAAATTTGCCTATTGCTTCAAGTCGTTAGCACTTAAAGATACTTATGGTGCGTTTACTTGTCAGCAATCGGAATGGACTGGAATCGGAATGGGTTGGAATCGGAATGAGCTGGAATGGAAATCAGAATAAGTTGTTTACTTGAGTTATAGGAATCGGAATCGGAATAAGTTAAGCTGTTTTAAATTACTAAAATGCCCTTAATAAATAATAATAATAATAATAATAATAATAATAATAATAATAATAATAGTAGGTGTCCTTTAGTAATAATAATAATAATAATAATAATAATAATAATAAATTTAATAATAACATTATAAATAAATAAATAATAATAATAATAATAAAATTAAATAACAACTACTACTACAATAACAATAATAATAATAATAATAATAAATAAATAAATAAATTATTGTTAATAAAAGTAATAGTTATAATAATAATAATATTTTTTCCTCTTTTATTTTTTTATTATTATTTTATCTCTCTTCGTTTTTTTCTTTGCCTTTTCCTCTTCTTTTTCTTCTCTTTCTTTCTTTCTCCCTCTTCTGCAACTTCTTCGTTACTTCTCCATGGTTAATTCCATTTCCTTCATCAACATCATCATCATCACAAATATCTTCTTCTTCCTCCTATCAATTTCATTTCTTCTTATTCACCAACATCAAAATTTCGTTTCATCTTCATCATCATCATCGTCATCACAATTACATCATCAATCTTCATCATCATCAGCAGCAGCAGATCGTGACGAACGGAGCTCAAATCGGAATCGGAGCTGCGTGACTAAGGCAGTTGACCGATCGTCGTTTTTTGTTTGGGTGCTACCGAATCGATTTTGGATGCTGCCCAATTCCATTTCGTGATTTTAATTTGATTTTTGTTTTATATTTTCGTTAATGATTAAGGGCAAAATAGGATTTTATGATTTAGAATGGGGTATGTTTGTCAATCACGGAATGGGATTCTGATTCCCAACCCCCCCTTTGGGAATCAGAAACCCGGTAATGAATCCCAAAAGTGTGGGGTCCGCGCCAACTTCATTCCCATTCCGAGTTTTTAATTTGTAAGTAAACATGTGAATGATTCCGATTCCAGCATTCCCATTCCGATTCACGGGAAGTAAACACAGCCTTAGCAGAAGGATAGCGTGGCAGAAAGTTGACCTCCCAATGTGGACCAATGAAAGGATGATCAAGACAGCTTGAATTCCAGTTGATTAGTCTCAAGTCTCGGCTTTAATTGGAATTATAAGTGAAAGAGATGTAAACGTAAAGCCCTTTCTCACGTAAGAATTTGTTTATATTATATTCCATTAAATATAAGACGAAAGACTCTGCATAGGCATACATATAAATTATGATTCAGATATATCGCACAATAGTGCAAATTAAGAGCATATATTAACGTTCAATTCACGCATGATGATGTTTTTCACATATGAAGTTAACAAAACAACAAACATCGATCTGCAACGCTGAGAAAGAAAATTAATGTTATTTTAATTTCTTCAACGTAACAATTAATTAATTAACAGTCGAAGTTGAGGCATGTAGACATCAAGCATAGGCAAATTCTGTATATCGAGTGTGAAATGACTTGCATATATGCATATATGCCATAAGGCTGTAGTATAACAAAGGTATTTTAGAATCTCTCGTGTGTGTGTGTGTGTGTATGGCAATTAAGGAATAATTAATGACCTGCTTTGCCTTAACATTAGCCAGAAAATATTGATGTGCATTGCTGATCAAGCTACTAATGAAAAATACAATTGACGGCCAATTATATTCGATGTGGGCAAGTAGAATGTTAGAAGCCCAGCTTCTCTTTTGAATTCCGCTCTATGCCCAAAGGCGCGGTAATTGATCAACCAGCTGCAATCGAGCAAGGCAATAGAATTATTTGAAAAGTACACCATTGACAATAATTCAATGGTCAAGGCTATGTTAAAGCGTGAACCACAGCCACACACTCAAAGTAATAAATAATAAAAAAAAAATATTATAACTTTAATCGTATAGTTATAAAGGAGTGTCCATCGTATAGCGGTTCCAATATGACTGGACCTTAATTTAATTTCAATTAATTACATGCCGATCACCATTTTTTGGGACATTTTATAAAATATACAAAAAAATTTTTGGTACTATTCCACCTGCAGTTGAAATTATTTTTACTCGTCCATTGCTATTTAAACTGTGTTAAAAATTAGCTGATGTCAGAAGAGTATAATTCTCATTTAATTTTAACAAATAAAAACAATCTCCAAATCGAACAAAAAAATTCAATGCCGCAAATTATCAAAACGAATATCCCTTAATGCAATTGAAAGGAAAATGCTCGGCCCTAACCTTGACTCAACATCCACACACTACCAAAATCAAAATTAAATTTTATTTAATTTATAATCAAATAATAACAAAAAGATACATGGTTGGCAAACAGCAGCTGGTGGCAATGGCGGGGTGTGGTAAGGCGTGGCGGAGTGAGGAATGAGGGTGCTACATTTTATCGAACCTAGCATCTGATGATGTGGCGCCGTGCCATGGTGGCTGATCGTGATTGAAGTTAGTAATGAGTGAGAGGCCAGAGAAGAGGCTACAATGTTCACTTGTGCTAATAATAAAAAAAGATCCTTTAGCTCAAAGTACCATACTCCAAAAAATGTGTACAGTATCATTTTCAAAAATAATCTTGAAAGTGAAAAAAAACAAAACGCGTTTGGAAGGAATATTCTTGAAAAATTATTATCAGAATAATTTTCATAAACTTTATATTAAGTAATGTATAATCATTTTTATTATTTAATTAATTTGATAATTTTAATTTTAAGAATAAATTAGGTGATTTTTTTTTTTGTTTAAAGAAAAATGATAAAATCTACGTATTTGATTTAATCAACATATAGGAACATAAATATTATAATGTATTTTTAAAAAAAATATTATTTTGAGGAAATTGATTTTTTTTTTATGATGATGATGCCGATGATGACTTGTTGTTGTTGATATTATTATTATTTTGAGAGATAGTGAAGTTGTTCATTTTGAAATTTAATATTGTATTGGGAAACAAGGAAAATAAGATAAAGTTGTTTTCTTATTTCTTTTTGTCAAAAGTGTATAATAAATTTTATATCTTCAGAAACAATATACCAGACATTACTTGGTGTTTTCTGAATTCAGAAAAAAGAAAACGAAATTTGAAAAGCATTATCAAATGCACCCTTAGTCTTTGGTTTCTTAAGTTTTAATTGAGTATTTCTAAGAGCTTATATTGAAATTGTTTTGTATAAAATTAATATTATAAAAAGGTATATTATAATTATTTTAGAAGGTTTTAATAGATTTTATAATATGAGGCATTAGAAGATTTATAATGTTGCAATTAAAAATAAATAAATAAATAAATAATACAATAACAAAATGAGGCTGAAGAGTAATAGGATCCCCTCAGCCAGCCCGATTCCTTAATTAAGTTTCAATTTCTACTTTTCTGCTTTTTAAACACAAAACTGACAAATATATGAGTTTTGATGATAAAAACTTACAAATTAATTTAAAATATAAAATATAATCTTGTTATTGATAAGAAAAATAGATCAATAACCTTAACTCTAATCAGACACCTAAAAAAATCAAGTCAACTCAAATCTAACTTATTTAATAATTTTATTAAATTTAATGATACATATTTATTTATTTATGTTAAATAATTAGGTTATCCCAAATTTTGCAAGGTCTAGACCAAGTATTGTAACGCACCTTCGAAAAAAAGGCCGAAAAAGAAAAGTCTTAGCTCACCCACATGGGATATCTGCTAGCCGCCGCGCAAATTATCGCAAGCAAAATTGCATCAAAACGTCACCGTCAAACTGCTTTTTAATCAACAAGTCAACTTTTTAAAATTTTCACTTGGGTCAAGGCCTACAAATGAGAACGAGGATAGACGGCAATAGACGCATCTAATATTCAAATTCAACGCTCCAGAAATCCCGCACGTAGGCCGCTGTATACAACGAATAAAACGCCCCCTTCACACGCGTGAAAGCATGCAAGACAGCACATGTAGCGCCAATAAAAAGCGAGTATGGCTCATTTCAAAGCACGCCGACCTCCAACCACAAAAGAGCAAAATATCTCTCCTTCTCTCGCTTTTCGCACTCCTTTCCTTCCAAGCAGAGCGGGAGGCGGACGCCAATCTCAGCCACCAATCGGTCATTTTTCAAAGGTAAACGCATTAATCACTCTACACCGTACGATCTCATTCTATCAGATCTGTTATTTTACTTGGTTGTTGAGTCGTTTCTGCTTCAGATCTGTTAATGTTTTTTATTTAGATGCTTCTTTGAAACCTGCGTGAATGACATGCTTAATAGTTTGTTAGATCTTTGTCTTTGCTGCAATTTAGTTGAGCGCAATTTTTATTTTTAAGCTTGTTCAGATCTTATTACTAGTCAATGAGATTAAATAGATCTATTTTTATTTCTTGTATGTGGTTCTATGATTTTTATTATTTTGTCATGTTGTATTTTTTGTGTTTCATTCTTTTTTTTCCAAATTTGTCACAGATTGGCTTTAAACTTGTTAATTAATTAGTTATATACTTGTCTAGATCCTTGACATAATATTTGATCGAGAAGTTTTTGTGAGTGTTAGCGTGACTAATCAAATATGCTGAGTGCTACATTTAGAATTTTCTCCATGTTCATAGTTTCTCAAGTTTTTGTTATGTTCAGACCACAATCATGCGGTCTTACTGTATGGAAGATTCAGATCTGTTTATGCTTCTGTTATTGTTCTGTTGTTTTCTTGTCGTGATAAGTTTGCTGTTCGGATGTTGCTTTATCTTTCGTCATAGGCAATAGTGCATCAGTCATAAAATTAGATAGATGATATATATTTGTTTCCCATATCTCAAGTGCTGGTTTCTAGATCATCGTAGGGCATTGTTAGCACAACAACTTTGAAATTTTACATTACCTTTTATATTATTCCCCAGTCAACATTTGAGAGCTTATTCAACAATCATGATAATGTATGTTTCAATGATTGCTTAACGGGTTCTTGTTCATTCCGTTATTTTACTCCAATGAACATTCTTGATAACTTTTTGTAGTTGCTAAGAGGTCTTTTGTTCCACTTATAAACCATTTTAGCACATTTACTATTGCTTGTTGGTGTGTTATGAATTGATATGCGTAGGTTTCAACATTGTATCAACCCAATTTTTGAATGAAAGTTTGTTGCAATTCTGCAGGAAAAGCCACAATGATTGATCAGGTTCAACACCCTTCCGTCATGCAGAAGGTAACTGGACAGCTCCTTCATTCCAGCCTTTCCCAAAATATTCAGGATTATGAAAGGCCAACCATGTACCAAAGACGTGGTGCTTATGGGAACTACTCCAATGCTGCATTCCAATACCCCATAGTCAGTGCAGCTACTACTGATCTATCTATGTTACCATCAACTGCATCTGTTATTTGCGTCCAAGCCCCAGCTGAGAAAGGCTTTGCTGGCTTTGCTATTGATTTCCTTATGGGTGGAGTTTCTGCTGCTGTGTCCAAAACAGCTGCTGCTCCCATTGAGCGTGTTAAGCTTTTGATTCAAAACCAAGATGAGATGATCAAGAGTGGTAGGCTATCTGAACCCTACAAGGGCATTGGTGATTGTTTTAAGCGAACAATTAAGGATGAGGGTATTGTTTCTTTGTGGAGAGGGAATACCGCTAATGTTATCCGTTACTTCCCCACTCAGGTAACCTTTTGTTAAAACTACTTATTTAAGGTATGTTTCCTGACTAATTTTATGCTCATATTTATCTCAAATTTTGTATCAGGCCCTGAACTTTGCATTCAAGGATTACTTCAAGAGGCTCTTCAACTTCAAGAAAGACAGGGATGGTTACTGGAAATGGTTTGCTGGTAATTTGGCATCAGGAGGTGCTGCTGGTGCTTCATCCCTTCTCTTTGTTTACTCCTTGGACTATGCTCGTACCCGTCTGGCCAATGATGCCAAAGCTGCGAAGAAGGGAGGAGAGAGGCAATTCAATGGGCTGGTTGATGTCTACAGAAAGACAATGAAATCTGATGGCATTGCTGGGCTTTACCGTGGTTTTAACATTTCATGTGTTGGAATCATTGTTTACCGTGGTCTTTACTTTGGCATGTACGATTCACTGAAGCCAGTGGTCTTGACTGGAAAGATGCAGGTGGGTACATTAATTTGATATGTTTTGTTTATTGATTTATGTGATTATTTGGTAGAGAGTAGGCTTATATTTATACACTATATTTTATTATTGCAATTTCTGTTTGCTTGTACATTGGCAATGGGTATTAATCATGGTTTCAGTGCAGCAATATTTGCCTGTTGAAATTCATGTGGTGCCCCTTTGACCTACTTTTTTTTTTTTTAATAGCAATAATTATCGCGGGCAAGTACCTTGGATTTGATATGTTATGATTTCCTATCTTTTTTTTGTCCTGTTTGACTTTTTGATCATTTTCCAAAGTTGTTGTTTAGAACGGATGTTACACACTTCTTGTTTTAATCAAGTTATGCATCTTTTGCCTCCCTTTGAGACTGAGTGATGCTTTCATTTTCAATGTTAGTTGAGTGGTGGTCTAGATTCTTGTGTTTTGTTCTAGGAAGTGTAAGTCAGTGGATGCAAGCAAGTTGGTTTTCATGTAGAATGTTTTAGATTTTGATTCATTGTTTGTGTAAAATTTGGAATTACACAGTGGGGGCAATCTTAAGCATTTATACTGTTTTGATGAATGGAATAATCAACCTTATCTTTTCATGTTCTTCACATACTTTCTGGTGTTGGTTGTTTCAGGATAGTTTCTTTGCTAGCTTCGCCCTTGGGTGGCTCATCACTAATGGTGCTGGTCTTGCTTCCTACCCAATTGACACCGTCCGTAGAAGGATGATGATGACATCTGGTGAGGCTGTCAAGTACAAGAGCTCTCTTGATGCGTTCTCTCAGATCCTGAAGAATGAGGGTGCTAAGTCTCTCTTCAAGGGTGCCGGAGCAAACATCCTCCGAGCTGTTGCTGGTGCTGGTGTGCTTGCTGGTTATGATAAATTGCAGTTAATTGTCTTCGGGAAGAAATATGGCTCTGGCGGTGCCTAAGGCATATTCCCTTTGGTTTTTAGCTTTAGATATTGATGAAAATCTGATACTTGAGAATTTTTCCGGCAGAGGAGTCTTCTTTAATAATTCACTTTTTGGGGGAGCAAGAACCCCCTGAACAATTTATTTTTGGATGGAAATTTTGTTTTGCATAAACCTGATTCACTCGAGTTACACAGCTCGAAATGATTTGAGGAATATTTTCAATGTACTAGTGATTTTTTCGGATCAGTTAACATCATTTTGCGTTAAGTTTGTGCCTCTGTTTGCAGGATCCCAACTCTCGTTTGTTATTAGTTTGCTTGAAATTTGGTCATCCCAAATTTGTTCCAACTTGTGTTATCGGAAAAAGTTATCGTCAGTTTTTACTCGATAGAGGAATGTTTCGAGAACTGAGTGGGCCCAAGGATAGATTTTGTCATACTTTTCATGTCTTAAAAGATAGTTCTGGATTTTGTATAATTTTCAAAACTATTTACTGAATTTCCTGTTTTGAGCCAGTTGTTGATTCACAATGACATGTTGCTCTGCAATCTGAGAAACATGAACCCGTTGAATAATCTCTTGTTTTCAAATTTTTACTGCCAGTTAATATATTATTTTCTTTTTCTTTCCGCAAGTTAAATGACAAAGAGAAACACGTTGAGAAATAAACTAAAATCGACTTGAGAATTTGCGAAGTGGCAAGTCAATCTCCATCCGCCTCAAGTGAAAAAGCATGATATGGTGGACTCATTAAAGCTCGGCAACTGAGTGGGCCCAAATTGCACTGCCGAATGTTGTTTGGTTCGTTTTGATTGACCGTCTCTCTTTTACTTTTTGTTGTTGGACCTGTGCAAAAATTGAGAGCAATGATAGGGAATTTTGTACCTTTATGGGCCCATAATAGATGCTGGAATAAAAAGAATTCAACTCTCATTTTATTATCATTGTATATTGGATGAAATTACGTTGTAATTATTGTATCATATGGTTTAATAATTCTTTTTAATTATTAGATCTATGATTATATAGTTATATAAATTTAATTTAATAATTAAAAATAACTATTGTACCGTATAACAGTTATAATATAAGTGTTCCTTGTATATTATAGTGTAAACTAATCGTTGCTTTAATTGGAGTTGACTGAGAATACATCAACTTGAAGATTTGCTGCTGCTTCACCAAAGAGTCGTCTGTCTCTTGTATCCTATGCCCATTGCCATTCTTTTGCATATTTTTGACTAGCTTTTGATGTTCCATTTATTTATTCTTGTGTCCAAAAAAGGAAAAAAGAAAAATTACAGTCCTAAACAAATACATACACTGATACACAGCTCTTTCTCAGTGCTTGCAAATGCAATTTCCATGTGTATGCGTGAGAAAAGTAACTGCTTAAAAAAAATTATCAATTCCTTGCGTGCAGCCAAGGCTTCCTTGGTCCCATAAATCTCATGACATTGGAATCTAACTCTAATAAAATTTTGTTGATGGGTATTCTTTTAATGAATTTTTTGTGGACCCTGATATTGCACTGTTACTGTAGTTCATGAAGATACATCTTCAACTTTGTTCCAAAAAAATAATTTAACCAAAATACAGTTTTATCATGGAATGCCAAATCAAAAGCTTGTTCGGCCAAGGCCAACCATACTTGGTTTTCTAATTCTTTAACCTTTTTTTTTTTTTTTTCATTTTTGCACAGAGAAATATATTTTATTTTTCTTGGATTCTCTAAGAGATAAAAGTATAAAACTCACTACTTTTTTTAATTTGTGGCTATTGCAGGCCCATTTTCTGCTCACCTCAATTGTTGAAAAGTGAAAATGACAACTTGCCAAATGCCACGCCCCGTGACCTAATAATCTTGAAGTCCTTAATGATTTTAGCTGGTTTGGTGATCCGTTTTCAACCATATGCAATTACTATATAAAATCAAGAAATGGATTTTGAACTGTACCAATTTCCCGTATCATTAGTCGTGCTAATAATATAATGGTTTCCTTTTCTTTTCTTTTATGAGTTATGACCTGTGAGAAAAGAAAATGAAAATGGCTACACTATTCCACTTTTCGTCGAAAAAAAAATCTGAAGGCTTGAAAATTTTTTGCTTTGGATCTCTCAAATTTTCATTACCATTTCTTAACTTATGATATATATATATATATATATATAGTATGCCTAATATCATAAAATTTAGAGTATCAAAAATGGAACTCAAGGGTGTAACAAACAAAACATTGATGTGAACCATATATGAATTGGGTTCCTTTTACATATTTTTGGCGAGTCAGCTAGTGCTTACTGATAATTCCAATCTCCCATTACTCCATAAAGTATGTCGGGTTTGTTAATTTTTCCTCTTGGGAAAAATGCTTCCGTAAAGAAAAGAAAAACAAAATGACAAACATTATTAATCACTAACAATCCAATTGTCCATTTGTCCTTAAACATATCAGAAACTTTAATCTGATTTAATTGCGTCAGCCGTCAGTTGGGGCCAACCCAACCCTTATTTACGTTCCCACCAAATTTTACTTAACATTAACCAATTAAACACAAAAGCAGGCAAAATTTATTAAAAGTGATATCTTCAACTTCAAAAATATATATATATATATATATATAAAAGCAAAGAAAATATTTAAACGTTATCCTGTTTGCTTTTTTAACTCCAAAGCTGCCGCTGCAGTATGGGGACCAAACTGGTTTATTTGTGACGATGATTTTAGGTGAGCACTGAGCAGTTTGTAAGTTCTGATAGATGTACGTATCCTTGATCGTGGTCAATGCGGCTGCCAGAGAGTAGATTTCACCTTCACAAGCTGTGGAATTTGGAAATGGCTTTGTCTTTCTTTCTGGATTACTATTTCTTTTTCTTTTTCTTTAAATTTTCTCCCAAGAAATCATAATAAATAGCTAAATTGGATTTGCTTAATTTTCCAAAATATTATCATTTTCTTTTTCTGCTCGTTGTGTTATGTCAAACTTTGAACATTGACTAACCCAGTGACCAAACTATTTACTCTTGTTGGATACAAATTTCTGTGATGACTTATTTCATATTTTTATGCATCATGACAGAGCTTTTCAGATGTAATTAATATTTTAATACACTATTTTTTTATTTATTATCTTTTACCTGTGTTTACACTAAATATTTTTTTAGTTAAAAATTAATAATATCTACTGTTTTATTAAAAGAAAATCCATATTTAAAAAGAATAGTTTTCCGTTTGATATTAAAATGAGAGCAAATCTCTTTCTAGTTTCTATTACTTACTAAGTGAAGGTTGACTTTCAAATTGTATCACAGTAAAATTAGTAAGGAGTGTTCCGACATTTTCAATCATAAACATAATAAAATGATTAAGGAGGGTTTTTATTTTTTATTGTAAATATTAGTAGAATTTTAATATTAAAAAAAGAAGAAGGCACGTGTGAGAAGGGGTGAAAAAATAAAAACATAACGTGCCGGGAAATTGGAAAACTGCAAGGGCGAGCGGAGCCAGAACAGAAAATAAAAAAGAGGCAAATGGATACAGTGAGAGAAAGAGAGTAAGTGAAAACAAAAACAGAACACACGACTCCTTCAATTTCACTTTGATGCTCTCTCTCTCTCTCTTCACGCACAACGCCAACGCAAACAAAGCTCTTCTTCTTGTTCATTGTCGGTTCTCTCTCTCTCTCTCTCTCGTCTCCCTCTGTTTTTTCCTCTTCTTCTAAGTTGTTAATTCATGAAACATTGTCGAATGCAGTCGGAGGAGCCTCTGAACAAAACGGCGCCGTAATTACTCCTTTTCCTCTTTTTTCATTTTTAAATTTTTTTGGTCTGTTTTTGCTCTATTTCTTTTTCCGTCGTCAGTTCCTTTAACCCAAAAAAAAAAAAAATTACACATATTTCTAGTCTTCTACACGAATGTAGTCGAAATCTCTGAACAAACGGCGCCGTAATTTGCTCATTATTTTTTCTTCTTAAATTTTCTTTGGTTTATTTTGATCTTAGTTTCTCTCTCTCCGCTGCTCTAAAATTGTTTACGTACGGTGAGTGGCGATATATTGTGAATTTTTAACTTGTCCTTTTGAGTCCTTTTCTTAATTAATTGGAGGAACCATTGATGATTTTGTGTCCATGTTTTATGTATATGAATGTGATTGCAATTAACGCTTAAAATCGTTCTTTTTCCTTTTTCGGGAAAAAAAAAACTCCTCTTTTTTTTTTCAGTATTTGGCTTCCGGGAAAAGAAAACTGAGGAAATTTTTTTTTTTTTTTTTAAGTCATGATTTTTTCAATATGCTTCTGTTTTATTTTTCCTGTGAGTTTCGAGGGGGGAGGAGCTGTCAGTGTGGCTTTAATTTTTCTGTGTTTACCCTTATGCATTTATTTAAATATGGTGCATTTTTAGATTAGTTCGTTTTTTTATCCATTTTTATGTACTTGCATTTTCTTTTCAAGAAATGATTCTATTAAATTGCATATTATGATTTAAAAATTAAGTGGCTTTGCTCTTAATATGGATTGTCCTTTTGCATTTGTGTAGCTTGCTTTCTTTATATGGATTGTCCTTTTGCAGTTGCGTAGCTTGCTTTGACATTGAATGAGCTCAAAACCCCAATAATGTAAGAAATACGAAACTCTATGAAAATGATTTGTTTTGTCAAAAATGTTCCTTCTTTTCCCAACATTGTTATTGTTTTTTATTTTTTATTTGGTGTCATTAATTTTTATGATTAGTTTTGCAGCTTGTTTCGAAGTTGGGGGTAGAAATAGTTGGTTCAAAATGAACGGAAACAGTAGTAGACAGATGGAGGTGCATTACATAGATACTGGCTTTGCTTACACTGTCACGGAAAGTTTCATGGATTTCTTTGAAGGTTTGACTCATGCACCGGTAAACTATGCACAGACAGGACCAATTCATGATCAGGTATTCTGATTTTGTGCATAAGCAGCGAAAATTTTGCAATTTGTATTCCATAAGGCTACCATTAGGTTGTTCATGCTTTTGGCGTTTATTTTGGTGGAAGGTTGTCAGATCCATGCTGGTCGTGAACGATTCTTGCTCTGATGCATTTATGACTTAATTTTTTTTTCCCTTGAAACTAAGAAGTAAATTCGATGATCTGTATGCGGTTGTTTGTGAAGCTATTACCAAAAAGTTTGAAAATCATTAATGGTGATTCCTGGAATTGACAAGTGTTGATGGTCATTGATGGTGGTTTTGCTTTCAACTGAACTCCAGTGTTCAATTTTTCACAAAGGATTTACTGTGTATATCTTCTAATTGTCGGTGTTGAATTCTTTCTTTTTGCATTTTTTTTTTGAAAAACTCTATATTTACATTAAATTACATGGTCTCTGATATTACTTCTACTGAAAAAATCTATGTTCTTTCCTCAGGAAAATGTGTACTGGTCAATGAATATGCATCCATACAAGTTTGGATTTTCAGGTCCGGAGAGTAATTACTATTATGGGTCATATGATGTAAATGATCATTTGCCGAGAATAGAAGCAAGCAGGAGGACTTGGGAGTATGCTTCAACAATGAACAATGTAGAGCCCTCAACCATAGATGTGCAATCTGAAGGAGAATCAGTCATGGGTGTGCACGCTGCCCCTGAAGAATGTTAGTATAAAAATAAAAATAAAAATTTAAACATTCGAGTATAATAGCCAGTAAGAGCTGTTGAGGATATTTCACATCTGCCTGCTGAAAGCAGTGTTTTATCATTTTGGTTTCTGAGGACTTTTTTTTTTTTTGGGTGGGGGGGCTCTTATTTGTCAATTTTTACTCCTTCAAGATCTCATGACTTAATTGCTGTTTTAGTCTTTTGATAATTTTCTTTTGCTTTTGCAGGTAGTCCACATCATCAGAGTAGCAACAGTTCTCAGGTATGAAACATGCTTGCTGGTGTACACCATGTTGGTGTTGGCTTATAATTGAGCTACAAAAACCTAAGTTCCAGATGCTAATATCAGTATAAATAGACAAGAAACTAGTACTGCAAATGTTTCATTCATGAGTTTATCCAGAAAATTGATCATAATTTTATCTACTTGTATCAGGTTGTTTGGCAAGATAACGTTGATCCTGATAACATGACCTATGAGGTTTGCTTTTCGTTCCCCACCCCCTTGCTTATGATGCTTCACATTTCATCTCTTAGTGAACAAGACATTTTATCATTCTTCATCTGGAAAGCCTCACGAAACTATTTACTGTTCTCCCTGGCCTAGCATTTGTGGAGCATATGATATGATATCTATTTGTGCTACTTTATTGTTATATGCTATCTCCCAGAAACAGAGCTGATATTTATGGTTGTTTAGGACCACCAGTTTGGTTTCAAGTTGAATAAAATTGTTAATGGATAAAAGTTGGAAAGAAACTATCTAAGGGGCCACTGATGCTCAATCAGAGATGCATGTTTCCCTTTAAGTTGGGTTTGTCTTTCGATGCTGGAATTTTTCATGAATCTTGCAGCCCGCACATGATCATATTGGTTTGTCACCTTTTTTCTGTTTGCAGGAATTACTCGACTTAGGCGAGACAGTTGGAACTCAAAGCCGAGGTCTTTCACAGGAGCAAATTAATTTGCTTCCGACTTCAAAATACAAGTTTGGAAACCTATTCTTAAGGAAAAGATCTGGGGAGAGGTAGCATTCTTACTTATGAAAATGTTACTTAAAAATGCCATTCTCAATTACATCTAAAATCCAGTATTTATGACTTGGCTCCCATTACAATACTTTTTCATCATGCTACAATCTCAATTGACACCATCTTTTACTTCTGTCTTTAAATGAATGTATATTTATTTGATTCAAATGTTTCTGGTTATAAATATGGTAGGTGGAATCATGCTAATTGCAGAACCATTGTTGCACTTGATATTTGACTGAATGGCTTGTTCACGCTTGACATTGTGGATTCACTTAATTGTCCCTGTCACATTTTATTATCTTAACCATAAACCTAGAACATCATTGCATGAAACAGCCTGTATTGCTTGTTTATTTTCTAGATATGTCTTTGACAGACATGGTGTTATCGTTCAAAATAGGTGTGTGATTTGCCAAATGAAGTACAAAAGAGGAGACCGACAAATGAAGTTGCCATGCAGGCATGTTTATCACTCCGAATGCATCACCACATGGCTTGGCATTAACAAGGTTACTGGTTTAGCTTTGAAACACAATTACATTCTTTGATGCCTTCATCAGGTGACTAATCTTAAACATTCTGTGCCAGATATGTCCAATCTGCAACAACGAGGTATTTGGCGACGAATCAAGGCATTAAGGCATCAATTCAAAACCAGAAACTCAGTGTTCTCTTAGCTCCCAAATGTTCTTTTTCCTTTTCACTGTTCCCCTTTTTATCAATTTGTACACATAGGGCCAGTCAAGGACCATGATCATATCCCGCTCATACACTGTTTAGTAGAAAAGAAAAAGAAAGCCCCCTCATCTTCACTCCTATAGTAAGAGAATGTGAATTTCAAATCTGATTTTGTGTTTATTAGTGATAGGACAGATGTGAATGCCCCTTCTCTATGCAGTCTTTCGAAGTGGCTATTATTATATTAAGTTTTTGTTTCACTAAAACTTGATCTTGTTTGGTTACAAGTAAAATATGAGGGTTGAGTTGTGCATTATGTTCGGCTCTCATTAAATTCATGATTAAAAGTCATAATTAACATCAAGCCAGAAGAATAAAGATGGGAAAATAAAGATATGCAGCCAACGTTGTTGGACCGTGGACGACTTGGGAGTTCAATTCTTGATCTTCTGGCAGAACTGATTAACGGCATGTTTTAATGGGCCAATGACGAAAGTCCATGCGGCTGTCGTTCGCTTACCATTCATTAGCATTGTTTCATTAGAAAGCCGAATGTATATATATATATATATTTTTTGGTAGAGGGTAAAAAATTAAGAGAGTAGAAATTTCTTCGCTAATCGAGTGACATTGTTAATTACATCATCTTATGTTAAACAATCAGTGGGTATTAGTATTCCCAGATCCAGGACAAAGCACCCGCGGCCCACCGTACAAATTACAGTAAAATTAATAATGCTCGCAAAAGAGAGAGTTAGAAAAAAATAATTAAAAATTAAAAAAGAAAAACTTAACAAATCCTCCAACGGTTAGAAACCTGACTAACGTTCCCTCATCTCTGCCAGAGGCAATGACCGTTACATTGTTCAATACAGCTACCTGTAATTTGTGGGTCTACTGTTTCTTTCTCTGGAGATCCAATCTTTCGCTACTCAGCATTTGCATCTTGACTTCTGGGTGCTTCGTTCTTTTCTCTGAAACCTTCGTCCGTCTCCCTCTCTCTCTCTCTCTCTCTCTCTCTCTCTCTCTGTGTGTGTGAAATGGAACCAGCGAAAATTGACTGGAAAAGAATAGAGTCGGTGTTTGTAGAAGACAGTGTCTATGAGAACATTAACGCACCCAAATGGGTTGATCTCTTGGCCCCTGATCAAGCTTCTGTCGATGATGTAGCCTGGTTTTGTAGGCCCGGTAACCAGTTTTTCTCTTGCAATTTTGATTTCGTGTGTTAAACTTGTTAACATGTTTCATTAAATCAATGTGATGCTTCGTTGTTATTTACAGATTGTAACCATCCCAAAACAGCTGAGGATTTCCTTAAAACCCCACCAAGTACTAAGGTTTTAATCTCAAATTCTATACACCTTTCTTTCTTTCTTTAGTTTCACATAAATCTTGTTGAGCAAACTCTTGGACTAAATGATTTTTCTCATTTTATCTTCGGTGTAGTTTCTAAGATCGCTGGAAAGGCTTCCATTTGGAGATAGGAACCTAAGGTACCAATATGAGACTTTTCTTCTTTTATTTTATCTGTCCAAGTAAATTCAAGATTAAATTGCACATGTAAATGATTCTCGTGCTTTACTAATTTATTTGCTTGCTTTCTGCGTTTAGAGATGCAAGATTGAAGAGAAGAGGACAGAGTCAATCTTCATTTTCATCTAATGAAAAACCCAAATTCAGCGACAATACTGAAAATCAGAATCCAAATTCAGTAATACCACAGAATCAAGTTGAACCCATGAAAATGTCCTTTAAATCAAGCAGCGGAAACAATAAACTTATGGATGACACTTCACAAAATGATGAATTGTTGCCAAGACTAAAGAGCACACTTTCAGCTAGGAATTTGTTTGCGGGAAAGGATATACTGAATCATATTTCTGACTTTTGCAATGAGTTGAAGAAGTTGGCTACGAGAGCAAGGGAGAGAGAGAATGCGGAGATGTTCAATAAGAAGAACAGTCAAGTGGGTGAGAAGAAAGAGGTGGTGAATGAGAGACCTTGTGAGGTTATAGGCACAGTGGGTGAGAAAGAAAAGGAGAGGAAGCCACTGCTTGAGATGGATAAAGAGAATTCTGGAGGTGCAGTGGGTGAGAAAGAAAAGGAGAGGAAGCCATTGCTTGAGATGGATAAAGAGAATTCTGGAGGTGTAGGCAATGGGGAAAGTGGTAACAAGGACAGGAAGAGAAGGAATAAGTAAGTTCAATTTCATTCCATCTTTACGTTTAATTGTTATGTTACATGAATATCATGTTTGTGTATAGGTGCTGCTGCTAGTATTTCGAGCTGATTTTATTTCCATAAATCAATGGAGTCTTTTGCGCAGCTCAACACTTTTTTGTCACATTCTTCAGTTGTTGAAAATGTTTTCTGCATAATCACATCCCAAGTAACTTGCGTCTGCTATAATACTAGTGACTAAATATTTGTTCACTACATTGTGTAGAAGATTTGATGAGGCGGAGAACATCCCAGTCTCTCTGAACTTAGAGAATGTAAAGAAGAAAGGAGATGAGCGCCTGTTGCAAATCCGAACTAATCCTCCCTCTCCTCAATGCTTTTCTGTCACTCGTTCAGCCACCAAAACCACCTCTTCAAAGAGTTCCACTTACAGGTCTATGGTATGCAAGCTAAACGCTTCATTTTATTTCACATGGGAAGGCTAGAAGTTTAGGAATTCTAAAATGCATCAAAGATTGAATTCTCAAAGTCAAGATTTTTAAATAATGGATTAAACATCTTAAGCTTTGGTGAGGATATAAGGATACTAATTCCATGTTTCTGTACTTTGTTTGTTTGATTGATTGATTGATCGATTGCTTACTGTTATATACTGAAGTGATGATTTGGTGATCAGGAGAGGAAAATCCTTCAGGAGGTATTCGAGCAGAAAACACCTACCAACAAAGGAACAAGTGTTTCAAATTCAATTGTCGAAGGAAGAGAAGCAAGAGCTTTGAATGTATTTTGGTTCCTGAAGCCTTGCACATTATCTGGCTAAAATGGCTGAACAGTGCCAGAAATACAGTTCATTCAGTCTTTGATTTTAACCCTGAAAGATCTCTATTCTTTTCATTTTATTCGATCCATTAATTTGTTGCCATGTAGTCCTTGTTCCTCACTGATTCATTTGTTACTTATAATTGTAACTACCTATTCAATAATTATGCTGAAATTCATTTTCAGTGAATAAAAAATTATTGTTTGTACCCTTTTTCCATCATTTTTGCTCTGGACGAAGTTGAGTCATTAGGTAAGCAGCTTATACCAGTTGAGTCATTTTTAGCCATATTTACCCATTGCAAAATAAATCAAAAGGTTCATCGCATAATATAAATGAAGTAAAAAACACATCATATATTCGTTTATACATACTTAGAAGACATTAGAAAAGAAAATATTACTCTCAAATCCTTCAAGATCATGAGAAATTTTAATAGCACGTCCAATTCAATGCATGTAAACTTGCAAAACATTATCTTCGACTTCCGAAACTTGCAAAACATTATCTTCGACTTCCGCTTGTGCCGAATTTAGTAAGTGATTGAATAGAGTTTTCTCAAATGGGCTTCATAACTAGCTTCCTTTTTCCATGAGATTTAGATCTAATTTATAGCCCGTTTGGGAGCGTGGTGAGTCAACTAGGCTGTCAAAGCCTAGTTATTAAAGTGTTTGATAACACTTTTAGTTGAGCTTTGGAAGATTAGCAAATTTTTTTTTCCCAACTTCTACTCCACAGCTGTAGCTTTTTTCCCACAACAATTGCAGCTTAAAAGCTACAGCACCTCACTCCCAAACATACCCTTAATACAATATGGCAAATGCACCCTAAAAAAATTTAAAAAATTCCTCCCGTTGTTAAATTCTTTGAACCTGAAAAATATAAACAAGCACATGAGGACTGAAGGGTTGAAAAATAACAACATCTATCATCATGTATTCATCTTTTTTGTAATTCCCAAGAATATAGTTAAGTATAAAAGAAATCTTTCAAGCCTGAATCAATCACCTCCGATGAATATCTATTTGCCCTCCATCCGCTGTTTCCAGTAGGACGATGACTGGAGTGAATTATAAGTGGGTTTAATGAGTAATAGTCATCTTATAGTAATATGTATAAGATGAAAAGAAAATTTAATTGACTGTAACGATATAATTTATAATTTAAAGATGAAAAAAATTAAAGGATAATTTGAGTGAAAGTCGGATAAAAATTCAAAATATGAGAATATCATCCATCATTACTCTTTAAAGTGTGTTTATTGGTTAAAATAAAATGAGAATAAGAAAAAAAATATATGAGACCCAGATATTTTTTAGATTAAAGAAGAAAAATTTGATTCTCATGGGAATTGACAATTAATTTCTCATTACTTGAACTCATCATTTTATCCCACTTAAATTTTATAATTTCACTTTTATCTTCAGTTAAAGTACTATTATATTATTGTTATTATCCTTATTCTTGAAATAGTTGTTAATAATCAAAATCATCACTATTATATTATTGTTATTGTTAATAAAAATGATCAGATTTAATTAAAAATATTTTAGTAATTTAAAATAATTAATTTATGTTACACAAGGTAGACAAATCAATAGAAATAAAATTCATTTCATTATAATTTAAATAAACAACTTATTATCTAGTCTATTCCAACTCATTTGCCATTTAGATTATTCTAATTTCTACCTATTTCGATCTGATTTGATCCCATTCACCATTTCAACTCATTTTGGTTTGCAGCCATTTCGATTCTCCATTAGTAAAGGCACAATTAATAGAATAAAAAGTTGGGCGAATGAATTGATGATAAACATCGACTCTAGGTGGCTAGGTGCTTAACGTCGTAGTTTAATTTGAGAGCAATACAGGCAGCATATAACAAAGAATCCACTTTTAATCAAAGATAAAGCCGCGTCTAAAGGTGTCCCCTTTTGTCTCTCTCTCCTTTTCTAATATAGCAATATTAGCAGCATAGAGACAAGTTTGTAGATAATTCTGAACCTGAACCCTAACTCAGAAAGAAACCCTTATCCAAACCCAACACCCCAAACTCTGTAAACCTGGCCATGTTTATCATGTACTTGCAGATGGCTAATGAAAATAGCTGATTGAACTTGGAAAAAAATATTATAAATTAAAAAGAAAAAAACACCATACATATCACAATCTCCAAAGTCTAAAACAAAAGGGCCATAGTTTTATTCTTGCTTCCATACATGGATCACCAACCAAAATAAACCCAGTTCACTACAACACAAAGATCAAAAGAAAAGAATATGAATGAACATTCGTTGCTCAAACATCATTAATACCCTCGCAATTACAACAAAATTAACACTCTTTAAGAGATTAAGACAAATTAAAACGTGTGTAAGTAAAACATTTAGATCTTGTTGAACCAATAATCAATCTAATCTAAACGCAGGTTGCAGAGGATGCAATCCAAGATCCTAGACCAAACAAAGCGTGCTCGTGGATAGAGCCTGTCGGTGTAAATTCTTGACTCTCTCAAGAAATCTTCCATGGTCTCTACAAAGAGATTGAGGCTTCTGAGTGGAGGAATGTACAGGGTCAAAGGAACTGCTGAGAAAGCCACTGTGAAAAACAGCTGCAGCATTATCAATAATTAATAAACCCACACAACCAGTACAGAGAGATTTGGGAGCTCCTGTTTTTTCAAGTTTTTGAAAAAGAAACGATTTGGGAAATTTCAGTTTGGCCTTCTGAGCATAAACATTTGGATATGTATATAAATATATTAATTTAAAAGGAAAAAAAAAAAAAAGGAGAAAAGCTTCAAAGAAGAGGAAAAGAGTTCTGGAAATTTAGAGAAAGATGAAAAGTCCAAGAAAGTTCTTTGCTAGGTGCGTGTACGACCGGTGGTTACGCTGTGGGCGCTGCTAATTACCTGCCGATGATCTGAGTCAACTCCTATTTATATATATATTTTTAAATGTATTTGCTTCTTATGATAAGAATAACAAGGATTAAGTGTCACTTATTGACTGTGACATTATGATTCATAATTTAAAAGGGGGGACAAAGCACTAAAGGATAACTCTTTGTTTGGAAAATTTTAAGAATTATGTAAAATTGATATCAATTTATAATATAGTTTTTATTGCTATAACAGTTATCAGCTGTCTTTTAGATGATCATGATAATATGCTTCCAACAGTAGAAAACTACTCGCACATGTCAATGTGGTGGATAGACGCTGTCACCATGCGCATAAATTAGGTTAGGTATTTAACCCATTTTGGAATTTTTCCCGTTGTTGTATCATCCATCATCACTGCAAATTGTAGAGGATGTAAACCTTCACATGAGTGCCAGAATGAATGGATACATCCTGATATTGACATGCCAATTATATGTTTATAAAATTGGATAGGATTCTCGATTTTTTTTTTTTTTTTAGTCAAATTTGTTAACGTGAATAATAGTTAATAAATTAAAAAATAAAGATAATTATATTATAATTATATATTAATACTGAAATAAAAATTATACAAGATTTATAAAGAAAAAAATTAAGAGAGCTGAGAGGATTTTAATCCTTATAAAATTAGGATAAAATTTAATAATTTAATAGAAGATCAGTCATTCATTTATTAATATTATAAAATTGTTTTTTATTAATGAGATGATATAAAAAAATTCATTGTTATTGAATGCATGACAATTACAGAGTGGCAGTGGTGAATACAATAAATACGAAATTGTCTATCAGATTATAAATATATTATTTCTTATATTTGTCTTGTGCAGTTGTGCAGATAAAAAAAGAAAGAGAAAAAAGGAACACGAAAATAGAACCATTTCTTCTTTTTGGAATCTAAAATTGTGGTAATGGAGAATCCCATGTGGCAATTTCTGAGAGTAAGAAATGGACGGCCTCTTCATGAGCCACGAAGGCTGTTGTAAAAGGGGTCTATTTAATAAAACATTGTCAAATCATATCTTATTCTGAAAAAACTTAAAATAACAGGGGGCTAAGGGATAAGAGACCCATGACGACCTACTCGGTGAACGTGTCAGAATCCGTTTACCCTTGCACGAAAGACTCACATACACGCTGTAGTACTGAAGCAGCTCTCTCGAATTCACTATCATCTGCTTCAAAGCCTCCCCCCATATTCACTTCCCGTAAAAAAGAAAGACTTGAACGGAGCAGATCAGGGTTTTTAAATTTAGGAAATGGCAACGGTGAGTCGTATCAGATCGAGCCTTTCTGTATTCAACAAGATTCTCAGACCCAATTCTCAGCTATCCCCGCTTCATCCACAGGTAACTATCGCAACACACAAAACGTTTCCTTCGTTTTTGCCGTTTTGCGAATCTGATCCGTCGATTAATACCTAAGGTCAAATCTATTATTTCACAGTTTTATGAGTAATGATTTCATTCGACTGAGCTAAATATTCTCGTAGATGAATAACTATATTTTCTTAGCGACCAAAAATCACTTTCTAATTCGTGGCCTGTTGTTTTTCTTACAGTTATCGAAAGGTTTTTCCACTTCGTCTGTGCAGAAGGAGCAGAAAGTTAAGGTAAATGATAAGCTTATTTCGTCTTAGTTTGTTCTATTTATCCCAAAAGAAATGGGATTTCAGTAAGACTCTAGTTAACACAATGCATGATGATGATTACTTTTGTTTTTGTGAATTAGTTTGTCTGTGAGCATAGAAATTTGCAAGAGGCTTAAGTATGTCTTTGTACGTGGTTTTATCACTGAGGGTTTTATGACTTGGGAGTTTGTGTAAACCATGATTTGGTTGTCCTTCATTTCATTTTAGGTGCCCCTGGCTTTGTTTGGAGGTTCAGGAAATTATGCCTCTGCTCTGTACATTGCGGCAGTGAAAACTAACGCACTGGAGAAGGTTGAGTCTGAGATTCTTGACCTTGTTGAGGCTTCAAAGAAGGCTGATACATATTTTCAGTTCACAAAGGACTTGTCTGTGCCTGCAGAGACAAGAGTTAAGGCCATTAACGAAATCTGTACTCAGGCTAAATTTTCAGATGTTACGAAGCACTTCTTGGGTATGCAGTAGTAACTGATATTTGCTGCATAAAATTGGGAATTCTTCTTTATTGAATTTTAATCTTATTTTTCTTCTTATTCTTCCTGAGTATGAATATATATTGAAATGGCGTGTGAATAGTAATTTTTTTTTCCCCAGGTATAGTCTTTTTCTTCTTGCATTATAGCAGACTGTGGACTTTCTTCTATTTTCCTTTTTCTTGTTTGGCTACTTTTCATGTGTAAAGTTTTGAATCTCTTTGGTAAATTCATTAGATAGCTCTGGTTCAAACTTCCTATTTCTCTCTTTAGGTGCATCTGTTCTTCTCTCTCTCTCTCTCTCTCTCTCTCTCTCTCTCTCTCTCTCTCTACACTTAGGGCAAGACATAATTTCTCCATTTCTTGTGAGCATTTACTTTGAGTCCATGACTCTACATGTACTTGATTTTTCTGAAATTGATGGCTTTCTGAGTTCAGGTCCAGTCACCCCTTCGGTCCATCAGCCCACTGACAACGGTCAGCAGATAGATCGGAATCGTGTTAAGAAGATTATTCAATGGTTACCATTATTTGTATGAGTTCTATAAATAGTAGGGACTTCCTATTAGTTTCACCCAGCATCTTGGTTTCATTTGGCAGCTCTTTGACATAAACGAGGCTATAAAAGTATGATATTAACACCAAAATAACAATTAAGGGCTGTAGAAATGTTTAGTGTTGATTAGCGCTTTATTCAGTCAAATTTCGGATTTTGTTTTGGTGGGTTGCATAAAATTCAAGTTGATAGTACTTTCATTTTTTATGTTGTGAGGTTTTTTTTGATATGTAGGGTGTAAATTGTGAGGCATTTAGATCACAGCCTTCGGAGTTTCTGTTTATCTGCATTGGTTGCTTGATATCATTACGATTGCGTAGCAGTTATGTTATTGTTACTTTGGTCCTAATTGTCTTTTCCTTTTTGCAATTCTTTTATTCATCACTGTTGGATCTTATCTGGGTTATTACACAAGGCTATACTAATTTTGCTTCTTCCTTGAAATTTGTATGTTTGAAAAGTTGTTAACCACTAGTACGCTGATAATTTCCTACCAGTTGTTTTGGCTGAGAATGGGAGGCTTAGAAACTTAGACACCATCGCTAAGAGGTTTGTGGAGTTAACCATGGCACACAAGGGCGAAGTAAAAGTTACTGTTACATCCGTTATTGTAAGTTTCCTCCGATTGTAAATTTCTGTTGGAAAGAGCTTGTTACATTGTCTTTAAGATACTTATAAAACTAGTCTTTTGAGCGTAACATTTCTCTAACCAATTCTCTCAAAATTTCTTGATTAATCTTAAAGTGGTTTAAGCACTGTGTTGTTGGACCTCTAGAATTTATAGACCTTTGAAATGGGTTCTCATGTGCATTCAGTTGATGTGTATAAATGTTATTATGATATGGACATGTTTGAAGCTTTCTATTCCTCTCTAGAAAATTTGGAGTGGTTTACGTAACTCTTTCTTGGGCTTGGTTTGTTTAAGGAAACAACTCTTTTCATGGGCATGGTTTATGGAATTTGAGAATCTACCTGATGATTGACTGCATCATTACTTGTAAATTTCCCTTTTCCCCCTTAACTAACTGTGATATTTTTGTACTAGCCACTTCCCCCAGAAGAAGAGAAAGAGTTGAAAGAGACACTGCAAGATACACTTGGCCAAGGGAAGAAAGTCAAGGTTGAACAGAAGGTACTCATTATCACCCTTTATGATTTTAACGTCAATGCAAAACTAAAGATTATGAGGGAAGAAGCAAATCTAAATCTATTCTGTTTGTGCCGCAGGTTGATCCTAGCATTCTTGGTGGGCTCGTAGTAGAGTTTGGGCAAAAAGTGTTTGACATGTCCATTAAGACTAGGGCGCGGCAGATGGAGAGGTTCCTACGTGAGCCCATTCATTTTGGCACCCTCTAAAAAGGTTGCCACAGCCCCAGGGCCCAAATTTTCGAGATGATTATGCAACAACTGGAACGCTCCAAGAATTAAAAGAACCATTCATCCTCTTGTTTGATGCTGTTTGCTTGTGCTCCGCCATTTCTGAACGAATTGAATCATTGGCAAAATAAAATTCACATCTTGATCACTTTGCTTTCATGGCAAATGGTTCTGATGGACGTCAACATTTTTTGTTTGGGTTTCGGTTCGGACCACTATCTTTTAAGGGTATAATTTGTTTGTTCAAATAATTACTCGGTCCTGCACATGATACGGTTCTTAGGGACAAAAGCTCTTTTTGATGAGCATACTGTTAGACAGTGTTCGCATTTTATTAATGCATGCTCTTGATCCTTTCTCTTAGGGCAAGATGATTTGGCTTTGGTTTGTGATCTTGAGAGAGATTCTGCAGCACAGCCCTTTAAAGGCCTATAAGGTATAGATGGTATTTAAAACTTTGCCCGGTATCGGCCGTAAAAAATTGAGAAGAAAACATTGTTCCTAGGACTTGTAAATGATGCGACGATAGCATTGCAGCATGATGCCGCGTTAAAAATAATATTGATAATAAGAAATTATTAATATGTTGGAAAAATTTTAAAATATATGAGAGATATTATATTTGATTAATACATGTACGTTATGTGTAATTTGATTAAATAAGATTGTTAATTATATTATAATTTTTTAAAATATATATATATAATATAATATAATATAATATTTCTGACTTACTCTGAAATTTATTTGAAGTGGAAATGGGCCGGTCTGTCTGCACACACGTTTATATAAAAAATTGAAAACAATAGGAGCATTCTGGAGTGGAAACTGGAAACGGCTTTCATTACAATTTCTGAGTAAAAGGATAAAGCTTCCACGAAATGTCCTGTCAGGCCAAAAAATAGAAAAAGTTGTGTATATTATTAACCTGAAATTCCAATAGCGATGTGACTTGCTTTATAATGAAAGCAATACCAACTCTCTCGAACGTTCATAGTTCATATATATATATATATTTTTTATATACTACACTCAGAGCTCTGTTGATATTTACAACGTCATGAGTGTGCGAACTTTTCATGCAATTATTTGATGAAGCCCCTCAGGCTTACAGCTTACTATTTTGGGTCCTGATGGCCTAGTATTTTAACAATATTGTCCTAATAATATAGAATTTATGTATAGATTGAAATGAGCAATGTTGTAGAATCTAGTACAAAGTATAACAACCATCTGGTCTTAGTTGTTATTTCTTGTCTTTGTAACAAAGTAGCTATGTTGCTTTGTTGAGCCACACAAGCATATATGAAAGAGCTACATTTCTAGGACAGCTGTTGAGATAAAGATAAAAGAGAAAGAGAATGCTTTTTGAAGCATTTGAGTAGCTTGTGAGTTTATTTTCCACTCATCCTTTTTACCAGAAAATCGCGGCAGTCCCCATCGGCAAAATAGGGTCCCAGTAACTTATGAATTATATATATATCAAAATTTTGTTTGCCGCCTTTTGTTTTCGATGATGCACTTGACTGAGACCCTATTTATAAAAACTGAATTTTGATTGGACAATGACTTGGAATATCTTTTGATTTTATCATGATACGTGAATTCTTCTCTGGGAACTTGTCCCATTGCCATGTACAGAGAAAATTAGGTAAAGAAAAGGAATCACACGGGAAGATTACTATTACAACTCATTCAGACAATGAAAGTTTTTGGGGGTAGAGGGGTGTTATTGTACCTTGATGCCCACAATTCCAGCTGTAACATGGATACTTTTGGAAATTATATTTTTATTAATTCCCAAGTAAATAAACTCTGGGACACCATAATTTTGATTGATACCAACGTAAATATGCTTTTGCAGTAAGTTAGTGGGAACCAAAGGAATTTTGATCTCTTCTTCTGCTTGGTCTGTGTTAATATATATTTGGATGTTGTGTAGCCATATTTAGTTAAAGATGAATCTGACTGACAGCACAAAATCGATACTGAGCAATTTGAATATATTTAATCGTTGCAAACGCTTATCAGAATCTGAAAAGTTGTCGGTATGATGAACAATGTTAATTATTGAATGAAGTGATCAGAATTTGTTCCTGTTCCATCGTTTGTTATGTGAACAATCAGGGCATTGTAAGAAACTTGCCGTCTATGGATGTTGTCCCACAAATCTTCATTAGAGAATGCAAATTAATTGATATATCCTTTTTATTTTCTTTAATTTCTTGAGTGTTCCTCTCGTTAATTTGCATGGAGTCGTTCCGTCTTCTAACAACAAAATGAAGTGTCCTTTAAGTTTAATACAAATTTAAGAAGTAGCTGTTATTAATTATATCCAAGTACTTGCTTATTCATCCTAATTTGTTACTGTTAACAGAATCATGACTTGAGGAAAAAGATAAATGCTTGAATATTTGACCAAAACGGCCCGTGAATTGCGTCAGAAATACAAGCTATAGAAGTTGCTTAATCCTCAGAGCTATTCATTGCATATTAAACGTGTAACATTTTGGGTTATTGAGAAAGTGTACCAAAAGTACATTTTAAACTTTTGTACTCTCACATTCTCAAACCACACGTGCTTTACAAGGCTAACCCTAGAGAAGAGAGAGAGAGAATGAGAGAGATTATTATGTGAAGTGGAAGCAAAATTGTTGTGTCTCATAGACATATGATGATTACCTTGTGAGTGAAGAAATCAAAATGAATAAAAAAAGACTACATAGAGTCAAAGACAAGAAGACCAACCATCCCTCTCTCTCCTTTCTCAATAATATTGTTCATAAAAAAGAGGTCCCCCTCCAATCCGTTTTCCACTCTACCCATCGTACCAACAAACACAATTCCTCTCTCTCTCTGATCAATTATTTGTATTTATATGTAAACTCTCATACTCATTATTCATATTTCTAAGCAAACCCCACAACCATCGCTATCATCATCACCATTACCACCCCATCAAGCCTCCTCATTCTCTCTCTCTCTCTCTCACACATAAACAAACTAACATATCATTTACCTATATATCATTCTTTCTTATATAGCCCCATTAGCACAAAACTTCCAAAGTATCTTATCAATGAGGAAGCCAGATCTAATGGGGAAAGAGAGACTAGTTAATGGTACCAACATCAATGTTAAAGCTAATAAGCTTAGAAAGGGCTTATGGTCACCAGAAGAAGATGATAAACTCATCAAGTACATGTTAACAAATGGACAAGGGTGTTGGAGCGACATTGCTAGGAATGCTGGCCTCCAGAGATGTGGTAAGAGCTGTCGTCTTCGCTGGATCAATTACCTGAGACCTGATCTCAAACGCGGTGCGTTTTCACCACAAGAAGAGGAGCTCATCATTCATTTGCATTCCATTCTTGGCAACAGGTAATTATTAAACAAACCAAAAGCAGCATACATTGAGCTTTAGGAATTGCCAGTATGAACTTGTTTCTTGATCATCGTGCATTAGTTTGTGACTGCTATAATTTTTTTTTTTTTAATTAACTTAATCAATCTTTTGCTCATTATAATAAATATATTTCTCTTGTTCTAGTGAATTTGCCTAATTATTTTTATGTGAGTGAGATTATTAGTCGTGATTGCTTACCTTCAAAATATAGTTAAAATTTTAAAACCCAGTAAATTATAGAATAAATATCATTGAGAGAGCTGCTTGAAAGTCAATTGTCTTCTTTCTTTTGCTTAGAGAAGCATAATCGCCTAATCACATGAGGCTACATATTTTCATGCTAGGAAGCACTTTGCATTTAACTATCCTTTTTAAGCTAACTTGTTATAACCATTGCTCATTAATTTGCTGCTGATTCTTATCCCGGATTTTGATCCCATGTCATTGGCTTTTTACCTTTTTTATTCTCAAATTAATGAAATGTGATCCATCTTTGCATTTTATTTAGTCTCTACCTTTTCATACTCTTATCAAGAAGTTTCCTTAATTATTTAATGGGAGATGTAAAACGAAAAGTTGCATCCCAGGCAAAACTCTGTGCAACAGCTCAGGAGATACCCAGATCCATTAATTATGATATTATTATAATGTATATATGCTTGCTTGCTCTATCTTTTTATAACTCTGCCCCACATTCCCAAGTTTTTCTTTCTGTAAATTTGAGTTTTTGCCCCTTTTTAGTCTGAAAAATAAAATTTCGAACTTTGAATCTTCATCCACATAGACAATGAAATATGTAAAGCATCCATACGTGTGCAATCCTTCCTTTGTTCAACAATGTGCCTACATGCAAAGCATGCATTAATAATACAATTGATCCAGGCAAGCTTTCTTTAGTTTTAGACCTCAGGTATCCATGCAAAGCATGCATTAATAAGTACAATAAAACTCTTCGCTCATAGCTGATATACAATGTCTGCAATTTTTTAATTACCTTCATTTGTTTCAAACAATTTAGGTGGTCTCAAATTGCGGCCCGTCTTCCAGGAAGAACTGACAATGAAATAAAGAATTTTTGGAATTCCACATTGAAGAAAAGATTGAGAAACAACCCAAATGCACCCACACCTTCACCAAACAACAGTGATTCATCAGAGCCAAGAGGTGTCATAGCAGGGATCATGCCCATGTCTAATGATCATGACATCATGGCCATGTGCATGGACTCGTCTTCGTCGTCATCGACATCCATGCAAACTATGGTCACATCCAATAATAGCCAGTTAATCGATCCTTTCTCGATGCTTGATACCAGCTATGACATGACAAGTGCGTCGTGTTTATTCAATAATGTGCCTACATGCATAGCTCAAGTTGATCATACGGGGGATGGATTATTCTATGAGGATTACGGGAATTTAGAGCCCAGTAAAATGGGATTAGAAGGTGACCTTTCTCTTCCTCCACTAGAGAGTATAAGTATTGGAGAAAACGATACTAATGCTGCCAAAAACAACCACAACTACAATGTTGATTTGAAAGGCAATAACAACAACCACTACACTAATAATTCTTGCTTCAATAATACAATTGATCAAGGAATTAAAGTAGGAGACATGTTTGGGTTAGAAAATAATTGGCAAGGAGAAAACTTAAGAGTTGGAGAATGGGATCTTGAGGGCTTGATGGATAACATTTCCTCCTTTCCTTTTCTTGATTTCCAAGTTGAATAATTGGCCACCCTTTTAGTTTGGACCCAATAAAGCCTAGGAAATTTTGGGCGAAAATTCTTTTAAAAAGAAAACATCAAATTCGAACTTCTTTCATCTTTATATGTGTCCTCATTGTTCTCTCAAAAACTCCTCTTTTTGTTCATTCAAACGCCAAAATATTTCGGCAATTAATAAATACTGCAAAGCGACGTGAATACCTAGCTAGCATAATTTCTTGTACGTAAATTCCAGCTTTAATTTGAGGCAATCCGGTTATTATTTCAGGAGCAGTGGGTTCGTTGTTTAAATATACAGTAATAGTTCCTGAGAAGAGGGAAATGTGAATAGCGGTACAGAATTTGTAGAGTTGAATAATAAAGCTTAGTTGATCATGAGTTGCAGTTTCGTGTACATGTTGGAAATAAGTTGCAAGTGGAAGATAAGGAGGATTATACATGTAACGCATGCACTTTGCACTGTAACCAGATGATCATAATAAAGAAGAAAATTCAAATTCCTTACCCGCTCTCTGTCTCTTTGCTTACTATTACATTATTCATAAGTCATTGAAAAAATTTTACTTATTCTTGACTCTTCTTAGGAGAAGTAAAATTGCTGAGTGCATAATTAATATGCAAGTCGCGAGTTTCATGCAAAAAGATTGAAAGAATGCGCAAGCAAAAAAAGGTAGCCTCTAGAAAGCAAATTTGTAAAGATGGAAAAAAAAAAAGACGAACGACGCCTGAGAGATTCGAACTCTCGCGGGGAAACCCCATGTACTTAGCAGGCACACGCCTTAACCACTCGGCCAAAGCGTCACTGTTAACCGTGGCTGCTATCTCTTTTTAAATTTACGTTACAGAACAATGATGATTTAAACGCTGTTTAGTGTTGAGGTGTTGTGAATTAAAAAAAAAATTTAGTAATGAAATAAAAGTTGACAGGAAAATATATTTTTTAAATAATAATTTTCATAAAAATTATAAAAATATTATAGATTTTCACATATAAGTATAAGATCAAATCAGCTCAATTTTCATGTCACACATTAAAAAAACTATATCTTTCCAACTACACTATCAAATAGAGCCTTGATATCATTTTAGTGCTATCTTTAAAAGCCCCACAAATTATTACCTCTTCATAAATTTCTGTAATTTAATAGCTTCCCTAAAATATCCACGTGAGTTAATCTTAAAGAAATGGTCAATTTTCGTCTAGCAAATTTTAAAACACAAGGAATCTTGTGAGGCTTTTGTTGATCTTGATGGTCAAATCTTTAAAAGTATATGGCATCCAAGCGGAAAGGTAATTAATGTGTTGATGTGAGAGTAAATGGCATAATCGTTTTGAAATGATTTGAGTTAAGCCTCGGTTTGGTGTTAAGGTATTGTGAACGGTAAAAAAAGAAAAAAAATTATAGTTATAAAATAAAAGTTGATAGTGTGTGGTATTAAATCATAATTTTTATAAAAATTGTAAAGTTATTATAGATTTTCCCACATAAATATAAGATTATATCAACTTAACTTTCAAATCTCACATTACAGCTTTCAATTAAATCAACTCAACTTTCAAATTACACTGTAGAACTCTCTAGCCACACTATCAATATGACCTTAATATCATTTTGTTACCGTCTATATATGCCCCCACAAACCATTAGCTCTTCATAAATTTTTGTAATTTTACAGCTCACTTAAAAATCAACAGGAATTAATCTCAAAGAAAACTATAAAAAAAATAAGGGAAATTATCAATCATATACCTCGAGTGTCGGATCAAACGTCTTCTAACACTTTTCGGTATCACCAGATACCCTAAGTTGACAAAACACTTCTGCCGTCCACTATTCCGTTAATTGCCGTTAGAAAGTTAACAGAATTATGGTAAATTGACTATTTTGCCCTTAAAACTCAAAATGAAGTAAAAAGATAAATGTACCTTAAAAATTAACATAAATTTTCAATACACAATTTTTTTTAATTTTGTTATTAACAATATAATTTTTATTAAAAAATATAAATTATTAATGGTACATATTATTAATAATTATCTATAAAAATATCCATATTATACCATAAAAATTTTGTTAACAAGATATTATTTACAATTATACATATTATATCATAAAAAATTTCAGTTGGAGCTTGGACGAGTAGATCTTCAAAAGTTAGGTTAAATTTTAGAGGAGTAGATTTGGTTGTAAAGTATTTTTTTAAGTAATTATTAACAATTATTAGATAAATGGGATGACATGTCATTTTTATCAATATATATTATATGACATGTCATTTTTTACTAGGTAAATGGAATGACATGTCGTTTATTTAATCAAAGTTTAAAAAGACTAAATTACCCTTATGATGTCAGCACTTGCAAAAGGCGTTGACTAATGGTGATGACAGGTGTTTTATCAACTTAGGGTATCTGAGTGATCAAGTGAAAAGTGTTGTAGACGTTTGATCGCGACACTTGAAAATAATAATAATAAAATCTAAACTATATCTAGATGTAGGGATGACAAAAAAACTAAGGTTGACCCAACCCATTCCCATAAAATTTGGCTCAGGCTTCGCATATGAGGGCCTAGACAGAGGCTTAGGAAAAAAAGCCTCGGTCAGGCCTAAGTCCTCAATTTTTAAAAAAAAGAATTATAAATAATAATAATAAATTCAAAATTAAAAAATAATGGAAAAAATTAAAAAAGTAAGTTTAAATTCCTAATTTATATATCAATAATAAATAAAAAAACTTAAAATTATAATAAGTGTTAATTAATTAAGAAAGTACTTGAATTAAAAAATTCAGTACTAAAAAATTATATTTCTAAATTTTTATTTACTTTATTTTTTTATTTATTATTTTATTTTAAAATATTTATTTTTTTAATTCATTATTGATTATAACAACTTAATTATTATTAATTCATTTTAATTTTACAATAATTTTAAAATTTTTTAAAAATAAATAAAAGTACAAGTTCGGCCCATGTCTAACCCTTAGACTTCTTAGTTATTGGACTTGAGTCAGGGCTTGAAAAAGTTCGGTCCAAACCTTTAATTTGCCAACACTCTTAAATGGTCAGTTGTTAGTTCGGTAAATTGAAAAATAGAAAGAATCTTTTGAGTTTTTTTTTTTTTTTTAATATCTTGATGGTCAAGTGTTTAAAGTGATTGCTTTTCAAGTGAAAAAAAGGTAAGGTAATTATGTGTTGATGGGCAAGTGTATGGCATATTCATTTTGAAAGAATTGAGTTAAGCTCTGTTTGGTATTAAGGGTTATAAATGAGAAAAAAAAAATAAGGAAGTTATAAATATAAAATAAAATTTAATAATACGTGATAAATATAATTTTTAAATAATAATTTTTATAAAAATTATAAAGATATTATATGTTTATAAAGTAAGAAAGCGGTAGTTGTCCAATAGCACTACCAAACAGGGCTTTTTAATATTATTTTGCTACTATACTTATAAGCCCCACAAATCATTAACTCTTCATAAATTTTTATAATTTAACAGCTCACCTGAATATCCAAAAGAAAATAATCTCAAAGAAAATCATATGAAGGAAATATTAAATACATCCCGTTGATGGTCAATTTTAATTTAAAAAATTAAAAAAACAGAAAGAGCCTTATGAGGCTTTTACTGATCTAGACAATCAAATTAAGTGATCGCTTTCAAGTGAAAGGTAATTAATGAGTTGACGGGCAATAATAAGGGATATTCAATTATTCATTTTTGAAAGAATTTATACCAATTCCTAAGTGAGATCTGGGTTTTGTGAAGAAATGGATACCGTATTTTTGTGATGATGACAGTAGTGAGAGGTGGAAATTATATCATTATGTCGGTCTTGATATAAAAGCAAAAGCTGGTCCGATCTATTAGCAGATTATATTTCTTTAATCTTTTCCATCATGAGTGTACATGGATTCTTCTCTTGTATTTCAATCCACCTTCTCTTCAAAAGTAAGCAATATATCTAATGAATTCGCTACCCTATAGTTCAATACTAATCTGTCGAATCTTAAATTTAATTAAAGAAAAACAAAATCCCACTTAGTAATCATGTGATTGAATTTTAACCAATCAATTATTTACTTTGGGATTTATCCTGTAAAGACTATATTTTTTTTGTTTGGTCTTTTCATAGAAATCCTCCGGGTACCCACAGTTAATTGGAATCCATTTATACGCATGTATCTTTCACATAAAAAGATGCTACTCATTTATACGAGTGAATTTGATTTGGAAATTATGTGTGAGAGATATAAATGCATTATCTAAGAGCAATAATGCCTGTTGGGACAAAACACTGTACTGTCATAAACCTTTCCCATTGAAAAACACCTTTTCTCTTTCTTTTCGGCTAAGCTAAAATTAATAAAAACAATGCCCTTAAAAGAGGGAATTAATTAATGCAAATATGCTACTTTGCTATCATTCCTACGATGTAAAAGATAAAAGAAAATTCGGTGTAAAGCAAATGCTAGGCATAGGAACTTAGAGTTAGGGATACCTAAGAAGATAATTTCTCCCGCAATTGTCGGTCCAGACTTTCATTTGTCTCCCTCGGCTCCCACGAAACAATGTTTTTAGAGTGGAATTACCAGTGCCCGAATATTTTTTTGCTCTTCGAATGGATAACAAAAAAGGTAAATAAAAAGATAAATTTCTTTCCCTTTTTTTATGAGGAGACCGAGAACATTTATTTTTCAAAAGGTTAATTTTGCAAATGTTCAATAAGGTTGAGATAAAGTTTCTTGAAGTAAAAACAAAATTTAAACTATTTGAGCTAATAAAATTTTCATGATAGTTATCCTTATTTACCATTCAAAAACGTTTTCTTGAACACAATAGAACTAATTTTACGCATGGAATATTTAATGAAGTCACGTCTTTTTATCCGTTGTATATAGTATTTACATTTGACTATGGCCTGTGGGTCATGCTATTATGAAGTCGGATAGCCAATTAATAATCAAGTTTCCGCCTCAACAAAAGCAATCGATAGTTTCTTTCTTATTTTATTTTATTTTATTTTATTTTTTTCGGTCCAAAACTCCTGAAAACCCCAATATCAGAAGTAAGAAATCAGGATCAGGATCATCATCACTTAATTTACTCTCTGAGCCATGATGTCGAGCCATGAGATTACTGAAAGATCATTGGATGAGTGTGGAGAGGAAGAAAGGCAAATGTTACATGTTCACAATCACACATACCCAGCTTGTGCTTACTATGTTCAGAGCCCCTCAACAATATTCCATGCAAACACATTTAATATTATTAATACCGATCATGTTTCGGCGGCTTTCCACTCCCGGACTGGTTCCGAATTAACAGCTTCGGCCACCACCAAAAACAACCTCCAAGTGATCTCAAGATTCACTACTCTCTCTCGTTACTCCTCTTCTCGCGGATCCAACAGCTCTTTCTCCCATGACGTCAAGAAGGTCATTATAACTAGTGCAGACGATGATGAGGAGCTCCATGCACATGCTGCTGAGGCTGAGGCTCCCCAGAAGCGTCTGATAATTGTTGACGATGATGATAATGATTATGATGATGATGATGATGATGCTGGGTGGTACCATCACTATGGGAATTGGAGTAGCAGTAAAAAGGGTCTTTGGTGGAGGTATTTTTCTTTCAAGAGGTCTAATTCATGTGCTTGGATTTGTTTGCAAATAAGTTGGAGACTTTTGCTGAGTTTGGGAGTTGCATTGCTTGTTTTTTACATGGCTTCTAAGCCACCGCCTCCTTTGATTTCTATCAAGGTACTTAATTTCATCTCCTGGCTTTGAGTAGCTCTGTAATATTAATTCGTTCTTCTTTAATTTTGAGTTAATTAATTTTCTTCGCTTAATCAGTTAAATCTCTTGTTACCTGGACAAGTTTCAGTCCATTGAGTAGTGGCTAGTGATGCTCCCTTAATTACCTAAAAAAAAACATCACTACTGTCGAGGCACGATCCTTACATTGCATGAATTTTGTTAGTGGGGTTGCAGTGGCTTTGTTCTTTCTTTCCAGTAAATCCAATAGCTTTTGCGCCTGAATGTACAACCGCAGTTGAAAAAGTCCAAAGGTTGTGTTTACATTGCTGTCCTACGTTTGGGCTTTGAACTACAAATGGGCCTATCATGGGCTTTCATCTTCGTTTTTATTTTTCAAACGTTTATTCCACCCTATTCCTCTTAGCACAAGTACAAATTGAAGAACTTTCCTCTCTAAAATTCATTCTTTTAGAACTTTTTTTTCAGTTTTCGAAAGACTAACCAATCAAACTGTTCCCGAGAGATATTATTATTATAAGATTGATCTTAGTGTTCGAGTACGGGGTCTAGTATTTTAATATTTAATCACACTTTAAATATGAAACAAACAAATTATAATGACATCCTCTAAAACTTCATTCAATTAAGTTTTACCCCATTTCAGATTGCAGGAATTCGCCAATTTGGACTAGGAGAAGGAGTGGATAGCACTGGAGTGGCAACTAAAATCCTCACAAGCAATTGCTCAGTTGATCTATTAATAGACAACAAATCCAAGCTCTTTGGCCTTCACATTAGCCCCCCAATCATCGATATGTCCTTTGGCCGCCTCCCCATCGCATCATCACACGTAAGAGTTAACCAAGACTAATATTTTATTTCATTTAAACTTCAGAATAATCACATACTTATTGATATATAACATGTTAGTTAATTTGTCCCAGGGTCCAAAATTATATGCTGCGAGTCATGATTCAAGCCTGTTTCAATTATATGTGGGAACGAGAAACAAACCAATGTACGGAGCTGGAAGAAACATGCAAGATTTACTTGAGTCGGGAAAAGGGTTGCCTTTGATCATTCGAATGAGCTTCAGAACAAATTATAGGGTTGTTTGGGACCTTATAAAACCTAAGTTTCATCACCAAGCTGAATGCCTATTGTTCCTCAATAGAAAATATGACAAGAAACATCGAACTCAAGTGTACAATAGCACTTGCACTACTATTTCTTAATCTTGATTGTGTGTACGCAAGATGAAGAATACTGATATTTATATTGTTTAAAGATTTGACTAGTGATTTTCAAGTAGATTTATTTGGCACATAAATTTAAATTCGAAACATTTATGTTTCATTCTCTTAATAATAATAGTAATAGAAACCTCCCCTTTTCATGTGTAATTTACCATGAGCATTATAAATAATAATCATAAATACTTGAGTGAAAACCTCACCTCTTCGGTACTTATTTGAGATATATGTTTTTTTGTTTTCAATAACTACACTTTACAAAAAATATTAGGTGTACAATAATATATCAACATAAAGTTAAATTCAAATTTGTTGAGGATATTACTAATAAAAAAAAAAAGCATTTTAAAATCCTAAATTACAAAAAATCTAAGGTTAAATATATAGTTAAGATTGGTAAATCTCAACTTTGACATTAGATTTTGAGTATGAGTTAGTCCATTGACATTTATACATTATCAAAAAATAACTTAAGGGGTAAGACTTGTCTCAAGCTTATTTATATTTAACTTGAATTATCAATCAAAGTGAGATTATCCCTCAAGCTTATCCATAAACTAAATCAGATACAGTATAAAATTTTATAAGTCTAAGAGATTGTTTGTTAAATGTTTGAAGTCTGAAATTTTATTAATTTCAGATCTTTTCTAAAATTTACTTGTTTGTTTTTTGAAACTTATATCTGATTTTCAGAGATTTACATCTGAATAGAAAAAGTAAACTTTTGTGACTTTTATCTGAATGAGAAAATGTCTGAATGACAAGTAAATATTATATTCCAAAAATATCTCTCTAAAATAACTTATTTCCTAAACTATAAAATCTAATTCTCTTTTTTTTGTTTTAATTTATAAGGATATAAATGTCAAATAACCAAGTTTAAGATGTTTTTTATTATAAAAACAAACAAGATAACACTTATATTCAGATATTAAAAAAAGAAAAACAAACATGTCATTTAGATTTTTGTATTCATATTTATTCAGACTTTAGAAAAATTCAGACCCATTTAGATTTCAGACAAAAAAATAAATGATACCTAACTTATGTTCAAAAACTAACTCAAAAAGTAAGACTTATCACAAATCCATATTTAACTTTAATTATTAATGGACCGGAGATTATCTCCCAAACAAATTTATGCGAAGATCGAAATGAGAGATAAATTTCAAGAAATGCAAATTGAATTAGCTAATAGCAATATTGATGAGTAGTGCAAACTGCATCATTATTATATTTTGGTATAAAAGCAAAAGCTGCTCCAATCAATTCGGATATTATATATTGTTTTAATCTTATGCATCATTACTGTAGCTAAATTCTTTTGTATTTTTCCTATCAATCTTCTCTTCTAAAGGAAGCAATATCCTATAAATTTTGCAGGGCGATTGCTCAATACTAATCTCTCACTCTTAAGACTAATTATTTATGCTTCACACATACATTTTCTAAAATCCCCCTGGGGTAATCATGAGATTGACTTTAATCAATATTCTTGTAAATGACTTATTTTCATAGCTAAGAAAGAAAAAAGGTTCACAACGCCCACAATTGGATTTAAAACCCACTTAAATCTTTCACATTAGAAAGAGATGTTACTCATTTATGCTGTTACATATAGTGATGAAATTGATTTTGTAAATGCAAAGAGATATAATTACATCAATTGCTGAGAACCATAATGTCTGTGGGCACTAACCACCGTATGGTCGTATAACTTTTAACTGCAAATTACTTTTTCTGGATCCTTTTTGGCTAAGATATGAACTTTTTTATATTAAAATAAAAACAATACAAACTAAAAGAGGGAATTAATTAATTAACACAAATGCATGCCAAAGCGTGCTTAGTTTTCTATCATTCCCAAGTCCCAAGATGTAAAAGATAAAAGACTATTCGATGTAAAGCAAACGTAAAGGGTTAGGGCTACCTAAGGCTAAGATGAGAGTATCTCGAGCTCGGCCGTAATTCTCGGTCCATATTTTTCCTATCAATAATGTTAATTAACTTGTCTCCCCCGCCTCCCATGCATGCACTAGTTAAGTAACCAATATTTCTTGCTTGGAATGAGAAAACGTTAAAAAATTACATTTCGATGTTTGTTGAAATCACTCATTTTCCATAATGTTTCAATTATTTTCTCAACTTCAATCACTAATACCAGTACTTTTATGTTCTCTGAACAGACAGCAAAAGGATAAATAAAAATGCCAAATTTACATCTTCTTATTCAGGAGAATATATGTTTTTTCAAAGGCGAATTACATGTGTTCAATAAGATTGAGATAATATCCTCTCCACAAAAGCAAATTCTAAACTATTAGGAGCTGAAAATCCCTCTTGTCGTATGCATCTTTCACTGTATATCCAAAATCAATTTTTTTTTTTTTAAAGAAATAATACACAATGCAATCCAATTTCATTTGTATCTATGTGAGCCAGCAAGATTTAAACTAAAAAATTCATTTAATACCACCATAAAAATTTTTATTAGAGGTTAAGCTTAAATATTAGCCCCACATTTAGAATCAATGTGAAGTGATTAATTTTATAGCAATGCTAGGCAACATAATCTCTAAATCATAATTTGAATCTTAACTAATGTGGCATTTATTTATTGGATAACGGTTAATACTATTTAACCGTTATCCAATGAAACTCAAATGTTGAGATTCATACCATTAATATTTATTTTATGTATGATAAAGTAGTTTTATGATTAATTTTATCCCTCTTATGTAGTATCAACGCTTGGCCATGGACTATGGCTCGTTTTATGAAAGCCACTGAAGCTAATTAATAATGAATAATTATTAGCTAGCAATTAACTAAAGTTCCCTCCATTTTATCCTTTTGTTCAGTTTAAAAACCTCTGAAAACCCGTATTCAGAACTCACAGATCAACCGAATTACTCACATTGAAAGATTGCATTGTAGTGTGAAGAGCAAGAACCCAAAAAATATGTTTAACACATACCCAGTAGTTTGTGGTTACTACGTAAAAAGGCCCTCCACAAACTCCCATGCAAACACCACCATTAACGATCATGAATCGTCGGCAATCCACTCCCACTCCCCTTCTCGCTCCGAAACAGAAGTTCTCTCACGCTGCTCCTCTTCTCGCGGATCCAACAATAATAACTCCTTCTTGCATGATGAGCTCGCTGTGGCTGAGGCTCCCCAGAACCGTCTGATCATTGTTGATCCTCATGATGATGATGGGGATGGGTGGTATTATGGGAGTAGTCATAAGTGTTTGTTGATTTGTTTCCGAATAAGTTGGAAGCTTTTGCTGAGTTTGGGAGTTGCATTGCTTGTTTTTTGCATGGCTTCTAAGCCTCCACCGCCGAAGATTTCTATCAAGGTACATATTTTAGTTTAGCTTTCTGTTTCCGACTTTGGGCTTTGAACTAAAAGTCGGCCTTTTATTGGGCCCATAGTTACAGTGGCCTTTACTTAAGAGTCTCTAATGAAAATCTTTCCTTGCTTTGAAAACGTTGTGTTTCTCTCTCTATATATACATATATAACTAATCACAGGGAGGAGATTGTAAGAATTTTGTATGTATGGAGTAAATGACACACACGCATAATAAATAATTAATTAAATAACTAAAAATCCCATTTTTCAGATGGCGGGAATTCATCAATTTGGACTAGGAGAAGGAGTGGATAGCACTGGAGTCGCAACTAAAATGCTCACCTGCAACTGCTCTATTGATCTAATAATAGACAACAAATCTAAGCTCTTTGGCCTCCACATTCACCCTCCAATTATTGAAATGTCCTTTGGCCGCTTCCCCTTCGCATCATCCCACGTAAGTAGGAATCAATTAGCAGCACTAGTATTTCATTAGTTTCACTTAATTAAGCTTCAAAATAACAATCAGTTTGATTAACTCCATGTTATTAATTGTTGATTTGTTGTAGGGACGAAAATTATATGCTGCGAGCCATGGTTCTAGCTTGTTTCAATTATCCGTCGGAACAAGAAATAAGCCAATGTATGGAGCTGGAAGAAACATGCAAGATTTGCTGGCGTCGAGAAAAGGGTTGCCTCTGATAATTCGAATGAGCTTCAGATCAAATTACAGGGTTGTCGGGGACCTTATCAAACCCAAGTTTCATCACCATTCTGAATGCTTTTTGTTCCTCCACAGAAATTATGACAAGAAACATGCGACGCAGGTGTATAATAGCACTTGCACTGTTACTGCTTAATCTTTATTGTGTTGTCTGTGAGATGAAGAATTAATATAGAATTTCATAATACCTAGAGGACAATAACTAAGGGCCGGGATGAAGAATATACAAAGCTTGTTAAGTGTTTTCAATATTGATATTCATTTATGTTGCTTAAACCTTTGCTTGCATCGCATTTAATGTATCGCCAAAATATTATAAGGTTGCTCCTTGATATAAATACGCGCACGAAAGTCATTAATACTAGATAGTCTTGTCTCTCATACCCATCCGTATTTCAAAATAACAATAGGGAAGTAATAAAACAATACAAAAATTGTCAGGGCATTTTGTAATAAAATTTATAATCATAAGGTCTATTTTGAAAAATGAATCAGCATCATCTTTCCGAAATTCGAGATCTATTTGAGATATCATATCACTTAACTGTGGCTTCTGGATTTGAAATATCATGTTTCTACGGCCATAACGTAGAATTCTAACAACTGAAGTACAACAAAAAGTTGTTGATTATATATTAACTTAATAATATAATATTACTTATCAATAAGCGAAACTGAAATTAATTAAGTCATTAATGATTAAACGTCAGAGCATGCAATATTAATGGAGACAAGCTCTCAACACCTGTAACTTCCATTGCTTGCTGACCGAGATTTGACGACAGAAGCGGAGATACGAGGATTCACACAAAGATCCTGGGCCTAACTATGTTTATCATCACTTACAGTAGTCAATCAAATAATTCAAGAACTGTACGTATTGTTCGTATAATTTTAGACCCACCAGATATTTCACAACCTTAAGAGCATATTTGGTACCCCTCATTACATGGGATTGCATTGCATTATCAATGCAGCCCTATATTTGGGGCACCAAACTATTGTATTAGGGTGCACTATAGCTAAGTCGGGTTTAATTTAATGTGGCACTTGCCGTATTAAGTTTTTTTTTTTTTAACTTTGTAATAATAATAATAAATTAATTTAATTTTTTAATTTAATATTATATTATATTTTTTATTTTATATTTACAATACAATTTTATATTTAATATTATATAATTTAATATTATATTATATTTTTAATTTAATAGGTTTTTTTTACTTTGTAATAATAATAATAATAAATTAATTTAATTTTTTAATTTAATATTATATTATATATTTTTATATTTATAATAATAATAAATTAAATTAATTTTTTTTATTTTAATTAATTAATTTTATATTTACTATTTTTTAAGTACTAATAAATATTATTTTCTAAATATATAATTTACATTAATCACAAAAAAATTAATACATTACAGTGCAATACTAAATATAATATAATTAAAAATTCATACAGTACAATATAGCATCAAACATTGTACAACATTATTATAATACAGTGCTAATATAATACAGCTTAATATAATACATCAATATTAAAATAATGTAATACAACATAATATAATATAGTGTGCCAAACGCACCCTAAGCGAATAATCAAATATATGTGGTCAGCACACCGCACTACGTACGCTGTTTGTTTTAGTGACATAAATGTTTCGTAAAATTGGATGTACAGCATAGCAGTGCTCAGATTAAAAATTCAAGCGTTGAGAGTGAGTTGTGCTGTGTTACTGTTGCAAACACCCAGTCTCTAGGTGAGAATTTAATAAGAATATTCAAAGAACGCAAAATTACTCATACCTAATTAAACTTTGATTGAGTATTTTATACGCAGCTCCCACTAGGTTCTAATCTCCAAGTGTTTTAATTAATTCATTAGTGGGTTGTTGGTCCCCTTGAATGTGATTATTACCAGGATATTTAGTACTCCTTTTTCAAGTACGTACAAAACCCTTATATATTCTCAATGGCATTAGGTTCCCGAACATTTTAATTAATTATATTAGTCACCAAGCGAATGGAACAGTTATTAAATTAATATAAAGCCAAAGCATTAACTTTAGCAAATAAATTGTGAAGCTAATTGATGTTTGATTGTGGGAATTTATTTATTAATTTTATGCAAACGACGGGAGGAGCTAGCGACGTTAGTGGATTGACAAACTTTGAGGCAATATTGAAATTAATTGATGCATCTCCATGCACTAAGGTGGACCTATTAAAATGATCACATATTCTCGACATTGTTCTTAACTTAATGGGCTTCTTTGAATTTTTATATTATCTTGTTCATTTTGTTGTGAACCAAGCACCGATAACATTTTCAATCTCAACTAAGTTTAAAGACGTTAATTAATTAATTACAATTAACATAAGCATGCACCTCAGCACTTGCAAAATCATTTACATTTTTTTAACATGACAACATTTCTGTGACACTAACCATTCGTCCATTCATTAGTTTGGTGCTTGCGTTTGATAACATATGTGTTACGTTACTGCTCTTATGCACCATTAGTAACAGTTTACGTGCAAAATTAAGGAAGAGTTGAACAGCACCACGACTAAATACAACTAAGGCCTGTGTGAGATTGTTTTTTTATAAAGTGGTTTTAAAAAGTTTTCCTCTACTAGCTTGATAGCTAATGCACAATTTTCTCTTATAACTGTCATCGAGAAATTGATGAACAAAGAATGGTTTCATTACTATAAAGCATATATATTGGGAAGTAAATTTTACTGTAGATTCCATGGCGAAACTTGCTAGTTCCTTACTCTTTGTTTTTTGTGTTTTTGAAAAATCCCCCGTAGGGCTTGGTTATTGGTTATGTAATGATATAATGAGACCTCTATTCCCTGTTTTGTTTTAGTATACTTTTTATTAGGCTCCAATGTATCAAAAAAAAAAGTGATTTTAAAAAGTTAATTTTAATATTTGATAAAAATTTTAAAAAATTACTTTTGATAAAATCACGCCATCATACAATAGATTTTAAAAGTAAGACAACAATAGTTTTTTAAATTCTATTTATGAAATTCTATTTTATGCTTAATGCAATTTTATATGTATCCTCACATATGTTATAAAAATATAAAATTATCCTTATTTAATTAAAAAATAAAATTATTAAATTTAATTAGATTATTATTATAAACAACTAGATTGAGACAACAAAATAAAATAAAAATATATATTTTACTTATCAGTTATTATACACATATGATAAAAATATAAAATATACATGTTTATAAATATGTAAATTAATTCTTATTTAATAAATTAATCATTTCAATCATTTACATTAATTCTTATAATAGTTTAACAAATAGTTTTACCAAACACATATAATTATTTTTAAAATTCATAATACAGATAACAATAATTATTTTAAAAGCTTTAGAATTATTAAACTCACCCTAAGTGACAAAAGTTAGCATTTGGAATTTAATTTCTTAATAAAAAAAATATTAAAATATGTGATTTCAGGTTCATCCGATGATGTAACAATAATCAATCATCAACATTTGTAGCAGAAGTTTTTATTTGAGAAGAAACGTATATATAAAATATGTTGCACAGGAAAAGGCACATGAAAGTGGATGGGTATTGTGTGGCTTCCACGCGAAAGTGGACTCCATCTGTTATTTTTAATCGAATATAGCGTGGCTTCCACACGAAAGTGGGATTTTAATTATTTTATTGTGTTTTCTTTGGATTTGGATTCCGTGAACTTTGTGCTAATTTAATTTTAATAATAAGTGAAATTTTGATTTTTTTTTCTTCATGGTTTCTCCTTTATTTTTAATAATAAGTAAAAAGAACCAAGAAAGTCGCAAGCAATAAACCATAGAAAATTTCATTAACTTATCATCACACATAAGCAATGTGATATTTGGGGCCCTCCGGTTTTGATAGCCATAGTAGTTAGTAACATGATAAAGAGCAGAGTCAGCCCGACAAGCTAATTGCAAGCAAATTGTAGAGAATGATGTGGGATACCAATATCAATGTGCTCTCGCATTGATTTGTTGGATTTAGCAATCGTACCATTTGTACTTCACCAACAACAACAAAGAAGGTGGAGGAAAAAAGATATAGAGAGAGAGAGAGAGGAGGATAAATTATTAATTAACTCATCAAGAATACAAGGCAATCAAGCAAACGTTAAATTTATAAGAAAATGATAGAAACAAAACAACAAATTAAATGATTGATTTCTTCATATCAACTATTGATTTAAAAAAGATTGATTGACTTAATATTTACTAATCAATCATTATTTCTAAATTATTTATTTTAATTATATTAATTTCTTTTCCAACTTTCAAATAAATACTCATACAAATTGAGCCGTATAAATAAATAAAAAGTATAATTTTATCTATTTTATATTGTCTCTAAAAAGTTTTCAAAGAAAATTCTACAAAGATTCGTAAGACAACCATATGCATGGCAGAAATTGATCTCAAATTGATGTTGAATCACAAGGCAACAAGCGACATGCTCAAATTCCCATCGACGAGCAAGGAAGCACATAACCAACCCCAAGAAAGTACGGATAAATTGATGTCCCTCGATCGTACTTAATTATGTTTTTTTTTTTTAATATAACTTTTAAAATGCCCATTTTAAACAAACCTTCCAAGTTCTAACCCCGGTAATTTATTATTATTAGTAAGTGCCTCCTTAGCAGAGGCTCGCTTATTATAAAAAAGAATTAAGAAGGAAAATTTAACTTCATCCTCAGATATGAGATAACGTTCGCCATTAATTATGTCTACTGCTTTTCATTGTGCGCCCAGAAATTGATGAAATCCAGAGTAGAAGCATCAATCAAAAGCAGCGTCACAAGTCTTTAAAATTAGGTAAGCATGCGGTGATTGGAATCCAACGTAGCCCACATTACCAAAAAGGTTTCTCTGTTAAAGCCACTAACTTGTTAAAAGCACTTACAGTTTTTGTATATCACAAATTGTCAGAGTACGGCTAACCCTACGCGTGGTTCCATAAAATTTCATGCAATTAATAGAATATTTGCAGACCGTCACCTTCACGGCGGTATTTTTTTTTCTTTTTTTTCTTTTCTCTCAATTTGCCACAGAAAGAAATTGGGATTTGAGAATTGTATGCTATGAAAAATATGGAAAATTTAATAAAAACATGTATTAATTTGTATGAGGGTAAGACTATTTGAACCTTCCAATTTATTTTGTGCACCTTTTTTTGTTAAAAATTTTATTATATGAACAATTTTTTAAAAAAATTACTTAACTATCCCTTTCTTCTTTTTCTCTTCTTAATTTCACAAATTGTTATCAATTCATTTTTTAGATATATTTTTTTAACTTTAAATAACTGATATCACCAACTAAGAGAACACAAACCCCCCATTTGAAAATAAACATCAACAATTTTTTATCTCCCATATGAATATAGAAATTAATTTACACCAAACACAAAAGTTCATAAAAATCAAGAAAAAAATTCTTATGTATAGAAAGCTTGAAATAGAGATCATGGTATATTAAGAAAGACCCAAAAAAGAAATTCAAAAGAAAGTGAAATTGACCCAAAAAAAGGAATTCAAAAGAAAGTGATTGAGTATTTAGTTTACAAAATATGAGAGTAGAGAGAGAGAACTCACAATTTAAGATAGAGAAATAAAGGGATTAGTAAAAAATAATTTTGAAATTTTAAATTTTTAATAATGATTTTATTTTTTAAATTAGGTGTAGAGAGGTATTTGGTAGGTTCAAATAGCCCCACCATTTATAAAATAGGGTAAATACTTGTTTAATTCCTGTATTTTATGTTAGGCATGTATTTAGTCTTGATATTTTGAAAAATATTTTAAGACATCCTTCTTATTAAATATATAATATTTCACCCTTTCTTTTTCTTTACTTTTACAATAATATCCTTGCAATATTCTTTACATAAATTAAATTAATTTCTGTTTACCAAATTACTATCAAATTAACCCCAAAATTAAAATAATAACAAAAAAATTATTTTTATTTTAATTTACTTTTAGCGTTATTTTGACAAATTAATTATTTTAATGAATGTCCAAGGTTATGGTAAGGATATTTTTATAGAAGTTGAGAAAAAATAAAAGTATATGTGTAACGTATTTAATAACATATGTATCTTGAGATACTTTTCAAAATATGAGGATTAAATGAACACTTAAATTAAAATATAAAGACTAAACGAGCATTTCTGTTAAAATGTATAGTAGTTTTATCATTTGGCTCCATCTTAGAGATTCTCTTATGCCTATGGAGAATAGTTCTTGAGTTTGGACCCATGGTATAAATTGGCTGTAAATAAGATTAACTAAGGCCATGTTTAGTATTGAGGTGGTGTAGCTTTTAAGTCAATAAATATAGTGTGAAAAAATTATAATTATGAAATAAAAGTTAATAGTATGTAGTAGATATTATTTCTTAATAATAATTTTGGCAAAAATATCAAAGATATTGTAGGTTTTTTCTATTATATAGGTATGAGATCAAATCAACTTAATTTTTAAACCGTTATAGTTAGTGTTCACCAACCATTTTAATATTGTAACTTTTAGAAATTTTAAATTATAACCATCTAATTTCAATACCTAATAAGGCCTAAGTTTATAAATTTAGAACTCATAAACTAGCGGTTGAGTATTAGTAAAGTTGATACATTTCAATAAGCTCAAAATATTCTCGTACAGGAAACTAATTACATCACCTGGTTAGTTATAAGAAATCAAGTGATCTTTTTTATGAGTTTGATTTATAAAAGAATGTATAACGAGTCCATCTGTCTTTCTTTCCGACGTGTCCAAATTTGACCCAAGAAATCTGAAAATGTGCTGCACTAACAACTCTTTCTCTCTCGTGAATTTATATATAAATACTACAAAGGACGTGAGAGGGAGGAAACGATACATAAAGCCAAGAGTAGGTTGAGATTTGGTAATGCAAAGCAAAAGAAAGTTGGCGGGCAAAAAGCTCTTTGCATTCTCATAATCACCCAGGGAACGAATTATTGCGAAGGTACTTCTTCCTCATGACGATTGACAATTCCTTTAATTTACTGCTTTTTATACCTAATTAGTTTCTAGATTTAGACTCCTCACTGCCGTTTCTTCCTTTCACTTTCTTTCTTTTATTTGTTTCCAACTAATATTAGCTTTCTTTAATACGGATATTAGCTCAATCATAAGATCGCAGCTTGTTCTCTTCATGCATGCATGAATCAAACATTAACAGTTAATTACTGTTTATTTTTTAAAATCAATAATCAACATTTTACGTTAGTTCGGCATTTAATATTAAAAAAATCACATTTATTTAAGATTGAGGCATAATTTTATTTTAAGCATAATTTTATTTTAACTTAATCTGTGGTAGTTGTGCTATCAGAGTGTTTTATTTTGGTAAACTTACAATACCGCAATATCTAACAAAGTTTGAGTTAAGCTTTTTCAAAGATTGTGTGAATTTGAAACATGATAAGCATTTGCCCTGACTCGTGATGCAGTGCAATGCAATAACATAACCATGTTGTAGGTCGAGGGAGAGGCGAAGCAAAACCCCATGTCAAAAATGGATTCAAGAAAAGATAGGGGTACAAATTAAAACTTATCCAAATTTAACTAAAAATTGTACCTCGCGGCCCTTAAATTTATCGATTTCGTATTGCAACCTCCTCAAGTTTGTATTTTATTCATTGTAACCCTCATCAAGCCGAACACTGATTATGCTACTGGCGTCGTTTATAAAACACTCTAAAAGGTTGAATTTTTATCGAAAATACTTCAACACAATCAACTTGATTTTACTGACGCATGTATCAGTAGCCAATAATTTTTTTTTTTTAATTGGACGTAACTTATTTTGCTATGATGTCTCAAATATTTTATACACCACACATAAATATACGGTGAGGTGGCCCGTTTTTCGTTTTTAAAGGAAAAATGGTCTATTTTATCTTTAAGTCTGCTTTCGTAATAAGTTTTTGGTCACTGGTCAAGTGATCTCTTAATTCTACTTCCACTATTTTGACCATGTACGGATGTCCCGTTTTTGGTAACTTTTAAAATCGATGACGTGTCACCATTTTAGCATCCTGCTTCCATTTTTTTTTTCTAACGCCCACCAACCCCATCCCAAGGAGTCAAAATAAATAAAAGTTAAAAATGCATTAACTGTGTATAGACAGATGGCATGTTTATGTTGCATCGAGTGTTAGCAGCCGCACATGCAAGTTTTTCTGTCAGTCAACACTCGTAAACGCAAATGTTTTTGCTATATTTACAACCTCATAGTCATATCTTCTCATGGTAAAATGTGTTTGTGCAACATTTGTTTCTCGTTACTAATACCCCCAAATTAAAAAAAAAAAAACTTATTAATCAACCAATTTTATTTTTCTTAACGAAAAAATTTGATGCACATTGCAAGTAAGAAATAACACGGCATAGCAACATGAGGTTGCCCAGAAAAAGAAATTATAGTAAATAAACTTAAATGTCATATGTCAATGAAGCTCACGCTTGTATACTTAATTAATTTACTCGTTATAATTAAACTAATTGTTTATTGGAAAAAAAAGGGTACGCGCTCGTTGTTCATATTTTCTTTCAACATCCATTCGATTCCATAATTCTTTAGTTGATTCGACGTCGCTAAGGTCGGTGCGAAGTGTGAACAATGACTGCTGATGCAAAAGTCTTGATAAAATCTAATTTTATATGACTGCATGGACATGGATCCGTCTTGTATTCGTGACATTATCTGGGGGAAACTCAACGAATCTTGCTGGGAAGGCAGCTCCATTGAGTCGTCGACAGAGTGCCTTTATATATATATATCTACATATATATGTAGATATATATTAAACTTTATTGTGAAAATAAATGCACTATAGAATATAGGTTTAAGGTTTTGTTCGTACGTGATTTGGAGTGGCATTGTTGGTGATGCTATTAGGGGTTTTTTTGAACTGAGGAAGGTTTATGTATGTCAGGGCATAATCTAAGTTTACTATGCGTCAAAATGATATTATATTATATGTGTTTCCTAAGTGAGTTTTGTTTTGGCCTAAACTTTGAGATTACGCTACTATATTTCTTCTTGAAAATTGAAAAACCTTTTGTTGTTTGTTATCTTTTCTTTGATAATAATGACGAGTCCTTATGTAACAAATTAACAGGTCAAGTATTTCCATAAAAAACTAAGGATGCCTTGATAGCATTTTTTTTTTTTTTTTAATCCTATGATATAATTCCAAATGCTATGTTAAGCCCCAAAATATCAAAAATATGAAAAAAAAAAAAAGGCTTAGATTTTGAGGCCAAGCTTATGAAATTTGCCCATCTCATCACAAGCTTCAAAACTGTACAGAAGGCGTCCAATTGTAACATTTGTAGTAACTCAAGCTATTTTTAACTTCCTATAAAGTTACTTAAGTAATTTTTGAGCCTGTATCTCAATCTTTTAGATTCACTTAACCTAATTCGATCTCAATTTATTTTTAATACTTTATTTTGGCATCTTATGATACATCAAACGTAATACAATTAATTAATACATATATGATATATGTATTTAAATTTAATATAACCACAACTTGCATAATAATTTTTAAAAAATGCACATGATTTTTTTTATGACTGACTTAGTATTTTTAATGTGTTCTAATATCTTTGTTTGAAATAGGTCCGATCTAATTAAGTTTAAAGTAATATTGAATTTAAGCTTTTGACCATTTTAACGCTTTACCTAATATTCATTGATCCGATTTTAAGATTTGAGCCTCGTTCTGTGTCTAACCTATTTTTGCTAGGACCCAAAAAGTGTTTCCTTGAAAATGTGCATTTTAACTTGATACCTTCGCTTCCGTCAATTAACAATACTTGCTATGATATTGACAGGCGGTCGAGAAAATCTTAAAAAAAATGTTTTCTTAAAGAAGCTTCGTTTGACAGAACTTGAATTTTTTAACTGAGGAAGGTACAACTATCTATTTTTCTCTCAAGCTACAGAAATTAATAGTATAAGTTAACTTGGAGTTTGTCATTGAATGTGCTAAGTTGGCTTTTACTGCGTTTAAGCATATGCATTCAATTTAGCTTATTTCTTCACCTCATATAGGTTTTTATACAGATAAATTTACACCCCATTATCAGTCTCCTATTCTAATAATAATAATAATCACACCTCAATTGGTATGTCGAGTATTTTTCCATTTTCACACCGACACTACCCTTGAGTAGCTTGTTTATGCAAATAAATTCTGCACACTTTTATGGAATTTGAATTTTGAAACTCATTCAATGTCATTATAGGCCCTGATTGAAGACACATTTAACTTGGAGCTGTCACTCTGAACAAATTCGCGTTTCAAATATCATGGCTGAGGACAGTACTCTGCGGTCAGCAAGCAGCAGGTGGCTGATGCCCGTCTTTGTTTTCTTCAAAGATGCGCGGTACAAATTTCCATTTTCTTGATATTTTAAGAGCGGGTAGGTCGATCGGTCTTATATGTGATTATGTGTAACATGACATCAATTCATTGTCATGTGAAATTTTCAGGCTTGTCTTCAAGATGGATTCAATTGGTATGGAGATATTAAGGATTGCATTTCCTGCTGCCTTAGCTTTAGCTGCTGATCCTATTGCTTCTCTCATTGACACAGCATTTATCGGCCGTTTAGGTATGCTCTTATAGAAAATAATGACGAAATAAAAACATATTATAGAAGCTAATTAATTATAATCAAACTCTCTAATCAGTTAATGTTTTTATACATGTATATGTATGTATATACAGGGCCGGTAGAGCTTGCAGCTGTTGGAGTTTCTATTGCAATATTCAATCAAGCATCAAGAATTACAATATTCCCATTAGTTAATATTACAACCTCATTTGTTGCTGAAGAAGATACCTTTGAAAGAATTAAAAAAGTTGAAGAACCAGTACAAGGAGACGGGGATCATCATGACAGCTTGGAAAAGGGTGAGGCCGCTAAAAGCAGCAAACGAAGCACTGAAATGAAGGAGCCTGAAGAGAACTTGGAAAAGGGCTCAGCTAAAACCAGCAGCACTGAAGAAAATGAAACCACTTACAGCAATAATGAAACCAAAGAGTCGTCATCAGTGCCCCAGAACGGTACTCTTTGCAATAAGCCACTTACTGCAAATACTACAACATGCAATAAGTCTGCTACCCAAAGTGATAGCGAAATTAGTAGCGCGACTAAAGTGACCAAGAAGAAGCGAGATATCCCTTCAGCATCAACAGCACTATTTATGGGCTCAATTCTTGGTCTTGTTCAGGCTATTTTTCTTGTATTTGGAGCTAAAGTTCTCTTGAATATTATGGGCGTCAAATCTGTGAGTTCTTTATTATTTTATTTAATTTGATTCACTACTTGTCACTTCATTCTTTCAAACATTATTACTTAAACTTATTAAATGTAAATCAAATCCCTCTAGAGTATAGATCCACCCCGTGAGAGCGGAATTATTTGAGTGCGAAACCAAGTGTACATATGTAGCTTGCTTCATATTCATTCCCTTTAATTACTGCTTCTACTCTACATGCATTTCTGTTTGCTGCCGCTCTTTTCAGTTGAACCGACTAAGAGTCACATATGCAAATTTACTTTCTAATGGACAATTATTAATGATCAGGATTCACCTATGATGAGCCCAGCTAAAAAATACTTGACTCTGAGATCACTCGGTGCTCCTGCTGTTCTTCTCTCTTTGGCAATGCAAGGCGTCTTTCGAGGGTTTAAGGATACAAAAACTCCTTTGTATGCCACTGGTAAGCAAAATTTAATTAATTATTTTCCTTATACATACATATATATATGAAATAAAGAGTAAAAAAAAAAAAATCTAGTACTTTCTTCTTCGTTGTTAATATTCTTTGGATTAAAACAGTTGCAGGAGATTTGGCAAATATCGTTTTGGACCCAATATTCATCTTTGTTTGCCGTCTTGGTGTTAGCGGCGCAGCCATTGCACATGTTCTTTCTCAGTAAGTTTGTTTTGTGCATATCAATTCTATTTTTCTTATTGCATATATATTCTCTTTCATCTTATATTATTTTGCCAAATTCTTAATTGAGAGAAAAAGACATACGGATTGCTAAGTTTTAAGATTTGGCCCCAAATGAATATATAGACCTCTATAGATTTAAGATTAGTGAAATATAATACTTATATATCCATCCAAATAAATAGAATTCACATTTAAAGGGTTGTTTGTTAAACACCTAAAGCCTGAAATTTTATTAATTTTATATATTTTCTAAAATTTGTTTATTTGTTATTGTAACTTATGTCTGATTTGTAGACATTTTCATCTTAATATAAAAAATAAATTTTTGTGACTTTTATTTAAATGAAAAAAATGTCTTAATGAGAAGTAAATATTATATTCTTAAAATATCTTTATAAAATATGTTTATTTTCTAAATTATAAAATCTAATATTTATTTTTTTGTTTTATTTCATAAGAGAATAAATGTTAAATAACTGTATTTAAGATTTTTTATTTATAAAAATAAATAAGATACCACTTATATTTAAATATTAAAAAATAAAAATAAATAAATTATTCATATATTCTAATTCAAACCGATTAAGATTTTCTAGACGGAAAGGGGTGGAGGGAACATGCTTCCTAAATGTCAATTTCTAAAGCAGTAGGTTTCTAGGCGTCAATTTCCAAAAGAGTGGGGTCTAATTGTCCACTAAGTCAAACTAGGGGGTTTGAGTGTCCTCTATTTAATGGATATTCCAACTTTCAAATTGTTTAGTACTTTGTATTAACTGATTATCTTTCCAGGTACTTGATTTCACTGATCCTCCTATTGAGGTTAATGAAAGAAGTTCATCTCTTACCCCCAAGTCTCAAGGATTTGCAATTTAGTCGGTTTCTTAAAAATGGTAAGGTTCTCAGGAATCAGCTGATTGCTTTTCAGTTTTATCTATTATTGAATTTATAAAATATACTACCATTGGCTAATCTAATATTATGACAATATGTTTCTTTATTTTGGGCACAGGTTTTTGGCTGTTAACAAGAGTGATAGCAGTGACAATATGTGTGACTCTGGCTGCTTCAAGGGCTGCAACGCTTGGTTCAATTCCTATGGCTGCTTTTCAGATTTGCTTACAAGTCTGGTTGACTTCCTCGCTTCTAGCAGATGGTTTAGCTGTCGCTGGACAGGTAATTTTTTTTTTTTTTTTTTTTTTTTTTGGGGGAGGTTTCAATTTTACATTCATTTTTCATGGTTAATTAATTTGTTATGGATATGCATCTTGCAGGCAATTCTAGCTGGTGCTTTTGCTGAGAAAGATTACAAAAAAGCTACACTTGCAGCAACCCGAGTGTTGCAGGTACATTTTTACATCTAAGAAATTCCATATAAGGATCCGCACGTTCTAAAATTTTAATTTAAAATCAGAACGCATTGTCTAGTTATAATTTAACATTGTACCGTAGCTGCACATCATGTGTGGATTTCCGTGAATATAAGACTCTATATGGTGCTCTCCTTAAGCTCATTTACCTCTGTTTATTGTTGCTATACATTCATGGAAGTAAACTGTAAAAATTTTGTTTTGCAGATGGGTTTTATTCTGGGCTTGGGGCTTGCTCTTGTTGTTGGACTTGGCTTGTTCTTCGGCTCAGGAATCTTTTCAAAAGATGTTAACGTCATTCACCTTATAAAGATAGGCATACCGGTACGTACTTAATTCCTTTTTTTAAATTTTTGGTGCCATGAAATTCACCTGAATATATGTTATTTTTCATTTTTGTTTTTAACCCTTCAGTTTGTCGCGGCAACTCAACCCATCAATTCATTAGCTTTTGTTTTCGATGGTGTAAACTTTGGAGCTTCGGATTTTGTATATTCTGCGTACTCCATGGTTAGTGTTGAATCGTGCATTTCTATTTTTATTTTGATTTCAAATTCATCTTGAGAAAATAATGTGCTTGACCTTTTGTGTCCGAATAATTTCTTCAGGTTCTGGTTGCCATAGCAAGTATAGCATCCATATTTGTTCTCTCTAAAACCGGTGGCTTTGTTGGAATTTGGGTTGCTTTAACCATATACATGGGTCTCCGTACATTTGCTGGAGTTTGGAGGTAACCTTTCTTTTTCTTTTTCTTTTTTTAATTTTAAAAAAAAAAATTAGCTCCTTCATTTATTAAAAAAGAGTGCATTTTTCTAAAAATTTGTAATTATTGCGCTTAGAAGTCCAAACATTGGAAATAAAATTTTTAATTAAAAATTATCGTTGCTCTGACAATTTCAGGATGGGCACGGGAACTGGACCCTGGAGCTTTCTCAGAGCTCGACTCTTGCCATAGGAAAAATGGTTCCAGGAATATTTACTATAAGCGACGCATTTTTGTTGTCAATTATTTTTTTTCTTGCTATTTTGATTTTGTTACGGTACCGTTTCTTGTTTCCCAGATATGCATGATACTCTCAGTGGCTTTCCACAGTATTCTCATAATTTTGTGTTTGAATATCAGCGTGCTTATAAAAATAAGAATTTACATATTTCTGTCGCTTGAGATATTTCGTTCCAATATCCTAGGATGGGGGATGCGCATGACAAGTCGTTTAACAGTAGAATTTTGGACAACAACGCTTATGCTGACATGAGATTAGGAGGAAACTTTTTTTTAAAAAAAAAATTAAATGAAATTATTATTTAAGATCATAACTCATATTACATAAAAATTTTAATTAATATTTATAAATAAATTATTATTAAAATTAATTTATATCAATTCTTATAAAACACACTTAAATTTTTTAAATTTTTACTCAAATTGAAGAATGAAATTAAACTCACCCAATGGCTCGCGAAAATTACAAGTACGGTTATTGTGAAAATTATTGATGATGCTAACCAACCAACCAAACAAATCATACTTAGGAAAAAAGCAAACATGCTTTATCAACCGACCTAGAAAGCAAAAGCCCTTGAAAACCTACCCCATGCCCCACTACTCACATCATTATCAAAATATAAAAGGTAGAAATCACAACCATTTTACAACATATTCTTATCTAACTCTATTAACAATGCATGACAAAATAAATAAATAGTGACTCCTTTTAAATGCCTCACCCACCAAACTTTACTTCATGGGGTTAGTGGCTTGGCTTGCATCAAAACAAGGAACATTTCAACACATTAAAATCCTCAAGGACCACACAGTTAGATGATCACGTACATTGCATTCAGCCAAAAAAGTGAATAAATAAAGGAAGTTTTGCTTCCCATGTCAATCTCACATGTGACGTGATGATCTACTCAAAAAAGATTTCAAGAATCCGAAAACATCCATTTAAACAAATCCCCATCCATTAGTGTGGGGTACCATTAACATAACAACAACATATTCTGATATTCCCGCTCTTTCATGTTTCCCACAAAATAAAACCATCCATGCAAGATAAGAAAAGAGAAAGTGAATGTGAGGGAAAACGAGAAAAAGTCATCTTATGTTATGGGATCCTCCTATGTTGCAACAGTTGCAACGTGCAACACTTTTTTGTCTTCATTTAGATTTATCGTTGGATGTGAACGGATTTCATCTAATGGTTGAGATTAGTCAATGAAAAAAGAAAGTATGCAGTGACAAGCAGTAGAAATACGATTTATTTACGAGAAAAGAGAAATAAAGGGTTGAACAAATGGTGGTTAAAAATAATCCGGAGACACCGACATCGAAAGAAGAGGATCGCATTTGCTTGGGGGAAACTATTTGGAGGATTCACCTAAGTTAGAACCTGGGTTTTGATTTCAGTGGCGACAGGCAAAGAAACTAGCGGGTTGTAGATGATTTAATTTGACAAATAATCAAGATACGCCGAACACAAGAGAAGACGATTGCAATTTTATGGAGGAAAAAAATTCCGATGATTTGTTTATGAATCGGGGCTGTCGCGGGAATGAATTGGATGGCGCTTTTGAATTCTCTTTTGTTCCAGAAAACCTTCCGTGCTTGTTATAAATACCCAACACTTGCATACAATAAAAAACAAGAGCAATACGCAATACACAGCAATCAATCTAGTATCAAATCTCACATTCTGTAAACATTTATCACGAAAAAAAAAACAATGATGATTGCAAGTTTGTTTGGTAACTAACTCAACAGCATTTGGGATCCCTTCTCTTTTGATGTTTGGGACCCATCCAAGGATTTTTCTTCACCTTCACTTTCCTCTCAATTCTCTCAGGAAACCTCAACTATTGTTAACACTCGCATGAACTGGAAGGAAACCTCAGAAGCTTACGTATTCAAGGCAGACCTTCCAGGGCTCAAGAAAGAGGAAGTGAAGCTCGCGATTGAAGATGACAGGACCGGCTGCAACAGTTGTCAATTATTGGATCAATTAACTAATAATTAATTTCAGCCGTTGGATTGAGGAAGGAAGCATCGAACGAACCTAACAGAAAAGGACAAAAACTGTGGCACAATACCACAGTTGTAACGTAGTTGGATCCTATGTTATGTTAAGAGACAAGGAAAAATAAAAATTAAAGGTATTAAAATATATTAATTAATAACTTTGAATTCGCTTTTACATCGTTCAAAGGAACCATCTTGGCTCACTATCTCTCATACTAGAACAATGCATCATCCAACTTACAATTGAATCCCTCAAAAAGAATATTACCATCCACTGATCAGAATACTGAAATACAGGAGTAAATGCGACATCAAAAGATACAAAGCTCATGTATCTGCTTCTTTCAAGGGTAAATTAACAGCAAAAAAACAATGATAATAATATTCCTAAAAGCAGAAATATAGAAAAAAAGACCAGACCTGGACTAAGTTTTTTAATCTTATGCCCAGAGAAAGGCTACTTCCTACCATCCTGTTGTAAGCAATAAAATGGTCAAATAATGAATAATTTTTCAGCCATACTTGATCAATCTTCAGACACTCAATACAGTTTGTCTTGACAGCTTCACAATAACCACTAGCAAAATTATCCACCAAATGTATGTACCTCGAGAAATCTCTTACCTATCTTCAATTGGGTGACTGAATTGAAATGAAATCAACTTCACTAGACTACGAGCTGATCAAGCTGCATCTGCTCAAGCCATGCCCCAATGACCGAATGATCAAAAGAATCAGTTTGAGAATTAGAATTCAAAGCCTCACCAGATGATGCAGTAGTGACAACTGGGTTGGTTGTTTTCTCCTTCATCATCTCAGGTGGTGATTCCTTGACTATAGAATGGATCCAAGATAGATCAGGCTCCTCATGGTTGTTGTTCCGAAGATCACAAGAAGATGACCCTCGCAACAATTCCAATTCATCTCCTTTAATAGACCAGTCCAGTTTTCCACTTGGAGAACCCCATTTAGACCAAGAAGAATTTACATTTCTAGGAGATCCAATATTGGGGATGGGATAGTTGGATATAGGATCCCTTGAGCTCAGGCTGCGAAGCTGTTGTTGCTGCTTTTCACGCTGAGCAAATGAAGCTAGCCTAGGGCCCATAGGGGAAATTGGTTCCACACTTCTTGGTGACATTCTACCAGGTGATCCAACACGAAATGATGCCTGTAAGAGGGGGTGCTCCACATTTTTGGGAGAGAAGACATTCGTTTTACTGGGAGACAACATGCTCTGTGGTTGTTGGAATTGATTGAGAACAGAAGATTTGTGGGTTGGGGAGAAAACAGCCTGATCAGAAAACCTAGGAGATGAAGAGATCTCAGCAGAAAAAAGCTCATCAAGGTTTGATGGGGTTAGTGTTTTAGGTCGACAGGTACGACTCAGACAAACAGAATTATTTCTTGCTTGAGAGAAACAAGTTAGATCATTTAAAATGCGTTGCTGGGAATCAAAATCTGACAATGAGCTAAAATTATCAGGCAGTATATCTCTAGCACAAAGGGAAGATCTCAGTCGACTAGATTGAATATTGCTTCCTGGCAGATTAAGTGTGGGCACATTTGGCTGAGGCCACATCATGGATGAGTGCAAATTGCCATTTCCTGAAGGGGACATGGGCTGACTAAATGGATTCGGCGACATGCCAGACATTGATGAGGGTGAACCTGGCAAAAGCAAAGCAGCAGCCATATCCATAACACTAGCACCAGATACAGTGGAGCGCGGTGAAGGAACCACTGAGCCGTTAGAGACATACAATGGTCGGAGCTCCTCGGCAGTGTGGGCAAAAAAGCAAACCCGTCTATCACAGCTTGTGCCATCTTTGCAAAGCCGAGTTCTGTATTGAGCTGGGTGTAGCCAGCACTCGAAGACCCCATGAGCATACTCGCACATATCACCACGCCTACAAGCACCTTTACGGAAATCAGGACAAGGAACACAGCTATAGTGAAACTTCCGGGGATCTCTCCGGCGAGCGTTCTCTCCTGGGTGGACAAAAGGGCACTCCGTCCAATCATGGGAGTATGCTCGAGAACAAGGACGGATCTTGAATGAGAACATACGAAACTCATCAGTCGCATATATGCTATTTTTAATGTCTGGAAGAGAGGGGTCAATTGGGTATTCCTTCTTCTCAGCTCCAGAGCCAAATGACGCATCATTAAACTTTAAAGCCGTTGGAGAGGATACCAACCGGGAAGGAGACGGCGGTGACCCACTGGCAGATGCAGTAAGGGGTGGTGAGCTATAATCAGAATTGGAAGAACCAATAGATACAGTCAAATTGTGCTCAGCACCTGAGGCAACAACAACAGATGAATTCTTCCTTCCAAAAAGCTCTTCAAGGATAGCCCTCATACTATCTAATTTTGGTGGCAGAACAATAACATCAATAGGACGATGCCCATTAGCATCAACACAATCTGGATCTGCACCGGCAGATAAAAGCAACCTAACAACATCAACAACATTAGCAGAACCTCCAGAAGCAGCGCAATGAAGGGCAGTGGTTCTATCCGAGCCGCACGAAACATTTACATCAGCCGAAGAATGCACCAGTATAAGCTTAAGAACATCAACACTACCATAAGTAGCAGCAACCATTAAAGGAGTCCGATGCTCAGATACCATCTGTTTTGATCCATTAACACGCCCGTACCACAATCCAACCTCATCGATAGAAGAAGGATCCCGCTCTAACATCCGCTTAAAGCCTTCAACGTCATTGTTAGAAGCAAGTTCCAGCATGCTGGTAAAAGAATCTTCAGTCTCGGCAGTCGAGTAATTATTCATATCTTCGGTGTTAGATTCTGATTTATCTGGGCCACCGCACATGCTTCAATTAACTGAAAAATCAAAAATTAAAAAATAAAAATCAAAGATCCTGTAAATCGAAGCATTTACATACAACAAAATGAGAAGAACCTAGAGAAACATCAGTATAGATCTGCGCACAATCTACATAGCCACCTTCTTATCTTTTTTCTTATTCTTCTAATCAAAGTCTACAACTTCTTCTTTTTTTCTCTCATTCATTTTCTTAGCAACCAAAACATGATAAAAAAAAAAAAAAGGAAAATGAAAAAGAAAAACAGACACAGGCATACACATTAGCAAATTATATAGAAAGTTACGAAGATTAAAATAAAAACGAACTCACCAGCTACAAGACTTGAAGCAGAATGAGGCAGGTCGAACAAAAGTCAACGGAGATCTAACTGAGACTTGGGGACTATGCTATGATCATTGAACATTGATCAGCATCAATTCTAAACTTCTAATAGATCAAAGACAGGCCACAAAGCATATAAACGAAACAATATACATCGGTTATCAGATGATGCATACAGTGCTTTGTAATATCATTATTACAAGTTATCCTTTTTCTTACAAATTCGATGACGCTAACGAGGAAACAATAAAACAAATCTAAGGCAATGGAAAGGGTAAGAGTTGAAAGTGAAACAGAGATTAAAATTGAAGTGCTGATTTTTTTTTTTATATATTTTTTTTGTGTTGAATTTTAAAATAAATATTAAAAGAAAGGAAAAAGCAGAAATCCAAGGGAAATGGTATTGAAATTCACGTTAAATGAAGTTGAAATTAGAGTCAAATTTAAAGTGGATTGGAATTAAAATTTGTGAGAGTGGGACTGGTGTCCGGTTGGGCCAGTGAGAGAGTGCGGACCTGAAGTGCAGGTTAGAAATGTGGATTTGAATTTTTGATTTGGAGTCCGCCAATTAAACAAAGTGTGTCAGAGGAGCGGTCAATTGTGGAGTCAAAATCAGAGTAAAATGTCGTTCCTCGAATTTTAAACTCCACCGCTTTTTTTTATTTTATATATTATTACACTATACTAATTCTCATATTATAATTGATATTTAAAATTAGAGTAAAATATTATTTTTTAAATTTTAAATTTTATAATTTTTTTTAATTACATGAGACTAATGCTCATATTACAATTCATATTATATGAGATTTACAATTAATATTTATAATTATTGAGATCCGTTTACATTAATTCTGATATAGCACCATTCAGATTTTAAACCCTCTCAAATATTCGAGAGACGTCAAACTCTCATATTATGAGAAAGACTGTTTTCACTCAAACTCTAAGACTCCACGGCTTCTATTTAAAATAAAAAATAAAAATCTTATATATTATGACATTACAAGTTCATCAACAATGTTATGGAAGATTTACTTCCCAAATGGAAAAAATTCAGGGAGCTTTAATCTCTAGAATTAGTAACTGAGGGACTTTTAGCTATTGGCATTATAAGATTCATAAATTTTATTTTTTTTAATTGCTTACTACGGTTGAATATATTTATATAAAATCTAAAATTCCCATTTCAAATTACAAGAGAGTCCGGGGAGCTTTTGTTAGAATACATTTGCTTTATCAAATTATTGTTGTGTGTTTTAACATTTTCATGAGTTGCGCGCAACAAAAATTTGATAAAATAAGTGCAATGCATTGAAAATACTAGAACTACATGTTGATTAAGTTGTGGAACAGACATATATGTTATAATTTGATTATCTACTATGAATTTAGATACAGACTCTTATAAAGTAAAAATCTATTAAAATTACTCGACAAATCTACTTCTATTATTATTAGAGGAGCGTATCTATCCCTATTCCATAAGATGTCGAAAAAATAATAATAATAACAAATAGCCTTCCTAAATTAAAGGTATTAAATTTTTATTGTAATACCTATATTTGATAAAAGGTCGGTTATTAGAATTTTCTTTAGTTGAAGAAAACTAAATGCTAGTGGTTCTTTAAAGGTATTAAATGTCTAATTTTGTGCCCAATCTCCATCCCGAAAAACAATCCAGTTAATATACCCACTTATTACATTTTATCTGACTATAATTAATGTCCCATTAACGAGCAAAACTAACTAAGGAAATGTTTGGAAAGTAAAAATAATTAAATTAGAAATAGGATAGCACCTCCAATTATAATTGTTCAAGTTTTAAAATGTCATCTTTATAGTCAAATTAACATAAAATATCTTATAACCTAGTATACTTTATAGCCTTTCTCTCAAAAACAAATTATTTTACTAGTATAGATTGAGTTAGGTTAAGCATCCTTTTCGTAGTTGTATCTTATAACTTGAAATACCTCACACTTCCTTCCATCAAATAAGTGAAATCAATATACTTTATCACCTCTATTATGAAAATGATAAATAAACTCTATCACTACTCCTTAAACACAAATAAATGAATAATTAATATAACTTTATCTATTTATTTATTAAATAAGTAACTTATTATATAGGCTCGTCAATGAAAATTCTTACATGAAATACTACATTTGCTTACCACGTAGCTTGCAACCTTTTTTTCGTACCCCATTTTTTTGTCTTTTTTGCAATCCAACCATTAGAATCAAGTCATCAACTCAAGTGTTGCAAAAGCTATTCCAAAGGCAAGAACATAAATAATATTATCATTTATAATTTTTTTTACGTGAAAACAAAGAAATTGTTTAATATTTATTCTACTTCTTAAATTTGAAATTGTAAAGAATGACTGAAGATTACAAGAGAATTACCTTTCAAAAAAAAAAAAGATTAACTAATTTTTTAAGGCTTCTAATGTAACCTTTCTATCTTGTGTTGTTAACATAAGATAAAAAGTTAGTCTAAAAAATTTATCCTAGGAGCCCCCTCAAGATAATAAAATCATCATCACATGATAATTTAGTAGGGCCAAAGCTGTATTATTCTTAATTTTACTAATACATGTCAAACACTATATTTAGATTAAATTTTAATAAAATAAACATATCCCACCACCTTTAACCGCATTTAACAAGCGCCAATTATTTAATTTTGTATGGAAAGCAAGATACAATTCATTTCTTATTACAGTGATAAAGGAAAAAAAAAACATAAACAAAATAGATTTCTTTTAAGATAATGCGAGTACTTTTTCTCAGTTTTTGTGTTCAAGAAATTGATCTAATCTATGTAATTTATTTGTGATACTTTGGAATAATTATATATTTGATAATGAATAAATTAATATTTAAAGTAAGATAAAATGATTGAAAAGAATACATAAAAGAATAACTTTTTTTTAAATTTTTAAATTTTTAAATTTTAGTTAGTGCTTATTACCTAAAATTATTGAAACTTATAGTTTTTGTTATTTATAGAAAACAGCAGGGACTTCTGAAGAAAATGCTAAACAAATTTTTGAGAAATTTGAAATTATTATATTTTAATTGGGGCTTGTTGTGTAAAATTTCTGAAACTTATAATTTTTATTATTTACATAAAATATTAGGGACTGCGAGGAAATATCCAGATTTGGTGTTTGGTACAATAGGTGCAAGATTGTTTTGTCCAGCTTAGCACTATAGGATGCTTTTCCCCCACTAACAAAATGTATCCTGTGTTTATGACGAAAAAGAGAATAGTCTTTTTTTTGGGTTTAAAGGCACAAGGGGACATTAAAAAAAATGAAAGAAAGAAAGAAAGAAATAGCAATTGCATGAATTAGTCCATTGGAGTTTTATTTTGGTGTCGTTGAAATCTTTATTATTAAAATTATGCAATTCTTAAAATATCATCCGGAACGTAACTCCAGCTCATGGTAAATTTATAATCAAAATAAATAAATAATTAATAAGCCAATTGTTTAAATAATTAATTAAACATTTATTCGTATGATTCAAAATCAACCACCTGTTTCATTACAGCCACGTATACTCACAAGAATTTCATCTTCTAATTTGGTTCTTGAAATGGGATTATGTTATAAAAACTCCAACTCATCAAATTTAACGATGTACACGTAATTAATAATTCCCTAATAATTTCAATTTGAACAACCGTACAAAGCAACCAACATGTTGAAATTAACAAACGAAATGGTTCCATCTCTGAAAAGCAAATTAATGGTAAAAAGCCAAATGCAATGTAAACAGCATTTCTTGCTTTAACTGATTGTGACTCAAATTTTGGCTTCTCCACTTTGGCTGCCTCCAATGGGAACAAATCCAAGATGGACCCTAACCAAGATCTTGTGACCCCGATGCCCTAATCATCGGATATTTGGCGAAAAGTTAAGTCTTTATCATAGGATCCAAAAAAAAAAAAAAACTGTATTTTCTAGCTTATCCGTCCACAATTTCGTTTGCGTACAGGAAAGAGACCCACTTGGAAGAAGAGATCACAGATCAGTGGTGCAAGGCGGCCCAGCGGCCAACGAGCGGGAGTCGAGTGCTCAAATCAAGTCATCATCAACCAATAGGGTCCCACATGGGAGAATGGGATGATCTTCGCCGTCGACATTCCAAAGTACTGAAAAAATCATTGTACTGCCAAGACTCGATGGCCGAAGCTGTCAATCATCGGCCACAAATTACAATCTTGCGGTCCAGTGTCGGAGAAAAAGTAGGGACAAACCATTGAACGTATCAAATGGCGATAAAAATTCAAAATTAAGGCCGTACGTGATCCAGCGCTCCAGGTCAGGCGGACCCTTAAAATATTAAATGGCTGTGAGGTATCACTCTCTCACTCTCAGTTGGACGCGTGTCCACTATATTGTCCTCTAATGTAATTCATCAGTGCACGGGTCTTTGTTTTGTCTCTTGAATTTAATGCTTCTTACACCTTTTTTTTTTTTTTTTTATAACGGATTGTTAATTTTTAAATTATAATTCATATTCTTCTAAAAAAAATATAATTAATATTATATAAATTTTATAATTAATATTTATAAACAGATAATTATTAAGACTAATTTATATTAATTATTATATATTCTCTTTAATATTTAAGAGTGTCTACTAATATTTTGACTAATATTTCAAAAGAAAGATTTTATTTATTTTAATGTTTGAAGGGTATTTATTTTATTAATATTAAAAAAAAAGATTATTTTTATTTAATAATTAAAAAAATAAATAAATTTTTACATATGTAGCGGGAGTTTGAACCGTAAAATTCTGACCACTGAACTATCGCCACTGGCCACTGAACTCACAGTTACAGTTGTATATTATCGAATTTGTTCAATATGGTAACGGTTATGCCACTTGTTCACGTCATTAAATCTGACAAAATTACCCGTACCTTCGTAAACGCACTTTAGATTCCGCGGCTACTCCATTTCAAGAGAAATTACGGAGGTTCAAAAAAGCTGACTCAATTGTTTTCCCAAAAAAAAAAAAATGACTCAATTGAGACATTGAGCTTTTTAGCTGAAAGTCTTTTTTATTTAAGAATAGGCTATGACTACGATAGAATAAATCTACGGTGGAGTATTAATTTTAATTATATATATATATATATATAGAGTAAAATGTTAGAGGTTATTAAGTTGGTAATTGGGATGTCCAAATTGAGATTGCCCGATCCCAATTCAATCTAGGTCGCCAATTAAGAGGAATAACTATCTTGAGTAATAAATTGAGACAAAAAAGTATTCTCAATTCCCCCCAGTTAAAATCTCAAATTCTAAATGTCTCGATGTTAACTAGAACTATCTAATTTTAACACGTAAATTAACAAATCTTTTTTTTTTCATTTGTTTAGTTCAATTAAACTTTAAAAGTCAATGTTGTTAATTAAAAAAAAATAAAAGTGAATTCAAATTGCAAAGTAGTGAACTTGTTAGGTTTCGGCTTGGGTCCATTATTATTATTATTTTTTAACTTTTAACATAAATATTCTTTTTCATTTAGTTAATTAATAATTAAAATAACTGTTGGGACAATTGGGACATTGAGGATCTTAATCGGAATTTTTAATATTAAGTTAAAAATTTTGTTCTAAATTCGGACTGATTTTAAATTAATTTTAAAAAATTTATATCAAATCTATACCATTCAGGATGTGATCCCAAATCGTGATCAAGATTCAGGAAATTCTATCAATCCTAGAGATAATATTATAGATATATATAATTTGAAAGGTGGCATAACCATAAATATTTATATAGATTGAGTAAAGTAAAAGAAGATATTCAAAAGACAATACAACATTGATGTTAATGAAAACTCTGTTTTAAATAAAACTTACTTATATAGAGTTTTTTATAAGTAAATTTTTTGCTAAAATTTATTTAGTTGTCTATAATAAATTTTATTTAAAATTATTTTAATCGGCAAACATTTTAAAAATTATGTCATAAAAAATAAAATAGGAATGTAAAATAAATTAAGGATACTTTAAACAATTTAACTCTTTATTTAAGCTTTTATTGATATGAGCAAAATAATTTATTTTATTCCAAATATTTTACTCAAAATATAATCAAACAATGCAAAAAATTTTGAAAAAAAAAACACATGTGACCATTAGATAAAATACCAAACATGCTCAAAACCAAATAAAAAAATGTAATATACATGTATTCAACTAATATTGAGCGAGTGAATTAATCGCTCTTAGTCCTCAATGGTTTCCTAACTAGGGATGACAAAATTACTCGAAATTGGCAAAACCCACCCAAAACCCATTCACTATTGATAATTTACAGGTCACAAGCAAGTTTGATACTCCATTGTACGTTTGTGAGTAAATTTGATATCGTGAAAAAATTCGTTTGGATACCCACCACGTATTCACCAACCCCCATTCTTTATTTTTATTATTTATGTTTTAATTTTAATCATAAAATTATAAATATACATACATACATACATACATACATACATACATGTATGTGTGTGTATTAAAGTTCTATATTCCTAAATCTAACTTATCCCAGTATACACACACACGCGTACATACATATAAAGTCTTTATTACTATGAAAAGTACATTTTAATAATAAAAAAATATTTTAATATCTGTAATTCTAAACGAGAACGCCCGCAAAATAATCACCACTGTGGAGTTAGGAATATTTTTAATAATTGCTAAAACCCACGAAAATTTTTCACAAATTACCGAATGATTTTGATAATTGTTAAAACTGCTCCTGTTTTTATTTTAAAAACTCTTTGCAAATTGTAGATAAATTTAGTAATTTAAAACTTTTTACAGATGCAAATTTGATAACAAGAAATTCACAGCTGGTGCTGCTTGCCACTGCCATCTTAGCCCCAGCTCATGAGCCCAATCACGGCCAGAAACTTAAGTAATGCTTTCTTCTTCTTTTTTTTTTTTTTTTCCTTTTCTTTTCTCACCTGTAGAAAGTGGCCATACATGGCTTAGACCAACTTTGACCTCATAGGTTTGACTATCATCTTAGGGCTTCCCAAATCGAGGTCCATATAAGAGAAAGAGGCGCTTGAACGAGCCGCCTATCCTTTGAAAACGGGAAAAATAAATCAATGAATAAAAGCCCCTCCATGGCCATATGAAACGGGCTTCTAAGCGTAATGTTATCAATTTGCCTGTACATAATTTAATTGAATCAAACTGCTCATAAACAAATTTATCCAAATTAAAAAAAAAAAAAAAAAAAACCAAACAAACCACTTTCCTCATCACATCCTCTCATACTCTCTTTACAGAGCTCCCAGTGAAAACTGAAAATTCGGAAATGTAAAAAACAAGAAAGCAACAACAAAGAAAAAAAGGGAAAATGAGTCATATTCCCCACAAGACCGCAGACGGGACTTTTGAGAACTTAATCAAGTGACTAACAGTAATGGGTCCTTGTTTTATCTTGATGTTTATTTTTATGTGTCCCCTTTCCTTTGACAATTTGTTTAACAAATTGCTTGAGTCCCTTCTTATGAGCCTTCTTGTCACCTTCCTCCTCTCTGGATTTCTCTGCTTCTAATTCTTCTTCCAACTGCAGACACAGCTGATTTAATACATTAAGACTCCCTTTAGTTACATCTACTTCATCATAAAAGCTAACATACCACAATAGTCAACAATGGATCAAAATAATCATTAACCAAAGGGGGATCATCTTTTTGTTTCAATATTGCTGCAGCTGCAATATTGCAATATTCTATACATAGATCGAGTTAGCTAAGATCTAGTTCCAGTGTTATAGGCAGCCTTCATAGGGCTTTGAGTTTATAATAAATAACATTTTAACATGGTTGTTGATTGGTACCTTGAGTACACGGGCTTCTATACGATCAAGTCTCCCTATGACCGTTCCTTTCACTCCAGTCTCCATCACCACGCGATCAATCGGACGGCAGTGCTTCTCTAGACTATTGGGGGAGAAATCAACGGACGATGCTTGACACTCACTTGTTAAGGTCCCACTTGACGGCGTGGATGCGGAAGAGCTCTTTGGTGACCTGTTGCAGCTTCTAATTTCCTCTAGCTGCCTCAACTGATAAAGACAAGAAGATGTTCATGTAACGCATAATCTCAATTAAACAGCTTGCTAGTGTAGGTGCACGATTCTACATACAAAATTATCATGGTCGCCCATATGGTACAATCAAATTACTTATGTACAACAAGATCATTTCAATTGAATATTTTTTAACATTCGACCAAATTCGAGATAGATATTGCCTATGATGACAAAGAAGAACAAACGTTCGACCCGATAGGACGCTGCCCACAAATCCAAGTTAGTATTATGAGAAACATACCCATGAACATTATTTCCATTTACAACGAATCGAATTATTGCTACGAATTTATATTAGAGATTTTGTGACCGCAACATGTAAAATTAGTAGTGAAATAATATCTAATAAATTAAAGAACTTACCAAGTTGTCTAAACGATCAAGTCGAGAGAGAATTGGTTCTTCAGTGAGAGCCATTGCAAATCTTTCGCGAGGACGGCAAGCAACTGTAAGCTGTTATTCTTCAGTTATTAATTTATATATTGGTGCCGAAGCTCGGTCAAATCTCCGTCTCCGGTTCGTTGACGTAACAAGTACAAATAGGAGATAACGTCGCAGACTGTGGATACTTGATTGCATTGATTGCATGATACTTACTACGTGGCAAAGCTCCCTGTGTTATTATCTGTCACTGTAGTTGTAGTACACTTGTCGCGTGGTGGCGCTTGTATTATGATCAAGACATGATGATGCGTGGACGCACATACTGTGCCGACACGTCATGTGTTCCATGCATAGAGTGTGGAAACGACCACGTGTGAGATTTGTTATTGGCCTTGCAACTTCTATGCCTGCGGTCAATATATCAACAGTAGCGATATTCTCACACCATTTAGGACCACAGTTAGCACAAAACGGTTCGTTTTGTGCTAACTATAAAAGCGATGTAGATTCAAAACTTCTTGCTCAAACGCAAAGCGGATCTCACGCAGCAAATACAAACACGATGAAGCAAACACAGCGGATCCTCTCTCACGGGGTCCTTTGGCTTTCTCTCTCTCTTGCCGTGGGTCGCGCATCTCACTGCTCCCACTGCTCTCTGCTTCGGCTTTCTCTCTCGCTCTCTCTCTGTCGCCGTGGGTCTCTCTCATGCATCTCGTTGGCTGCTGTAATTGATTCGTGGCTGCTATAATCGATTCGTGCAGGTAATAGTTATTATTAATGCCCAATTTTGGTTATGCTAATTTTGATGGTATGAATTTATTTTGGATTATACAATAAAATATAAGCATACAAGTGAAAATGACCATGAATTATTTTGGTTATACAATAAAATTTCTTGAGCATGAATAAACACACACACACACACGTTAGCTTAGTTCAATTTTCGACCATGAATAAACACACAAACGTTAGCTTAGTTAAATTTTCTGACCATGAATAAACATATAGTTAAATTTTGCGACCATGAATAAACACACACGTTAGCTTTGTTTTGTTAATCTAAATTATTTTAATTTTGTTGCCATGAATTGTTTTGTGTTTTAAATTAGTTTTGTTAATATGAATTATTTTCATATTGTTGTCATGAATTATTTTGTATTTGGTAATATGAATTTCCATTTTGATAATATGAATTATTTTCGTAGAAATAAAGAATATGGAAAATGCCATCGAAGTTGAGGAGTTTGAGAAAATTAAGGAGGAGGATGAGCCAATGATTGGGATGACTTTTGATACCGATACTGAAATGTTTATTTACAGGCCAAGGAAGTTGTAGTAATAATTTTGGATATATGTGTTGATTTATTAGTAGTTTTATTTGTATAGTATTGAAATGATTTTGGATATATGTGTTGATTTCAGGTTCAATTTATGTGGTATAATATGAAAGCCAACTAATGAAATAACAAAAGCTGATACATTAATAAAAACTGATACTGAAGCATTCATGATACATTAACATTCATTTCGTGGAAAAAATTTTACATGTAATGAAGCATTCATGATACATTTCTTTGAAAAAAGAAAAAGATAAGCATTCTCCATCTGTTGCCTTTGATCTTCATGTGCTCGTCTTTGTCGAAGTTCTTTCTCAGACAGCTGAAATTTAAGAGACAAGAATTCATTTGATGCCCCAACCTGCAAATAATTTCTCTACAATATAATCAAATAGCATATAACGATTGTGAAGGTAAGCCATTTGCGACATAATGATGATTTCAAATATATACAACTAAACACATAATGGCAATTCTCAAATGCAAATAGAAATCAAATCGTTCTACGTAACATGTCAATTCTGAACGCGTATAAGATTAATACATATCTAACTTGAATTCGAGCAAGCACACAAAGCCATCTCAATTAGCCAATTTCCAATTTATACATGTCTAGTTTATCATCCAATTTCCAGCACAAAGCCATCTCAATTAGCCAATTTCCAGTTTATACATGTCTAGTTTATCATCCAATTTCCAGCACAAAGCCATCTCAATTAGCCCCTAAGACTACCAAAAATTCAATCACAAATTAACCTATCCGAACAACAACCTATCCCAAAATCAGCAACTCATAACTCACAACAGAATAGCATTTTGCTAATTTCCAATAGCAAGTTCTTAGAGCAATTAGCAACACAATTTGACCGCAATTGAATCTTCACATATTCGTGAAGCCGCAGCTAAAATAAAACCAATTATCAACACATATTCAATTGAATCTCCAATAGCAAGTTCTTACCACAACCAAAATTGGGCATTAATAAAACCAATTACCTCCACGACGATTACAGCGGGCGCCAACAAGTGAAGCCGACGATAAGTAAAGCCGAGAGAGAGCAGTGAGAGGAAGCCGTGAGAGATGCGTGAGAGGCCAATGGAGAGACCCACGGCGAGAGAGAGAAAGCCGAATGAGAGAGCTGTGAGAAGCGTGATGTGGACGGAGGGCGGGAGAGAGAGAAAGCCGAATGAGAGAGCCGTGAGATGCGTGAGAGGCCGGATGTGGAGAGACCCACGGCGAGAGAGAGAGAAACACCAGAGAACAGTGCACAGAGAGAGAGCGCCGGCGAGTGTGTGAGAGTGGCGAGTGTGTGAGAGCTGTGAGGCGAGCGTGTGTTTTTTGAAGGCACAGTAATTGCTTTTATAGTTAGCACAAAACGAATCGTTTTGTGCTAACTGTGGTGCTTAGCGTGGTATGTTTCTCATTTTCCATATATCAATGCTTTCGGTTTTGTTTAATAATAATAATAATAATAACAATATGGTCCCGACTATTTTAGAGTTACTCTAATTTATAACATAAATTATAACTACATGTAAAATAATAAATAATAAAAAAATATGTTATAATTTTAATTATGTGGTTATAATTCGTGTTCAGGCTTACAACAATTATAAGGCAGCTGGACCCTAATAATAAAGACTGCTTTTTTTCGCATCTGCCAATTCGGCCTAGTGGGTGCCCTGTGCAGTGTGCTGCTGAGTGCTGAGCCTGGAGAGTAGAGAGATATGGTTTTTCTCCTTTCCCTTGTAAAATTCGTTTTATCATATAACTAAAACTTTGTTGAAAATAGAGTGATAATCGCTTGTCTACGCTGTATCTGCTTTTTACGAGAAATCAAATTGAATAAAACTACCTTCTCCATATAAATGAACTATCAATCCTGTAATTCTTGTGACTATGAAAAGAGAAAAAACGGAAGGTACTGCCAATCAATTGGGTGAGATTGGCTTATGATCCTGTTAGACTTAGAATCAGGAGTTGAAACGCAATAATAATGAGATTAAAAGGCTTCATTTGTTATAATTTTTGAAATAGAGCTGATTAGAGTAGAGTTTTTATAAATAAAATTAATTATTTAGTAGTTAATTATAAATATTATTAAAAATTATAACATTATTTTTAATAGACATATTTATTACAATTATGTTATAAAAAGAATAAAATAAACAAATAGACAGTTTACAAAATTAATTTTTTTTAAAAAAATTCTAACTTCTAAAAATTTAAAATTTAAGTTTTAGTAAAAATAAAATAATTTATTTAAACCTAAAAGTTCTATTCGAAAATAAAACCGAGCAACAAAATTTTAAAAAAGAATTTATAAAAATTATAAATGTTCACAACCATTTAATAAGCCACACCAAACCACATCCCAATTTGGCAATATATACTAAGAATGAATAAATCTTTCGGCGGTATGCTTGGTTACATGTATCAATTAACATAGAATAATCTTCCAGAATCTGCAAAATAAACAACGCCGCCATTTTTCTAGTTTTCACCACCTATAGATATATAAATATATGTATCCTGCACAAGATGCGAATTCACATACACAAAAACAAGTTCACGTACACAAAAACAAGTTCACTGACAGGACGACGAGGTAAAATCATGAACTTCAGTGATTCCCACCTTTTAGACTTGAGACCAAAACAATTTTTCTGAAATCCAGCCACTATTTGTCAACAGTTGATTCCACATTGCTCAACATCAGGACCAGTGACTCGGGTAGTAAAGGGATCAACTCGTACCCATAGTAAAGAGAATATGGAGGCAAGGAGAATTGACCACACGACAACAATGGTGGGTGTCCGGTTTTGGCGTCCCATCAAACCTTTGAGGAAGGGGTAAAGATGGATGATCACCCAAAAGGCAAAGAATAGCTTGCCAAAGAGAGGACCCCATGATTGATAACCGCTGTTGATGGCATATGAGACACCTGCAACTACGCCAACCAAGTTTATGACAAGAAGAGTTGTTGGTGGAATAAGTAGTGTTGTCCATTTGAACATATAGAGCTCAGTAAAATCTCCGTCTTCATCTGATGCCTTGGAGGTGACAGTGAAGTTGGTGTCAATACCAGCAAGTACTTTGAGAAGACCTTGGAAAACAGCAAACAGATGGGATGAAACACCACCAATAACCCAAAACTGTTCGTTTCTCCACCACTCATCGATTCCAACACCACTCCACCTCATTTCTAGAATACCAGTGGCGAAGATGGACAGAAAGAGAGAAATAAACACTATACTGGCAATGTTACTAATCTGCAAGAAAATGAGCCAACCAAAAGAATTTTAGGGTATGAAGTCTATTTTCACGAACTTGAAATATTAGAAAAGTGACCTAGTGATGTAATTGTAATGATTAAATACCTGAGGCATAATGAACTTGTTCGTTAATAGACAGACAGCTGGCAGCGTGCAATACATGAGAAGAGGAATTGCAGTGATAGGATAGATAGTGGTGTTGACATAAGCAAACCTCTCAAGAAATTTCAATCGACCACCATAACCATACCAGATAGGACAGTGCCGACTGAAAAGAATTTCCACAGAACCTAGAGCCCACCGAAGCACTTGGTTTAGACGATCTGAAAGATTAATAGGAGCAGACCCTTTAAAGGCTGGGAGCTTAGGCATGCAGTAAATTGACCGCCAACCACGGGCATGCATCTTGAATCCTGTAAGAATATCTTCCGTAACAGAACCATATATCCATCCTATCTGCAGAGCAAGAAACAAAAATCGTTGTTTGCAAGAGAAACTCAAATGATAACAAAGAGAATGAAAGTTATTTCTTCAATAAGAAATGTGTGTTGGTGGGGGTGCCAAATTATTTACAGATGAACTGGAATTATAATAACATCGCAAGGGGTCACTCAGTAGCATAGTAGAAATGGTTCAATGAACAATGAGTCATTTCAGTCGCTTAGATTCACACAGTCACTTTATATAGACAGAAACTTGGAAATACATCAGTGTTTGTTAAATTAGACAACATACCTCAGATCCCCATTCTGTTTTATCCTCGTAACCACAGCTGATAACATGAATGGCCTCCTTAAGCAGAGTTTCATGTGTTGCAGACTGTGGAACACCACCATTCTCCATAAGTGTAGAAGCAACAAAAACAGCTGATTGACCAAATCGCTTCTCCAGGCTCATTTGTGACATAAGCAGTGACTTTTCATCATCAAATCCAGCACCTGTGTTGGCAAATATGAGAGGGAGGATAAGTCATACAACATAAAACCGTAACAACTTTAGTAACATTATGCTCTGTTACAAGCTGGAAGCTTAGATCAACCAAGAAACAAAAACTGAAGAAAAGAGAAGTCAAGAAATGTACCTTCCACTCCTTCCTCTATGTCCTCGAGACTAAATATGGGCACAGTAGGGTCCACATGCTTGCTGGATTTCTTCTTATCGGAGCCCTTTTTACTCGATTTTGAATTCTTCTTTCGTGAACCACCAAAGAGTGAAGATAGCAACCCTGGTTTTCTATGCTTAGGCTTAAGTGGAGGTTCATAACCATATAAAGCTGTCCTGTTGAAGACACATCCAGTACCCACATAAACAGGACCTTGAATGCCATCTAAACCTCTCAAGTTGATCTAAAATCCATAAGAAAATCAAGTGTAAGAAAAAGTTGTCTTGATAAATTTTCAAATTTGCACCCAATTGCTACCACAGATAAGATACATGCACAAATGAACACACGTGCTAGCAGAATACAATGCATTAACTACAATCATAACTGGAATGACAGTACACTGCTGAATAAAAGAAGGCAGGACAGTACACTACATTATGAAAGAATAAAGAACTTACATCAAAGAAAACAGTATTGCGATTTGCATATCGATCGTTCCTATCGATACCATCAAATCTCTGAGGAAACTGAACATAACAAACATGTTTCCCAAGATTGGGATCCATCATAAAACACATAGCCTCCCTCAAGGCTTTGCTATTGTTAATGTAATGATCACAATCAAGATTCAACAAGAAAGGTCCATTAGTAAGGACTGCTGACACTCGAACCTGCATTAAATTTAAACAAGCAACAAGAAGTCAGATAACCCCATAATGAAGAGTAAAAGTCCAACTTATTATTGACTACTCACCAGTGCATTCATGGCACCAGCTTTCTTGTGATGTTGGAAGCCTGGTCGCTTTTCACGAGAAACATAAACCAACCGTGGCAACTCATTGCCCTCAGCATCAAGACCTCCATTTTCTCCCAAGAAAACCTACAGAAGACAAATAGCACAGTGATCCTACTAACAAATCAACTCAACTAAGCTTCAGTTCATATCAACATCCAGATTAAAATGATCCAACTTTCAATGAGAAAAAACCATCAGACTTTACTTCAGAGCACCTGAATGTATCATAATTAAAATAGATGAAAAAACAGACAAAAAGAAAGCAGCTCCAAGCCACACGACACAATAAGAAAATTTTGAATGGTTGGTTAATGCAAATATTATACACTCAACAAGACCTAAATAGAAATTCCAATATTCATAAAATCATATTTGCATGTACTTGTTCCATGGGCTTTTTTATGAAAAGTTTTTCTTCCAACAGAAACTCATTACGCTACAAGGCCCTTACAAGTTATGTTAATTATAAGCAGATTTACAATCCAACGGTGTTACCTGGATCATTCCTGGATGGTCTCTGGTGTTATTACCAGGCCATGGGGTACCATCCTGCATAACCCATCCTTCTTCAGGAATCTTTTGTGCCTTGGCAACAAGCCCATTGATGCGAATTTTAAATTCTTCATACTCTCTCTGCAACAAAAGGTAAGACATAAGTGATATTCAAGGAGAATGAAGCAGCAGGTATGATTGCACAATAAATCTTGCCTTCATAGCTCTACGATCTTTGACAAATGACGGTTGGACTTTATCCTTTAAGTAGTCAATTTTTTGAGCAAAGTACCATTCCGGAGCCCGAGGTTCAATGTTATATTTCTTGCAGAAAGGTACCCATTTTCTTGCAAATTCAGACGTTTCAGATAGTGCTTCAAATGTCAACATAGCTGCACCGTCATCAGATACATAGCAAGAGACTTTGTCAACAGGGTAGTCAACTGCAAGAATAGACAGCACAGTGTTGGCTGTCACAAGAGGAGGCTCCTTTAATGGGTCAACGGTACTGACAAAAATGTCAACAGCAGCCAACTGTGATGGTTCCCCTTCCCGTTCATACCTGTTACTCATATACGTTTGATGTAGTTCAGGATAAAAATCAGAATTTGTTCTAATATGACACAAGTAGATGAATTAGACAGAGATGGCACCTCAAAGAAAGCCTGTCGAGATATGTCTCGCGATTTACTGGAAGCCATTTGGGAAACTGATCAAATATCCAGGATATTGCAAACCAGATCTCACATATCACAGATATCAACCACAGAGCAATGGCATTGTGCACAGGATTTGTTATTCGGTAGTACAAGAAAACACCGAGAATAATGAGTCGCAGAAAAATAACCATCCTGTAAGGGTTTATCCTAGATGATGGAATGGGAACCTTCCTTGAGAGAGGTTGTCGGGCTTCATCATTCCTATAAGACAAAAGCAATTAGACTTGAGATTGTTATACTTGCAAACCAATGACTAGTGGTCATGCTTATTGAACGACAGTCCCTGCACAAATGACAAAGTCTGCTAGGAGTAAAAAAAGATCTCACTGTGAAATTGAGAAATGCCTTGAGACAGTGAAGCTGATGTAATCAAGCACAAGACAAAACATGGCAATATACAAAGGAAATTCATAGAATTCAATCAGGTAGGAACTCACAGTAAGGAATCATCTACAAGCACATCGGTGCTAGCATCAATATCCCCACCACCCCTCTCAGATGTTGCCTGACCAGTGCTCATAGGAACAACATTCTTCTCCTGCTTCATCTTCCAGCCGTCAACTCTCTCTTTCCATGCCACGTTGCCTAATCCAGGTGATCCAAACTCCCTTACAGGATCCACAACCCTAATACTAGCTGCAAAAAGAGTAGTTCCCAGGACCAAGAATTTTTACCAGAAAGGAATGACAATAGCATCAGGAAAAAGTAGCTTGTGAAAGGATGTACATACGTGATTGATTGATATCGCCTGAGTAATGGATACGTTTGCCAGGGCCAACTCCAGGGGATGCCATGGAGAGATGTTCAGGCGATGCAGCAGATAGTTCTCCAGAAACCTAGCAGGAATGGCCAAAAGATTAATTTGACTTCGATTTATCCGCCAAAAGATTAAGAGCATGCCAGAAGGTTGCTGATGTACCTCCTGCCCACCAGTGAGCCGAGGAATATGGTTATGAGAAACCTCATTGTCATATTTTGGAGCACTGACATCCTCCCCTTGTCCGTATCTCATATGCCAGCTCAACATGTGCTCTGAAATTTTTTGCTTTTGGTTTTGATTTTCCGATGAGTAATTGAAATCGCTTGCTCCATCATCAGCATCGCCATCTTCTTCTCGATCCCCTAGAATAGCAGGACTACCTGGAATTGCCAAACAATGGCAAAGTATGCATCCAGTATCATCCATCAAGGAAAAAGAATTAGGAGTGAGAGAAAATCCTCGGCATTTACATTCTATAATGTCAATAAAATTTGATCAGCTTTAAATGTTATGGATCGCATTGTATTTACAAACTCATATTTAATACTTTGAAGTAAAGCATCTAATGAATATTTAGTAATGCATTGTTTAACAAACCTTTGTGCTTTTTATATCTAGTTTTGCACTGAGGGCAAGACTGGTTCCCATCCTTCCTCTCATACTCATAGCAGGGTCTGCAAACTGGAAATGCACATACATCGCAAGCAACAAATGGATTACCATCCACAGTTTTGCCAACGTTATCACCACAGATCTGGCAAACCTGCCCACCCAAGTTCTTCATGGACTTCACCTGAGCAGAAAAACAAAAATTATTAAAGCCCATCCAATTCAAAGGCCTTAAAAGGCAATATCTATTAATCTAACACCACATACTGACAAATCTAGACCAAACTAGCACACCCAACTCTGTCTGCATATCAAAAACAGTTGAGAGTTCAGGCACTGTGTATATCTAATGCCAACTCAGTTGCTTGAGACAAACCATGAAATCCATTAAAAGACAATAATAAACACACAAACTGTTTAGCTTAAATGGAATGATGTTGTCCACACCATAGAATGCAAAACATCATAAAATTTCTTCAATACAGTCATTTTCTTTCTCTTTTTTGTTTCCCACTCAGTTTTCTAATCAATGAAACAATGAAAGACAAATGATTAACTTCACAAACTAACATAGCTAGACAAATGAATCAGAAGCTATTTGATAATACCCCTGTTTCTCCCTCTGATTCCATGTTACTTTCTTCTATTTGTTCAAATTTGAGCAACAAATATATAATATGGTTCTTGTCTCAGCAAGATCTCTGCATGCCTGGCAGTTCAGCAACTAGTAATTCTCGCAAATTGCTCGAGTTTAAAGCTCAGATCTGCAAAGGAGAGCGTGGATCAGATAGTCTCGTTGAATAAACACTATTAATATGATTCAGTTTAATTTCCAGTTAAAACAAATATGTAGCAAAATAGAAAAACACACACTGCAAATTTGCATCAGTCAGTTAGTGAACTTCACCAAACAAATAGGAAAAAAGGGGCAGATATCTCATACTGGAATGCAAATAAATTCAATTGGATATTCTCTCGCTTTCCTTGATTTTCTCGGTTACCAAACAGCACATTAACAAAGTCAAATCTAAATCCGATTCACAAATTTAAGGAAAGACAAAATCAGATCTCAGACAAATAATCCATCAATGTGCCCAAACTTAAGTGATAATAACAAATGTTAATTGACATTTGATAAGCAGACCACGGAATCAGAGATCCATGAGCTGTAAGACTGACCAAAATGATCTGACCTGGCCTGAGTAGACGAGCAATGCAAAATAACAGCACCCAGTGACAATCTCTATAAATAGATAAATACATATAATTTAAAACAATAATGAAATTTGCTTCTGTTTAATTAGCTGTATATCGAGAAATGACTTGAAAGAGACGAAAACGACACATCAACAATAAATCTGCTCTCAGATCAAAACGACGCCACCGACAGTGCTCGGTACAGCGAAAGAAAAAGTATTACTCTTAAGTCATTTTTTAAAGTCTCCTATTATTTTAATATCCGTCGTTACGATTTTTGTTAAAATGTCTTTTTCTTTTTTTTATTAAAATTTATTTGGATTTTTACCTTTATGGGCTTGGTTTGGCTTAGCTTGATCTTGGATGCTTACGGGTGGAATGAAGTGAAAGAATAACGAAATTACCGCTGTCGTGTTGCAGTTGCAGTTTCAGTTTCGTTGGGGAGTACTTACTTCGGACACGGAGGATTTTGAGTGAGATTACTCTCGCCAATGAGAACTTGCCACGTTGGCCTTGAACAATGATTTTTTGTGAGATTACGGAAAACGTGGACGAGTTGTCGCAGTTTATTGTGCTCTGCTCGTGGGCACATTTTTATTTTTTATTTTTTATTTTTTATTTTCAAATGGTTGGATTAATTGCTGAGATTTAACATTAAAAGAAGTAGTTATCAAATATTATTTCGTCTATTATTGAATTAAATTTTTTTTGAAAAATTAAATAATTTTTAATAAGCAATTTAAGTTAAGAGAAAACCAACGGCATTGTATGTATTTAAGTATAAATATTATGTAGCCACAATCAAAGTTAATTGAATGCCACTGAATGGGATTAAGGTTCCGTTTGGTACAACTTATTAAATAGAGCTTATAGCAGTAAAACTTATATGAATAGAGCTTATACTAATAGAGTTTTTGGACAAAAAGTCATTGGATGTTTAGTTGTCAATTAAAAAAGTACATTTTCACCATTAAACTGTTTGGTTGTATAAAACTAAAAGTGCTCTTATGTAATTAAATTACCAAAAAAGATATGTATTCATAATTATATAACATGTAACAAAATGCATCTAAGTTATTAATTGATAAGAAAAAATTAATTCAATCACTTCTTTAATTTTCAAAATAAAAAATTGCATCATTGATATATTCTCCTAAACAAATAATACTATTCAAATTAAATTGTATCATTTATATATACTCTCGTCATGTGTAGGGATTGAAAAATTAAAGTTAGTTATTTAAAAAAAGAGAGAGAGATAAAGTAAAGTGACGTAATACGCTTTATATAATAATAATTTTTCACGAGGCTTTTATACAGCTAGATTATGTAATTAATTTAAATATATCGAGGATATTTTTGATATTATATATTTTTGAAAAGCTCTAACCTCTACTCCCAAAACTCAAATTTTGGACTTTCAAGAGAGTAATTAATTTTATTTAAGTTAAAAAAACTCTACTAAAAAAATAACCAAATACTATAAAAAATTTTAAAAAGTGCTTATGAGATAAAATAAACACTTATACCTCTTAAATAAGTCATACCAAATCGGCTCTGAGCATAACAAAATTGATTGTGGCTTGGCACTAGATAGATGTAAAAAATAAAGAGCTTATCCCACTTTTGTACTTATCCTCTGTAGTGTACTTCTTATGCAATATTCAAAAAAATGCATTTATACTTATTCTAACATTGCGTGTTATATAACCACTCCTTGAATTTTGTAAAACTATGACAGGGTTATAGTGCTTGTTTCGAGATCAAAACATGTGGAATGATTTCATTCAAAATGGAATATTTTGTCCCCTCCGTTGGTTAGCATATATAATAATAATGTAAAACAATAGAAAAGCTGGTTGGCCGCCGAGAAAAAAATTGAAGCAAAAGAGTGTGTGATTAGAAATAGGTGAGTGTTTCTAAAATCATTACGAGTTGATGTTTAACATGAAGTGTAGATTGCCAACATTTCACTCAATTGAATGTACCGTTTTTGTGTCTCTATGTACATAAAACATCTCACATGATATAATACCGTGACAGTAGTGCTCAACCACCACACTGTTAAGAAGAAATAACTCGCGATTTTTTATTTATGTTTAGTGTGTTGTCTCTCTAAAGCTTAAAGGAAGTAATAACTCAATTACGTACTATAATCAAAAGCTCTAAATTAAGGATAGCAAAATTACTCATGAATTTGTAACTCACCAAAATCTTTTTTAAATTACTAATATATTTACTTTTAATCATAAACATTATATTAAAAATATAATCATAAATATATGTAAGCTAACATTATTACTGGTGGCCTAATTTTCCTAATTATTAAATCATACGTAACTCATTGAAACCACTTGCCTTGCTCCTTCTAGTATATATATTAAGATAGATACAATAAGTTGTTAATAAGTAGAATTTTTATGATTTTTAAGTTTAATATTATTGATATTTTTATTTGAATTTGATTAATTTTGTTTGTTTTGTTTTAATGACTTGAATCTAATGATTACTTACTAAAGTTGGGCTTTATTAGTTTAATTAATTATTAACAATAGTTGTCCAAAATTTACATATTAATATTGTTGATAATACTTGTATATTAACTAGTAATATTAATAAAATCTAGAACAAAGTATTTTATGTGGAATTGTTTAGGTTATTATTATAAATTTATAGTTTGAATTATATAATTTAATTTTTATAGATTACTGAAGGTATTTTGTTTAATATTTATGATCTTAAATGTGTGAACTGGAAAAAAAAAAACATTGTGAACTAGGGTGGATTTAGTAATTATCAAGACTCACAAAAAACGAGCTTTTTAAAAAATAAAAAATTACTACTAATTACGGATGAATTTAACAATTTAAATTTTTTCTAATTATAAATTTAATAATGACAATCCCATAGCAAGTTGTATCCATTTCCATTATCATCGCTACACTAATTAAAGATTTTGTGCAGCATAATATCCTATCAATATGTTATATGGCCATAACGCTGACAACAAAATAGAATACCATTTGTTTGAAATCTTTGGGCCACCACAAAAGCATGTTTTGATTTCTAAAACTCACCAACTAGCAACAATTTGAGATTAAAAAGAAATGAGGTTGTTAGATGTATTGATGTCGGCGCCTCAAATTACCAAGGAGTTGTTAGACGTATTGATGTCGGTGCTTCATATTACCAAGTCCAAGGGTAGGAGTATTGAAACCCATCACAGTCATTAATAAATCTGAATCCTCAATAAGTTTATCATCATAACTTAAAATTTCATCTTTTACCCTATAAACGCACCTATGTACCTAATATACTATTTACATATCCATTTTTCAGATGTTTATTAAGTCTTTGGTCATCATGGTTTTATAATCAAATCCTCCATTAATTAGGTTATTTTCTCTTTTTTTTTTTTCTAATTAATTATTTCTTAAACTGAACTCTTAAATTCTTGTAATGAATAAATGAAATATAAAATAGACGGTATATATTGAACAACAACTTCAAATAAAAATATAAATTTTGTTTTAAAAAATTTAAATAAAAATTATTTTTTGATGTGGTACGCCTTTTATAAACATGCTTAACGTAAATTTATGTCTGAATTTAAATATTTGATGGAAAAATTTCTTAGAGAGAATATACAAGTAATAAGTACTTGGGAAAGGGGAATGCCAAGTCCAACAGCCCGCCAGTCATATCATCTCTTCCCGTTGTCCTGAAATTGAGCTAAAGTTTTCTAGTTAGCATGGAAGTTCAGTTACCATGAAAGTTCCTAGAATGAAAGTGTCGAATTGAGCTGAGTGTCTGAGGGGGAAGAAATGATTTGACTGGCGAACTGTTGTGCAAAATTGTCTATTGCCGCGATGTAATGATAATAATGAGTTCTGCTATTTACCCCGGGTCAAATCCCGGGTCAAACCCCGAATTAATCCAAAACGACGCCGTTATGGTTTCTTTTTTTTGGCCTTTTTGATTCCGTGAAACGTAGTCGTTTCAGCCAAACGAAATGTCTTCGTTATCATCTTCGATTCTCCTCTTCGTTTCACCAGCCGTTTCAATCAACCGAAAGCAAACGTTGCCGTTTGGCCCAGCCAAAAGCAAACCCAAACGTCTTCCTCCCTTCTTCGTTTTCGTCTTCCTCTCCTCTTCGTTCACCAGGGAACGACATAACCCAATCAAATAACAAGTCCTATAATCACTTCCAGCGGCAACAATTCCAGCACCAATAATCAAATCTCATGATGCATGCACTAATCGGTTCTCTATTCCATCTGGGCACGGGTTTTTTCCGAGTTTTCTCTACCCGGATTTTCAAAGGTGAAATCAGTTGAAAAAAAAAAAAAGAGACTGAAGAGTTGGCTGAGGAAGGTAAGAGACGGAGGTGGGTGGTGGGCCTGGTGGCTGCGGTGGAGACGGGAGAGACGGAGGGAGGTGCCGATTTGATTTCAGTCACGACTTCACTTGCGGCGCGAGGAAGGTACGACGTTCGTGGAGGGGGAGGCGCTGTCAACACTGCATCGATGCCGCTGCGTGGTGGTTGCTGGCGGAGACGGGAAAGACGGAGGGGGCCGGAGTAGGGAAGCCGATTTGTGAGTGTGTTTTCTCGGTTCTGTGTTACGATTTAAGTTTAGCCGTTTAGGGTTGGATTCGGCTATTTGGGGCCTTGGGAGAAATTTTTGGGTTTTATATTTTCTGCTTTTTTTTTTTTTACTTAATAAAAAACTGGGCACGGGTCCGGGTTTCAGATTTTGGTTATGTGATCGGACCCCGTACCCGGAAGCAGCCGGACATTGAAAATCAATGCCCAAACCCGCTTTTTTATGCTTCCGGTCCCGGTTTTACCCGGACCGCATACGCCGGGTCCGGTCTGGATCCGGTCCGGACGGGTTTTTTTGATATCTCTAGCCAATATGGACAAATGTGCAGCGAAATGTCTTGAACGCAATTTTTGTCGGGGGTAATTTGGTATTTTCATCAACATTACTGACATAGCATTGTAAATGTTGATTTGGCAGCATAATTCTAACAGTGTTGGCGCTCAAAGGGATACTTGCCGCAAAGCCCCCGAGTTTTCTTTTATCCTGAGCCTTTGTCGAACTCGAACTCGAAGTCGAATTTTATTTCTTCTTATCTGCCGATCGTTCGCCTTGACGTTGTCGTATTGAAAGCAATGAAACATGGCGTCTTTCGGCTCTCTCAAGTCCAAAGTCTTCGATAGAGAAGAGAGAAAGCAGTACGTTTCAATTACACCTCTGTTCTTCTTCTTTCAATTAACTTTAAGTAATTCAATGGATGTTTAATAATTAATTTTGATTGTGTGCAGGCAGTACCAAGCGCAAATTCGAGGACTCAATGCCTATGATCGCCACAAAAAATTCTTGACAGATTACGGTAAATTTGCAAAAATTGACTTTTAATTTTGGTTTAATTAACTGAAAAAAAGGGACATAAAGAATAATGCAAATAGTGAGCATCTTATTTGCTGATTCTTGGTGTCCTAAATCAAAAGGATGACGAACAATCTCCTCCATCAAGCCAGGAAGGAGGCTACAGTCGGCCTCACATTTAATTTTTCATTATTAATGGAAACATTATTGTATATAAGTGTATGTTTGCAACTGCTTCGGTTTTTCTTAATTTTGAAAGTGTTACTGCAAAGGTATTTGGTTTGACGCGAAAGCTATTGATTTTGTTTCTCATCTTTTCCTGGTAAAAAGCCTTAACACTTCAATCCCCAACATTTAAGTAACAGACAAGTGATCTTGCTTTTAACATCCAAATACTTGCTGTGAAACTGTTTGGATAGTGTGTTTGTTGGATTTTCAATTGTTTTTTGAGAAATTTTGGTTCTCTTGTAGTTACTTGGAGTGCTTATTACAATTTGATTTGTTCACCATCAATAATTCTGATTCCGTTTTAGTCTAGGAGAAATGTGAAAGACTTTGCTTTTTTCTCTTAAATTTTATATTAACTTTACTTTGGTGTAAAATTTTGTGGTCAATTTTTTAGAAGATTCCTGTTTGTCTGTTATTGCAGTTGCCTTTTATGGGAAAGAAAAGCCTATGAGTCTTAAGTTACCTGTTAAAACTGATCAAGACACTCTACGAGAAGGATTTCGGTAATTTATCTTAGCGCAAATTGATCTTACCAACATCTCATTTCTTGCTACATTTCACCTGATGAATGTATTTCTTCTTCACATCCTATGCTCCACCTTTCTATTTCTTTTGAGTTCATTCCTTACCTGGGACTTTGCTTAAAACTATCTTGTTTAAGATTCATACGTTCTGAAGAAGATGATAAGGATTCATCGTGGGAACAGAGGCTAGTGAAGCGTTATTATGATAAGCTTTTTAAAGAGTATCCTCTGCAAGTAGCTGCTCTGTGCATGTCTCAATTTTTTGAATATCTGTTTGTTAGCTAATTACTGCATGTTATTATTGTAAATGAATGGTGATTATGGTTTTTCTGGTAAAACATAGCTGCTGAGACATATGTACATCATAGCAACTGTACATTGTCTCATTCTCTTCTCATGTTTATCTGACATGAATTTTTTGGCCCTAAACTTCTTTGGCCTTTGAAATTCCTATTTCTTCTATGAATTTGAATCACAAGTTTCATTTATGTAATATCCTATGTAGCAATTTAAGGCAATCAAATTAGCTGACAAATCTCTTCATTAATGGAGTCAATATCAAGCATTTCCGCATATTTTTTTAATAATCCAAAATTTTTAAGATGTACCATATCAGTCTAGGCACAAGAGAGTTAATGCAAACAATTTGTTAGTAAAACAAGACAAAAGGAGCCAATCTATAATTACAGTAGAATAATTGGCAGCATTTTTATTTTCCTAAGTCGTAAATGCTTTTTGTGTCATGTTGACTGATTGAGTCTATTGCTGTAGTTACAACCACCTTGTGCCAACTATTTACATTTTGAGTATGTGAATATTTTCTTTGTTCGTTGTTCATTGCCTTAACCTTATTCAAGATACTGCATAGCCGACATGTTGCATTACAAGAGTGGCAAGGTAAGTAATGTAGGCAATGACTTTTTCTTTATTTCTTTATTGGACTTGTCACTCTGATGCTATGCTAATCTGTGCTTAATCTCATTGTCGGTAAATGGAAAAAATCTTTGTATGCTATGCTCCCTTCCTAATAGGAGGCATATTCTGGTCAACTGTAATGCTTGCGGTGGCAATTATTATTATTTTGCATATGGTTACATAACCTAATTCTTTATTTTTTCTTTTGAATATTTACATTGCCTAGTTCTTCGATTTCATCTCTATGCTACACCTTGCAGTGTTTATTATTCTTCCTCTCTGATTCAAGATTATTATTCACTGAACTACTGAAGTGTTGTTGTATCTAACTAAAATGTCTTTTCTCCGATATTCTAATTTTTTAAAAGTAGATTGGTTTGAGATGGAGGACAGAGAAGGAGGTTATAACGGGGAAAGGTAACATTTTCCACCCTTGTAATAATTTGGTAAAGTCTTTTTTAATTGCTCTGTGTATTTGTCAAGAAAAAGAAACTAAATTCCGCATGCATATTATTTTGTTGATAACCTATTTGTATGGCAAAGAAACAAGTCTGCGATGTGCTTGCACTCTCACACTCTCAAGTCTCATCTCATTTTCTGAAATGCTGATTTTATCGATCCTTGTATTATTCAGTGAGGGCCCCCCCCCCCAAAAAAAAAATTTGGTTAATGGTTAAAACAAGGAATGCGTCACTGTTAGGAACGTTGTTGAGGGTCAAAATTTACATGTTATTCCTTTCTGTCAGGGCAGTTCGTATGTGGTAACAAACATTGTGATGAAAAAGATGGCCTAGCAAGCTATGAGGCAAGTCTTTGTACTTTTATCACTGATTGGAATCTTAGTTAACCTTTCATTTGTTAAATTTGTTTAGGTCATCAAATGGTAATATTAGTTATTTCTTGATAAGTCACAAAACTATTGATATTAATGTGAACTGACTATTGTTGGAATACATTCTAAGATGTAAAGACTAGCCATGGATCTTTTTATTGTGATTTCAGATTTAACTTGAAATTAGACCTACTCGATGACACATATGAATCTTGAACCATTTTAATATCTGCCTATTTTCTCTGTAATGGATGCTATGTTGCATTTTCCTTGGAAGAGCTTCATTGGAGCCTTGGAGGTTCTTATTTTCTCATTTATCTCATTGAATAAATTTCAGGTGAACTTTACTTACGTCGAAGCTGGAGAAAATAAACAAGCACTTGTGAAATTGGTAACTTGTGAAAGGTGAGCGGGTATTTAACAACTGTGCTGGTTTAGGATGTTTAACTCTGATGTTTTTCTGACTTGATTTTTCTCTTGTTGATCATAATAGATGTGCAGAGAAGCTTCATTACAAAAGAAGGAAAGAGAAGGAGCAATTAAATAGAAGAGAGAAAGAGGAGAACAAAAGGAAGAGGTACTCATTTCTGTGCAGAACAAAAGAGTAGTTTTTCCCTTTAGTAGCTAACTTTACTGTCTACTTTCAGGTATCAGTCTAGAAGTGACCATGATACAGACGAGGAATATGAGGAGAGCAAGGAGAGGAGAAAAATTTCAGAAAGAAGTGATAAAAAAGAGCACAAAAGGAAGAGGTGCTAACTGGAGTCCAAGGGCTTTTATTTTGCTATTGATTAGCTACCGATTGAAGCACTGATGCTTTTACGTTTTTTCTCTTTTGTAACTCACTTGGTCTTGTTTCAGGGAAATCTCATTGAGTGATGATGATACAGAAGAGAAGTATGACAGAAAAGGTTTGGAAAGAAAAGAGAAAGAAGAGCTCAAGAGGAACAGGTGCTAGACTTTTTTCAATTTCGTTTCCTTCTTTGGTTCATATTGTCCACTGTTATTGTTTAGAAACTGACTCCCACTCTACTTTCAGAGATGAATCAGGTAGTGACAGTGACTCAAACAAGGTGTACAGTAGTAGCAAAGAGAAAAGAAAAGGTTTCTACTTGTCTCTGTTCATATTCCAATACTGTGTAGTCTTAACTCCTAAATGCCGCAGGCCAATTAAAAGTTTATGTTCTTGCTTCAGCATGTTTGATCATCAATGATTAACTTGCATCTATTTGATGTGCTTTTTACAGAAAGGAAGGCTTCAAGTTCGGCCAGCAATCATAGTGTCAATAATGACGGCAACTTCGATGAATTTATGGAGGGAATGTTCCCATGATGGTAGCCAACTATAGCTACCTTACCCAATGTCACTCTTCTGTGTTTGACAAACTCCTGTCTGAAGGAAGTTCACCAAGATGTAAGTGGGAATATGAAATGCTACATTCAGCTAAAAATCTACTGCTGCTTTTACCATAGCAATTTCTGTTGTGAAAGGTAAAAGAAATGCCAAAAAAAAATTTCTCAGTTCTTGGCTTAGAGATGTTTCAGATTTGTCATGATAAAGTAGTACCTTTTTGGATGGGACCTCATGGGCGACAACAGTTTCCAAGAACCATAGTGACTTGTTTTGTAAATTGATCATTGCTGTAGTACTCTAATGGGCATCAATATTCGCTACAAAGGAAAGGGTTACCTTTCTCTTTTAAACTTCACCCATTTGGAATTTCAACCCGAATGATCGCGGGCCTGGTATCTTTACTGGGCCAACGCAATGAACTTTTTCTGTTGTCTAGTTGGAACCATAATTCATTTCTACCTAAGGTGGTCATCTCTACTTGAGAAGGGTGTAAACCTTTTTGGGTTAGCATCATTCGGTTTATCATGACTCGTGAGTTTGCATTTTTACTGCTAGTTTGGAATCACAAGTACAGAAATAAAATAATTGTAAACTTCTGATTCTGTTACTTCCATTCAATACCTTTCTATTTGTTTAGGGAATCAGAAATGTTTTGTACTATCCAAATTTGTTTCAAGGAGGGCCAACGCTAGCTTTATGAATACCATGCCAAGTTTGGTAATTTAGCCCTCTAGCCGGTCTGAGCTGTCTGCATGGGAAGTATGGGACTTCCCTTCGCTACCACGTGTCTGCATCTCCGCTCAGATCGCGATATGCCAGCCTTTCCTCACATGCCTCGAAACATTTATGTAGTGCAAATGCTATATGTTTGGCCGCTGTAGTTTCATTGTTTCATATGTTAATTGTCTGTCAATTACATTTCTCAAGTAACAACATATTGTAACATTTATTGTCGTTTCATTACTCTTCGCTTTCACTTAGTTCATCGTCATCAAACATTGGGACCATCATTTGGTCAAACGAAATTTTAAATTTTTGTGTTGGACGTATCCGAATAAGCTTTAATATCTTTTGATGAATGCTATTCTTATGAAGATAATTTAAAGATTTAGATCTCAAAAATCACATATAATTAGATTTTCATGTGAAGTTTTAGATCTTAAAACCCATATGTAATCATAATTTAATTTTAATTAATATCTAATTGTAAGAGCCCTCCGTCCTCTCTTAAATAATAAGGTAAGCTTTGGGTTTAACTTATTTGATACTTTATCGATAAAGTGTTGGACTGCTCGTTTTATATAAAGGTGATACCTTAATTTTCTTTATTTCCAAAGTGTGGTGCCTTTTTTTTTTTTTCTTTTAAAGCATGGTGGAAAAAAGTTTAAAATTAATTTTTTAACTATTCTCTTGATAAAGTTACCTTAAAATGATGAAAGATAATTATATCTTGTATTTAAATTTCTCTTCTTGTTAATCAGAAGGTACCTTTGCTATTGTGAATTAGTATTTTATTCGACTATTATACTAATATCGTAAGCTACATGACATGGTACCGTAAGCTCACCTAAATAATTAAAAGAAAACTCATAATCTTTTTATTTGTGCCATAACAACAAAATAATTGTTAACCTTTTTATTTGATTTATTTCTCCTTTTCAGCCCGGTATTTTGCCTGCTGCCTTAGAATGAGGACAGTCAACGGTGCCGTCATGGAACGGAGATTAGCCGTTACGCCGTTAGCATACCAACTCTGGTTGACCACCGTTGAGGGTTATTGATGCTGGGGACGTGACAAACTCATAGCGTGTGGACCCCACTATTCCACTATAATCCTGACACGTCGGGCTTCATTACATGTGTCGACGCTGGCACTTTCCAAATTTATTCTTTTTTTAAAATTCCATTATTTTTATTTAGAGAAATAACGCTGCCGGGGCTCAACTCCTCTCATGTCTTTTTTGTCCAAATTCCCCCTGTTTCTACTTTGCTTCCCTTCCCTAACCCTTCAGAAAACAATTTCACCGTACGGATTTCGATATAAACAATGAAAGGAACATTGAAAATTGCCAACTTTGATATCAACACGTGTACAAGTACAAAGCGGTTTGATTTTTTTTTCTTTTTTCGGTGTGCATGTATAAGAGGAAGAGTTTTTCTTAATCATTTAAACGTATGTTCATTTTTTTTCTAAATAAATATATTTATGCTGTGCTATAACATAGTTATTCCAAATGAATTTCTAGCAAATTTTTAGTATTCAACAAGCGTTGTTAGCAACAGAAATCTTGGTCCATTTGTTTCGAATAATAAATCAAATAGAATTGTCTAGTTTGCAATGAATTGCTAATTCAATTGATTGGAAACTTGCTTAACACGTAAAATAAAAATTAAGGGGAGAAAATCGTGGTCTAGTGGGAAAGATTTGGTGAAGACAAGGCAACATTGGTCATCGGCTTTGCAAGCAACATCGGAACATGAAAAGGGAAAAGAAAAAGATTTGATTGGTTTAACAATAGGGCCATGATAGTTACTCACCAACCAAGAATCCATAATTTACTAGTCAATCATTAAAATTGTTGCTCAAGCATTTGCTTAAAGCTGAAAAAAAAATAACAAAAAGACTCCATAACTGTTGGAATCAAATTTGATTTGCACACTCAACGCCTCTTGCACTCGCATGTAGTAGAAAATTAGTTCACATACCAAAAGTTGGTCTCACTTCGCTTACAATTACCTGAAAAATTTTCATGTACTTCATCCGCTACAACAATCATGGTAAAAAAGTTTTATTGCGATTTAAATATTAACTGAATAAAAACATAACAAAAATTCATTTTATTTTCGTTAAAATCTTACATCAAATATATTTTAAAATATTAAAAAATCTATATTTGTATTGTGTAAAATTTTGAATTATAAATTTACCAAAGGGGTCTGGTACGTCACAAATTGAAAAAGAAAAATCAACTGCTACCAAAGTCTCAAGGCTAGTTCCGTCACTTAACGCAGTTCCCCAAATTTGTCGTGTTCTTCCTTAGAACCGATCCAGAAAAGGACCTTTGCTTTGCGTGAGCAATAAATCGAAAAAAGTAAAAAACAAATAAAGCCAAATACTGTTTTTAGCTTACTCATGATAAAAATTCCAAAAATTGTCAAATATAAATTCGCAATTTCTCCATCAGAAGAAATGTCACAGTATCTGTGTCTCTCTTAAGGTTGCAGAGAAATAGAGAAGAAACTAAAACGAATCAAAGTCCATGACTTTCTTTTAGAATCTCTATGCTCTGCTTCTCATCTCACAGTAAGCCTCTTTCTCTTTACAATTTTGATTGATGATCTTGAATTTTAACTAAAATTGGTCGTTAGGGTTTGAATTGAGCCCTTAGTTTTGCGTTTTGGTGCTAATCTGTGGGGGGATTTTGTATTTTGAAGTGAAAAGAGTGGAATTTGGGGTGGAACTAGGGATGATTGGATGAGAATTTTATGTTAATTAGATTTATTCAGTTTGTGATAGTGGAGATTTGTGTTTTTGGGTATTGAACTGTGTAAAGTTTTTATTTTGATTTTTTTGTTTTTTAAAGCAATTCAGTGGAGCTTTTGAGTTTATACTCTGTTTTGAAGTAACTTATTGGTTTTATTCTTGTTGGGTAACAACGAAAACATGCTTTTGTTCATTTTATTGAGCATGCATATTGCCATTTGCACGCATGCAAAGTTCTTCATATTTATGTTTTGTTTAGGATTTTGAGCAATATGTCGTCAAATGCCAAGTTCTAGAATGTGATGGTTCATGACTTCCTCTTTTTTGCTGTCCCTCTTTCTCTCAATTTTGTTTTGGTCAATTCAATTAGGTGCAGGATTAGGCTGTTTATACTATTAGAGGATTAGGTTGTGAATGATGCCGGCAAAACCTGATGAAAATCGGCGGTCAGACCGTGGTGCTCAGAGTGTCTCACAATCAGCTATATATTCCCAGCAGCCTTGGTGGAGTGGGACAGGAACTGGTGCCTCCTTAGCTGAAGCAGCAGCTCCTAAATCTTCAAGGGAACAACCAAATGGTTCTGTTGTAAATGGTGCCACCTATTCACAAGGTAATTTTTGCTTCCATGGTGTCGAATAAAGAAATATAGTATGGCAACTATATTGATGAAGGTTTCCTTTTCCATAACAGATGGGATTAATGGACAAGAACATGCGCATCTCAAACATATTCCATCCTCAACACCTCTAACTATGGGCGAACGCCTTGAACAAAATTCCCAAATGGAGCTAGTTGGTCACTCAATTGTAAGATCTCTTCCCCCTCTTCTTTACCCCCCAACCAAGCCACACATGGATGCACACAAATAGTTATTTAGCGCTCTTTGTTATTGTAGCAAATATAAGTGCATGGGACTTAGCCTTGTTTGCACGAGATGGTGCTATACCTAATTTTAATAAAATTTTCAGGTTTTGACATCATATCCTTATACAGATCCACAACATGTTGGAGTAATTACCCCCTATGTGCCACAAGCTATGGTATGCAATCTGCAGTCCTTTTCAAATTTTATAAATGTATGAAAAAAGAATGGTAGTTGGCAGGATAAACCTGTCAAGGTAGTTTGGGGAGAGTACTTTTGATGTCCTGTGCATGTATTTAAAGAAATTATGTAAGTATCATGTTTTATATATAGTGTATATGGTTATATATTTAGGGCATGCATTGTGCTAGGATGATGTCTGTCTTTTAATTTATATCAAAGTTTTTAGGAGGCCATGGCAGTCCTTTCTTTTCATTTGAATTTTGTCTAAGTAGTCAGCATTGTTAGTAGTTTAAAAACATCTAGAAGGTGGGTCTGTTCAAAATATTGATTTGTTAAATTTATTCTCAAGCATTTGGGTGAAAAATTGTTTGTGGGGGGGCAGCCGAATCAACTTGGTTTTGGGCATTCAATAGAATTTTTGGGACTTAAGATTTTATCACTTATTTTTTATGCCAGATTCCTCCTCAATTATATGGAATGCATCAAGCAAGAATGCCTTTGCCTCTCGAAATGGAAGAAGAGCCTGTTTATGTGAATGCAAAACAGTATAGAGGTATTTTGAGACGAAGACAGTCGCGTGCTAAGGCTGAGCTTGAAAAGAAAGTGATTAAAGCGAGAAAGGTAACCTTTGATTCTTTGAAAGGAGCAATTTTCTATAATAAAACTTTGCAAGGGCTAGATACATATGCATTGTTTTCTCTACAGCCTTATCTTCATGAGTCCAGACATCAACATGCAATGAGAAGGGCTAGGGGTTGTGGAGGCCGTTTTCTCAATACTAAGAAGCTCAATGACAATGCTGCAAACTCTGCAGAAAAAGGTATGAATTCTGGTGCAGACAGTTCAAAGGGGTCCAACAATGGTACTGGATCTGTGGATTCATCCATAGTTCAGCAAGAGAGGGCAATGGATGAGAACGTGCACGGTGAACACACTTCCTCCAATGGTAACAGTAATGGCCGGAGTCTGCTATCAATGTACAATACATCTAGTGGAAGTGTGGAAGGGAACTTCCTGGGACAGCAGAGGGGAAGCATGCAGGGGAATGGGGCACCACGAGGGGCCCTTCCCGTTAAGTGAAAGTGAAAGTTCCTTGACGTTGGAGGGGCATTCCATGATTGCTCTAATGGTTTGATTTTATCCAATCTTCTTAGTTTCAAATTTGTCTGCACAACACTTCTGTTTCGGGTCTGTCCTTCTAATGGGATGCTTTTCTTTGGTGCAGGGGAAGCTGGAGGTATACATGCCCTCCATTTCAGAATTGGGAAATCATCATTGGTGTGGTGGTCCTCAGGCAATTCATTCTTGGCTTTGCAAACTTGTGGTGGCTTTGGATGAGATGAGGGAGAAGAATACAGGGATGAAGATATAATGTTATCTTCATCGCTCTGCCTTTAGTTCCACGTCTCGTCCATTCACCTTTCCTGTAAAAAAGAAGATAAAAAGAAAGGGGGAAATGCTGTTAGTTTATGTATCTATTAATCAAGTAGGAAGTTGGGAATGCATAAGTTTCTAGAAAAATCAAACATTTGAATATTCTGAACAAATGTGTGAAGACTCCTTTGTTTGGAACTCAGGACGTGGCTTTATGTAACTGTTTTGTTTTCATGTATTATGTTAAATAAAGTGAAACCTGTTTCCCTGTGCCCCTCTTTTGGTCTTTTAATAGTTTTGTGCTCAGTCAGTGGAGTTGCCCGTACAAGCAAAGCTTTAGGACAGCAGCGTGGCGAAGCCAGGATATTGTTAGGGTGCCTTTATTTATTTATTAATTTGTTTTTTCGGAAAAGCGGGTACTGTATATTACTCTATGAATATACTGGGATTTAAATAGATTAGCAACTCCAAGCCAATTTTTTTTTTTTTTTTTTGTATTTTATTTGTATAAACAGTTAATAAATAAAATGTGTATTTTATTTTTTAACGTGTGGCTAACTTATTTTCAATCTATTTTACTTACTATTCGACTTTCATTATAATTTTTGTTTTTGTAATCACATAATTGTTGAGTTTGGGCTTTAAGATTTAAATTATTTAGTTTAAAACAGGGCAAGGATGGATTATTAAATAAATTAAAAAGAGGAAAAAACGGAAGATTTGAACGTGAGAAACAAAAGTATTTTCGGAGGGTATGAAATTTATATGGTCCGTCTTTAAGTTTGTTTGGAATGACAAGCTCTTAAATTATTTGAGTAACAAATTCGTAAATATAACAGCGAATGTGATAGTTACGCACACAATTGCCGGGCCCTCCCTAGTCCGCGATCCATATGCCATTTCATCGGTGAATTAATAGAAAATAAACAGGCAAGGATATGGTTCAAGTCTGGGCAAGACCGGGAGGCCCAGGCCCCAGAAAAAAGGGGGAGCCCGAACCAATCATTACGGAAACCCTAGCTGCTGCTCCGCGGAGTCGTGTCAGCCTCTTTTTCTTCTTCTTTCTCTCTAGTGAGGCACCGTGCGGTCGTGTCGTTTTCAGCATGTGAGTTCGTAATGCTGGTTTTCGAAGCTTTTTAAGCCTAATTTATTCATGTTTTAGAACTCAAAAAAGAAAAATATTTTTGATGAACCCTTTTGCATTTCTAGGTGCGGTAATTAATTTTGAGTGGCTGAGTGTGGGCTCATTTTTTTCACATCCCCGTGATGAAATATTTAGTAATCCGAGCACGTGCATGAAGAATTGGTGCTCCCTTTGTTTTCTTGTAAAGGTTGAGGAATCAATGTTTCGTGCAAGGTTGATACTAGGCATTTTGAGGGATCTTCCCTTTTATAAATTCAACTGTTTCTACACTTTGTTAAATTCTGGTCAAATCTTTTAACATCCCTATCTCTCGTTATTTCTTATACTCTGAAGTGCTCGTCACTCAATTAACTTTTCCTGAGGGTGTAGACAGAGAGATTTTGGTTTAAAGTAAAAAAAAAAAAAAAAAAATTTTTTTTTTGAGCTTTTGGTTTCCAAACCTTCGGGAGCGGTTGCCAGACTACTAGCTAATGTCTAAAGTTTGGTTGTTCTGATGAAGATGAACATTTCAGCTTCGACTGAAGCAAACAATTTTTGTAAATTGAAGTTGATTTTGTTGTTCTTGTCTTTCAACTGGGGCTGGGATTGGGAATTGGGAGAGGGATCAGTTGGCACTTGACAGGGACCAGCACCAGCTCTCCTCTCGATCTCTTTGCTGTGCCGTGGCCATTTATTCTTTAGCATCGTAAATGAGAATGACATTGGCACTACTAGGCAGCAGCATGTGCGATTGATCTCTTTTAAGTGTCGGTATGGACTCTTGAAAAAGAGTCAAGTCCTTCTTCACCCTCAGGAAAACACAACATTTCCTTTAGTTTCAGTCATGATTCGTGAACGGGAACAATGCGCATGCATTCTACGTGGATGACAATATGACCACTGACCAATTAACAGAAAAAAAAATTTAAAGAAAAAAAGAAAAGACCTCTGCATCTGCAAAACGATATACAAGTTTGCTCGCTCCTGAAGTTGTTCGATCCTGTGGTAAGTTTTGACTTTATGATCCAACGGAACATAGAATAATTTCGAGGAAAAAGTAAAAATTAATAAGAAAAATGTTAAAGGGAGAGAAGAAGATAGAAAGTGTAATAAAAAAAAAAAAAAAAAGTGGGCTGAGTAGAGATAGAAAATAAAATATTCTCATTTTCTCTAGTCTTTCTTTTATTTTTCTCTCTCTTCATCGTTGTTCAAATAATAATGAGCGCCTGCAGTGCAAGGTAACGGTAACATGCAGAACTAAAATAAAAAAAAAAACTCATCAATAACTTACAAATTCAAGAATAGTTCAGGGCTATCCTACAAGTTTTCTATATAATATGTGAGATTAGTATTACCTTGAAGAGAATAGCACTCAGTTAATCACCCTGCACTCAAACTTATCTTTTGATAAATTAATGCATATGCAGTGGCTGTTTTACTGTCTTGTGAAGAAGAGAGGGGGCACACTCACTAATCTGGCCGAGACTTTGCAAGGATGATTCATTAGTACTGTATAAGTAAGTAGCATGTATACTCATATACACTTTCTTATCAAGCAAACAACAACTAATCAATACACTGCATGCTTAAAATGTTTGTGTCATATTGAAACTAACTTATTCCGTACGCATGTTCTTTATCAAATGGGTGTCAAGATCATATTCATCATATCCTGCCACCTCACCGGTGCGATTTTTGAGTGACGACCAACCCTGACAAACTCGCCACTCGACCACTCCCGATTGGGAGCTGTGGAGAGACTGGTTGTAACGATTCATACATCAAATCGACAATCAATTTCTCACGAAATTACTCGGTTTTAGGTTTACCGTCACCATTCCATCCCCTGCTCCCACAAAATATACAAGTCTGATACCGCAGTAAAGCCTTCTTATAGTGTTAGGATCAATTAACTTTATTACTATAAAGAGATCATAACGCAATAGTTAGAAAATTATTGTTTCAACTTAATTATTCTTAATGCAAATAATATAAAAATAAAGATTACACTACGTCAATAATTAATGTCAAATCTAATGTGTAGATGTTGATAAAAGAAATAGATTAGAATACACGAGCCATCTTAGAGACCTCAGCATTTACATTTTTTTTTTTTTTAATGTTTTCATCTGAATGTAAATTCTATAAATACTATACAATAATTCAATAACAATTTTAAAGAATAAATCATAATTCCCATCCTAAAACGTTAATGTAACAAAATAATATATTTTGCAACGTACAAGTAACTTTTATTATGTCGAAATAAATTTCTTAAGTTGGGATCTAGAAAATTATAATCTATTACAATACGAAAGATATTCTTATTTATAACTGACTCAAATCAAGATCAAAATTTTTTAGGACTACAAAATTATTTCTATACATAGTATCACTTCAGAAAAGTTTTACCATATATTAGAGGAGTCAAGTGAAAATGCTGAGAATATCAAAATACAAATAATTATTGAATATCCAATCAAATAGGTGTATCCGTTTTAGCCAATCGGAAATCAAGCATAAAAAAACAGATAAAATAACTTCTTGGGGTGAGATAACTTGGTGGTAAAATTAATTACAAAACTCAAATATATTTTTCTTATTACATCATAATGACGTAACCCACAAACCTAGCGCAGCTCGCGGAAGAGATTATAGATTTATTCCATTTATTGCTCTGCTTTTACTTGTCACAAGGTCTCTGCCCTCGATCACAATTTTGCTTGCTCTTCAAGTTGTTCCTGTATAACGGATTCATGATTAGAGCAGCGGCAGGACATTATAGAAAAGGACAGAATTTTGAAGCGGCCAATGTATGAGCTCATTAATGACCAACTCTAAATCCAAATTACATCACTTCATTCTCAACGACTAACCTCCGACACAAAGAAGGCATGAAATCCGTATGGAACCCTTTGTGGTAATTCGACAACTGCAACAGGATCAGCTGACATTGTTTTTGCATCAACCACGTTCACCGATGACTTTCTGCAAGGTCAAAATGGAAAATGAATTTAAAGCATATTAACAATCATCAAAGTGTTTGAACTTCTAAGAAATGCTGAACAAAAATTGAAGAACCAGATAAGAAACTGGCGAGTGTGCGGCTTACCCTGTTTTCTCATCATGCGAGAAGAATATTAAGTATCCATCATCTTCGTCAGAAGAGGTGCCAGGCTCTCTAGGAACAAAAACAGCCTCTGAACCAAATCTTCCAGGGCCCAGGTCAAAGATGCCTCTCACATTTCCTCCAACTTCAAGCTTTGTTTTCTCTTCGTCTGGTTCAGCATGCAGATCAAATTTGATAATCCCTGTGACTTTTGCAATGCTATCCAGTATTGTTCCATACACATATCTTTGCTTCCTATATGTGTACAAGATAATCATTAAGCGAGGTTTCTGGTGAAAATATAAGATACTGAGAAAAAGGAATTTTACCAGCCAGCACAACACCCCTCCCCAATTAAAATAAATAAATAAATAATAAAGATAAAAAATGACACTGCCTAAAGAAAATTATTGAGATATAACAGCAACTTAGCAATAACTCATTTTTTTTAATTAAAAGAATTTAACCTACTGTCAAATTGCCAACATTGACAGTAGATATGTACCTGCCAGTGTAGCACTCATTCACCCTAGGAAAATCAACAGCGGATGCCGATAATCTCTTCTGTGAAGCTAGGCCAGTTTTCAAGTTGAATCTCATCTCATACCTGCTTATAGAAATAAACAATCAGAACAAACTTAGCAGCGGAAGGAGTACTACAAATTAAAGAATATTTCACAGGGATCCCACAGTTCATTTGAGAAATTTTCTAGCTTTTCTTTGACAGCCCCATTGACCATGTCTAGATCCGGCTTGTCTAGGCGGCAAGTGATCAGAACCACTTCATCCTCCTCCTCCCAAGCATTGGCTAGTAAGAAGTAATCATTAAAGAAGTCAGAATGCATGTATCGACATAACATAATCCTTAAGCATTAGCTTCAAAAAGAAAATAGTAGCCTGCACAAAGAATAACTAGATAAAAAAATTTGGAAAAGCAACGTTGACACACCGTTATGGAAGATAAAGCAATTAGGAAGCTCAAACCATTTCATTTGAGCCTCATTCTTTGCATATCGGGGAAGTATACCAAAACGAGCTTTCTTTGTATCATCAAATGTGAATATCAGCTTGTTTTCTTTCACCATTTCCTGAAAATTGAAGTAGAGTAAATGTGTTAAGCTGCATAATTTTTTATCACTATGAAATTAAAAATAAAACTATAGCCATATGCTATTTCTTTTGTAAATTTTAGAATTCTTGCTGAAATTAGTTGAAACAACAATAAACAGAGAAGATAAAACTACGCTACCATACCTTTGGTCTGAAATACAGCGGAAGATCCATGAAAATAGTGTAATTCTCAGTAATAGCAAAGTCGTGCATCATGATGGGGTCTGATATGGTTATTGGTACAGGATCATGCATGAAACCATCCTTTGAAATAACTCTGTATGTGATGTATGGTGGTGTATGTGCATAGCCAAAGGTAAACATCTCGCCTGCATGCAGAGATCTCATGAATGAATGATCTTTCTTCTGCTCAATGAAAGCTTACTATTTAGGATTCTTTCAAGACATGGGCTTTACCAGTGTATGGATCAACCTTTGGATGGGCAGTAAAGGAATGTTGTAATCTCTTGTCATAGTCAAGCATACCGAGTGTTTGCAGATCTCCATCTTCCAGAACTTTGACGGCATCTGCATAGTTAATATGACATGAAAATAATTCCCAGCAAGAAAATCAAATTCAGAATCAGCTTCCCTTCAATTATTTTATTATTATTATTACCATCTTTTTTTGGGCTTATTGAATGAAACTTCAGATAAACTCAATTCCACAAAACCTATTCTGAATCATTTGAGCAACATGCAGTCGTACATGTCTCTGTTACACCATCCTTGGGATCTTTTCAAAATCTAAAAACAAAAGAGACCACAAGCTTACATGGTTTGTCCGCCTCTGAGAGTGCTAGAAGTTTCCCATGGTGATATACAAGAGCTGTATTAGCTGGAAAAGGAAGACAGCCAGTTACACTACCTTGCACTTGAACTTTAACTAGACAAATGTGCAATCATATGTTTAATAACGAGAGGAACAAACTTCTAAACTGCAGAAATTTCCAGGGATGAGATGACTACTAATTATGAAATAAGAACTTGAACTGTAAGCCTAAATGTATCTCTAAGGAAAAAATAACCGAAATTACGCAAAAAATAATGTTGGTGGAACTACATCTCAAAGAATTTAAAAGGTCAGGAATATTTAGCATTTCAGCAGACATACAATACCCCAACAAACATACCTGTCCCATTTCCATATGAAACATCCAGTACTTTCAACTTTGCTCTAAGCAATTGCATGTTAACCATGAGTAATCCAAATAGCCCCTTAAGGTCTCCAATCTGCAGAATATTCTTAATGTTCAGAAAAGGTAGCACATTCAAACAGAAACAGCTAAATGAAGCTGAAACCATAGAAAACGCAACTTTCAGAAGGAATAATCTTTCTTATAGCAATACAATTATACAAAAGAGGGTTCTGTTACCAATGGACGAAGATAAAATAACGTTTCTGGACAATAGTCCTAACTGGCAACTTTAACTTTTTCAAAATATGCAACCGATTAAAATATACCTTCATAAATTTAGCACCTCCGAAAAATTCTTCCTGTTTAAGACGTGAAGTCCTCACAAAACGGGAGACATATGTAGCCTTTCCATCTTTGATGCGCAGACCATGAATCATGCTGCAAATTCATGAAATTGATATTTAACAAATAAACAAAGAAAAGCACACAGAAATGAACCAAAATTACATAATCTATGTAACAAAAGGGAACAGAGGTTCACTCACCCATCTCCATCAAACCTGCAAATAAGCAATAGAGAGAGTCAGCATAAGTGTGACCTCTCCAGCCAATGAAGAGAAATGAAATAATATAATTCAAAAAACGGAAGATCATACCAGTGGTATCCAGCCACAGGGGCAAACTTGGGATTAGGACCAACCCTGACAAACTCCCCATTCAAGCAATCCTGAAATGAACACACGACACTTCAATTTCCTCTTCAACAATAAGATACATAATTATATTCATAACAATTATGCCATGTTTGATGATATAAATAAAACAAAATTCCAGGAATTGCATTTGTTAGTCTACAATCTCTGTACATAACTCTCTGTCAATGACCAAAATTCCGTTCCCTCGAAACACATCTTTTACAAAATTGATATTATGATATTAGAGCACAGATTGGTCAAAAACGATCAAATAACACAGTCCATCGTCAAGACAACAATAGTTTAAGAATTTATCACACATAGATAGAGCCTCTCCTCTCACATAAATGCTATCGACAAGCTCTATTTAATATTTGTCGTTGAGCTCGGATTGGTCCGCTCATCTAACCAACCGGAGCTCATATTTAATCCAAACATAAAAAATAATAATAATAATAATTAAGCGGCGGAGAAGAGATTCTGTAAGAGGGAAAAGTGATTACGGGGAGATGGCCGATGACGTGGAGGTCTTTAGTAGGAGGAGTCTCGTCAGGAACCGGAGCGAAGTTACCGGAGAGATAGTGAAGAGGCTGTGAAGAATCGTACATCCACTTCACTATCAGTTTCTCCACAAAGTCTATCACTTTCGAAGTCACTCCACTCTTCGGTTTTGGATTCACCGTCACTATTCCATTTCGTGCTCCGATGTCGTTCTCCAGCTTTTCTTTCTCCACCATGACTCTCTCTCTCTCTCTCTCTCTGCGCGCGTCACAGTGCGAGCGACGGAGCCTGCTGTGCTGTACTTGTGCTGTTAGCTGGCTGAAATTTTTTTTTTTTTTTTTGTTTATTTATCTGCCTTGTTGTCTTGCTTTGGTGAAGTAGTGTTGGCACATTAGTGTCTTTTACGAGCCACCCAGCAAAGATAATACTTTTCAAATCAAAACAATATAATAATATCCATGTATTTTTTAGTAAGTCGATGATTCCTGTTGCAATTTCCATGAAGATTCTGCCCGGTACGGTACAATATGAGTCGCCATTCGCCCAGTAATTGCACTTATATATTTATTTATAAAAAGAAAATAGTAATACTAAAACATGAAAACAAAACTTTTTTTTTTCAAGAAAAAAAGATAAAAAAATAAATACACAGTTTGTACAGAAATACGTCCGTATTTTCTTTTTCTTTTCCTTTTTCTTATTTTATTTTTCTAGTTATGTTGTGATAATTAATTAAGTATTGCCAAGAAGCAATAACATATAATTTTACACAATTTATGAGATTTATAAGAGATAAGGTGGATATGGAAGTGTGGAGTTAATTCATTTCCGTATCCTCAAATAATAATTCTCACAAAATAATGAAAAATCTAGATTTTCGGGGAGTGGTCCAAGGGCTATACGATCCTATTTGTGTAAACGATCCATAGTTTGGCGGCACGTGTAAGGCTTGTGATATCAAAACCACATGACATCTTTCGGCCTGGGCCCGGTGCATTGCATTTTTTTTTTTTTTTTTTTGAAACTGGGGTGAATTGTTGATATTGAGTATCATTGGACCATTGACGCCTGCTGGTGCTGGTGCTGGTGCTGGAATTTTGTCAATGCACTTTAGCGTGTGGGAATGGGTGTCACATTTTATTAGTTGTTAGACGCGAAAACCGACCAAGAACGCCCAGCAAGAAAGAATATCGCGAAATTGAAATACAACTTCTAACCATAATTTCTTCTATTTGTGACGTTCCAGTTTCTGAATAATATGCACAACAATAATATCTCTCTCTCTGGACGAAGATAAGTAAATACAGATGCTGAATCTTACATACACTTGGGTCACAGATTGTGGCAATTTTTGATAGATAACCGAATGATCAAATTCAGTGTCTTCAGTCAATACGTTTTTGTTGTCTTCACCTTCACGTGATCACAGTTTGGCGAGTTCTTCAAGTTGCTCCTGTTTTAAAAGTCAGAAGAAGCAAATGAGTTCTCTGACTATGAGTTTGAATGTTCTTAATCAAAGTCCACCTAGGCCGAAGCATCCATTGAAAATAATTCAAAATCAAAAGCAAAATTTAGTTACACTAACCTCTGACACAAAGATGCCATGGAACCCGTATGGAACCCTATGAGGTAACTCTATAACTGCAACAGGATCTGCTGACATTGTCTTAGCATCAATTACATACATCGCTGATTTTCTGCATGTTCCGTATATAAAACATTAAATAGCTGAGTTCACTTATTGAATTACAACTATGAATTAACAAATCAAATTAGAAAGAGAAAATTCTTCTAGCTAATAATTATTAGTGAGAGTAATACCCTGTATTCTCGTCGTGTACATGGAATATTAAGTAGCCGTCATCTTCTTCAGAAGTGGAACCCGGCTCTCGTGGAACAAACACAGCCTCTGAACCAAATCTACCAGGACCCAGGTCAAAGATGCCTTTAACATTTCCCCCAACTTCAAGCTTTCTTTTCCCCGTCTCCGGTTCAGCATGCAGATCAAATTTAATAATCCCTGTGACCTTTGCTATGTTCTCCAAAATGCTTCCATAAACGTATCTCTGTTTCCTACATTCACCCAATTATAAGCAAAACTTCAGCTGAAAACAGGATAGAGACACCTGAGCAAAATAACACAATCCCATGTAATATTTGCTCCGATGCTTGTAGCATTATTATTCATAATTGCCAACAATAATCGAAGATACAGACCTGCCCAGGTAGTGCTCGTTTATCCTAGGAAAATCAACACAAGCTGGTGACAGCTTCTTTTGAGAAGCTAGACCAGTTTTCATATTGAACCGCATCTCATATCTGATTATAAAACATCAATTAGAAAAACCTTTGCAATACAAAGAACTATGACAGAAAACAGGTCATCGATCTCCTACAGCTCAGTTGTCTGATCTTCAAGGGTTTCTTTAAGAGGCCCATTAAACATATCTAGATCGGGGTTCCGTACGCGGCAAGTTATCAACACAACTTCATCCTCCTCCTCCTCCCAAGCATTGGCTAAAAGAGATAGTTCTAACAAAGTCAAAATGGAAGCATGTACATGGGAGAAGACTTCATGCATCAGCTTCTTGAAAACAAAAGAGATTATTCGTTTTCAGACAACCATCAATTACAATTACCATAAAGATAATGCTCTTGTATTTAATCTCAAAATCAGACTCCAAACATGGTGCCACACAGAATTAGAAAAAAGTGCCAACCATGCTCAATCATTTTTTAAAAAAGTGTTCCTTTTCTAAAAATCACGACTGCTAATATTCATAAAGATAGTGTTGCATACATTTTCTTTCAGTAGATGAACAAAGAAATAATCAAGAACAGTACGCATTTAAAAGAGCAAGTCAGACACACCATTATGGAATATATAGCAATTTGGAAGCTCAAACCATCTGATTTGGAGATCATCCCTCGCATATCGTGGAAGTACACCAAAACGAGCTTTTATAGTTGGATCAAATGCATATATCAACTTGTTTTCTTTTACCATCTCCTGAAAATTGAAACATTGTACATATGTGAAGATGAAAAATGGGGGATCGTCATTGTGCATAACTAATATAAACAGAATCCAATGCTTGAATGACTCCATAACATATCAATAGTGTAATCCTTGGAATATATTAAATAAAATTTTCTGGAAGGATTCTGAACTTGGTCCACAATTCCTCCACCTTCTGCATCAGGGAAGTGAATTTCAGTCATGCAAACTCCTCAAGATTGTCAAGCACTATGGTCTATGCACGAGCTCTAAAAAGTTTCTGAATGTTGGCTTCCTTTACATACATATATGAAACTCCACTCAATATTTACTATTGTTGCGTAATTAGTACTAGGTTCCTCGAATAAATTTTTATATAGAAAGTTATTTGTTAGCTCTGAGAACATTAATTACTTGCGTCACATATTATATTCCCTGGACTCTGTAGATTAACATTTTTTCACATCTAAAATAGATTAATATTCAAACAACGCTAGCTTTTATAGTTTAATTTAATGCCCATCTGATTAAATTCTGTTGAAAATTTTCTTATGTCTTTTCTAAGTGGCACAACTTCATTGGCACGTATGACCTAAGTGTTAGTGCATTTCATTTACCAACTGGAAAACAAAAGTGCAAGAATTAGAAAGTCAACGTACCTTTTGTCTGAAACACACGGGAAGATCCAGGAAAATTGCATAATTCTCAGTGATAGCAAAGTCGTGCATCATGATGGGGGCAGACATTGTTATATGTACTGGGTCATGCATGAAACCATCCTTCGATATAACTCGGTAGGTGACATATGGAGGAGTTTGTGTATAACCAAATGTAAACATCTCGTCTGTATGCAGATGTCTTGTGAATCACTCTTTTTCTGTGGGAAAATTTGGCTGACAGGATTATTTTAAGGATATGGGTTTTACCAGTGTAAGGGTCAATCTTTGGATGTGCAGTGAAGGGATGATTTAATCGCTTATCATAATCCAGCATGCCAAGCGTTTTCAGATCTCCATCTTTCAAAATTTTAAGAACATCTGCATAATGCAACAGGTTTAAGAATTTATTTTCCCTCTAAAAGCAAGCAACAAGCTCCATTAGAGAACACTATAAGGAATGAATAACAAAGGAGAACATTGTCATAATTTATGGTCTCCATGAGACCGTGTGATTTCTCCAGAAAGTTAAAACAAAGAGAGAAGCAGGGTAAGCTTACAAGGTTTATCTGTCTCCGAAAGAACTAGAAGTTTTCCGTGGTGGTATATGAGAGCGGTATTACCTGGAAGAAAGTATCAGATAAATGGTAAACTTTTCATCTACATTGCCTAAACACAAAAAAAAAAAAAAAAAAAAAAAAAAAAAAAGAGAACTACCTATAACAAAAGCAATGTAATATGAGTTTGGTAGGGTAGGATTTTAGTTTCAAATTTTATTTTGCTAATTAAAAAAGAAGAGAAGACCTCAAAAAGGCAGATGAATATCACAGATGATTACTGGCAGATAAATGGATGGGGGACACACATGAAAGAAGAGAGGAAGCTTTTCTCAGGGATGATCCTGGTGCTAATTATATCAAAATGAAGTCACCGCATCTAACTGCTTCATTGACACTTCTCTACCCAAAGTTGTATAAGCAGAGATTAATCAGCACTTTTAACAACTTCAAACTGTTCATTTCCCTTTCTTCATAATGCTTGGATTGGAAAATAAAATTTAAATCAGATGCTATACGGCTAGACAAAGAGTAACAGAACATGAAAAACAGAAACCATGCAGTAAGGATCACACAGAAACCCAATATGCAAAATAATTCCTGAAGAACTGTATCAGAAAGAATTTGACAAACTTATAATGATCCTTTAGTCTTCAGCTCAGAACATGTTTGCATTTCAGCAGAACAAACTAAACGAATCTACCTGTCCCATTTCCATATGAAAAATCCAATACTTTGAAGCTCTCTCTCAACAATGTCATGTTAACCATGAGTAATCCAAAAAGCCCCTTAACATCTCCAAACTGCAAAAACATCCAAACTGATCACCCAGACGCAAAAATCTATTTACAGGATTCCTTCATTCCAAGTTCCACTTCTAAAATTTTTTTAAAAGCCCCTCTCTTCATGTTTATACCTTTGTAAATTTAGCACCTCCAAAAAATTCTTCCTGTTTAAGACGCGATGTCTTTACATAACGAGAAACATATGCTGCCTTTCCATCTTTGATACGCAAACCATGAAGCATCCTGCAAATGCACAGAAATATATCTATCTGTGTGTCACCGCAGTCATAGTGAGCTAAAGAGAAGAATGCACTACGAAAATATAGCAGTGGATCAATGTTTACTATGGGAACCCCAGGCCATCATAATGTGCCAGTTCATAGTGAATTAAACAAACACACACGCACAGACATACGTCTCCCAGGGTAGCATATTCATTCTATTGTGACAAATCATAGAGATACGCACCCGTCGCCATCGAACCTGCAGGAAGCAACAAAAGAGAATTAGCAAAAGCAATCACCCGTTAGCAACTAGAAAAGAAGTGACGTTTCTGAATGCAGAATTATGAGTACACAAAGGACAGACCAATGATATCCAGCCACGGGGGCAAACTTTGAGTTTGGACCAACTCTGATAAACTCGCCATTCAAGCACTCCTAAAGAGTAAAAAAGCATTTACAGTACTGAGAAATAGAGATTGAAATTTGTATAGATATCGTGTTCAAGCATGCTCAGCAATGCGAATGCGATCTGTGTATTAAAATAAATAAATAAATATGCAAAAAAGAAGCGGGCGGGCCACTTAGAACTAACAGGAAGAAAGCCAATGACGGGAAGGTCTGCCGTGGGAGGTGTTTCGTGGCGAAGCGGAGCGAAATTACCGGAAAGATAGTGAAGAGGCCGTGGCGAATCGTGCATGAATCTCACAATGAGTCCTTCCACAAAGTCGATTGCTTTAGCGGCCAACCCTTTCTGCGGCTTTGGATTCACCGCCACAATACCACAATCTCCGCTGTTGCACTTCAAGTTTAATTTCAGCCTCTCCTCCGCCGTTACCGTTCTATCTCCGTTAGTAACAACTGTGTGTTTTTTACAGTAAATGTTGGAGTTGATGCGACGTTGATTACTGAAAGGAGCCGTTAAACAACTAACTCCCGCAAAATGATGCGTCGTGGTGGTGGTAACCATCATTAACTCTGTGTTACTTTAGCTTCGCAGTGAGCTAACTGCCTAACTCCTCAATTCAAAACTGCTTTCCTTATTTGCATTTTTGTTTGGAATCTAAAAAAATATAATAATAAGAAGAAGAATGTTTCCGTAGTATGGAGCAGCTGCAGTGCGGGAGCACCGTCGAATCCAGATTTAACAACAAGAGAGCAATGGAGCCCACGCACATGAGTCAATTATTTGTAAGAGTACGATCATGATAAGAAAAGCCGGATATTTTAAGAGATTCGAATAGGTCCTGCTCAGGGATGCCACAGCCACACATAGCCAAGCTTTAGGTCAAGTTGTTCTAAACTCATTTAATACATCATTTTCATTGTACACTTATTTTTTCTTCGTGCATGTACTATATATGCTGTTTGTGCTGTGCGTTTCGATATCCATCATATTACAGTCCATTGAAGCTATTTTTTAAAACTCGAGGTTACTTTGCAGACTTTGTTAACCACTACTGCAGGGGAACAGATATCTAATTTTATCCTGCCGCAATAGCCAGTTGCCAACACAGAAGTACTATTAGCATCCCGCTATTTTTCTTGTGACACCCCTCTTCTGTTGTAATTAAGCATGACAAAAAAAGGGTCCCGATTTTTATCTAATTAACCTGGCCTAAATTTTTTGGCTTTCTCCCAAGTCCCAAATTTAAGGGTCAAGGATGGGTCGGGCTTAAATATTAAGATCCAATCAAATTCGAGTTAGAGTTCGGGCACCACATGCCTCGACCCAACCCCTAGCACTTAAAAAAATAATATATATTTAATTTTTGTTAATAATGACAAGACTTTAAATAATTAAAATATAAAATAATAAAGTGAGTTATCAACGGAAAAGTTAAAGTGCATATTTATAAACTACTCATATAACCTATTTTATATTTACTTATAATTTTTGTTTTCAATAGAAGTAAAAAATTGGATATTTACCCAGTAGCACACGAATAATGATAAACCCTAATTAAAATTTATGAAAGAGTGGATCTCTCATATATTAATATAATAAAGAATTACATTATCAATTATGGGCATATTTTTTAAATTAATTAATTGTTATATTGATTAAATATATTACTTTTTTGGTTATTTTTCTTCAGTTATTACTACTCTAAAAACTACTGCAATAGTCATATCATTATTTTTTTACATTAAAATAAAACTGCAATTAAATCTGCATAGGTTATTTCTTTTTTAATTTAAATTATTTAAATATATAAATAAGCTTCAAAAAATTTCGAGCTCAAACAAAACCTGAACTTAACCCTAATTTGATTCTATTTGGTTTCGTTAAGGATTGGGCCCTTTATTTATGCTATAGAGTCATGCCTAAACTCAATTTGATCTATTGTCATCCTTAATTGTAATTACGTCTAAAAACAAACGTATAATTAAGCTCATTTACTGTGTTTCTCTCTCTTCAAACTCAACACACTCCCTGTGGTTTTTTCCCTACAAGCACCAATTGCTTCTCTCTCTAAAAAATCTAAAAAATCAACAAGTCCTTTTCATTTTTTATATTTGTGACTTCATCTGTGCAGCAAGACTCCAATTTGTTTTATGGATAAGGAAAAAAAATTGACTTTTGCCAAATATATTATCTTTTTAATATGCTTATTGAGTTCAACAGATTATATTCCCCTAAATTCAACCTTTACTATTATGGTCGTGGTTAGGGGACCATTAAAAAGCTCCACTTAACTTTATATAGTTCTGCAACCTCATGATCTCCACCATGAGGTGTGGCTAATTTAAAATAGTTAAATTGGAACAAACTGCAAAAAAAGAAAAAAAAAAAGGATTTAATTGGAAAAGAGTATTTTAGTATTAAAATAAAAATAATTAAAAAAAAAAAGGTTCCATAAGAATTTTGAAGGGGATGCTGGAGGAGCTTCACGCATTCAAAGGTAATCGTTGGTTCAGACCCCATGGCCCGTAAAAGGTGGGGTTTTTTTTTGGGGAATAATTAATTATTGAGTTGGATTATTGACACCTCTTTAATCTCTTCATAATTTTTTTAGTTATTTTTATTTTAATTCCAAAAATCATTTTTCCCCTTTTAAATACACTTTTCCATTTTTTATTTAATATTTTTATTCTTTAAACTCAAAGTAGTATTCTAATACTTTTTTTAACAATCTTGTTGTTACCCTACACATAATTAAAAGGTTTTATAGATAATGAATTTTTAAATTTCTGTCAATAGTTAAATTACATATATTTTTAATTATAATTTAAAAGCAATTCAAAGTATAAGAATTCTTAATTGGTAAGAAATAGGAAAAGAACATTACATTATTCTAAATTTTTATAATTTACTTTGGTTAGATGAAAGTGGCACGTAAAAAAAAAAAAAAAAGATTGATTATGAAGGTGGGGGAACTAATTTTAGGTAAGCTGCAGTTATCAGCTGCCGTGGCTGACATTGTATTATCAATGTTCTCGGTGATATGCTGACTTGTATTTCTTCTAGAAAAATTTTATCTGCACTTGTTCGAATTAAAGGAGCAATTTGCGATCGAGAAAAATATTTAAAAGAAAGAACGCATATAACAAAAAGAAGAGCACACATTATCTTACACTTTGAGAGTGGGTTGGCTAATTGCGAGTCTAATGAAGCCATCATATAATCAAGGAATGGACTTGCGCGTGCTCACGCTTGTTCTGGCAAGAGGCTTCAAAATTGAGTCATCAACTAACCTAACTGAAAGAAGACTAAATTTGCAAGTCTAATATTAGATCCATAACCAATAGTATGACCTATGTCCGGGTAGAATTTGATTTTGGAATAAATAATGATGGGATATGAGACTCTCGTGACATCCATAAGTCTCAGTTAGGCCGCCAAAATTGAAGCAGTTATGACCTAATTTAACAAACCCCAAATGCATTATCAGTTTATCTTCAAGCATGGGCTCTCAATTTGTTTATTTATTATTTTTATTTTCTCAATTACAAAGTCATCCGTAGTGTCAACTCCCTAATATTCTTCCCCGACAGTTAGTTTTGTGTACTTAATTATGTACAAATCATGAAACTCCCTTAATCTAAAATTAGTTTGGTTGAAAGACCTATTAGTACAAATATATATTTTCTCCGAAAAGTATTATTACAAATATATTATTTTCTCATCGATGGCTAAGAATGAGGATGGAAACTAGTTGGTCAGATACAAAATTGTCAATATATCCTTAGACTCATCTAAAAAATAATTTGAGAAAAGTGAAAAATATAACCATCCTAATTTTTTAAGACAAATAAAAAATAAAAAAAAAAAGTCTGAATTTGTATTAATTAATCCCGATGGGATAGGATATCTTTAGTTTATTAACAAAGTTACTAAAAAAATTAGTAATAAATAAATAGAGAAGGCACTCATCGTATCTACTCCTCTGAGTGGCAGCAAAGTCCGAAAGTCCAAATTAATTGCAACCCATCTCCCACATTCCTCAATTGTTACTCCAACACAACACGGCAAAGCCCAGTGACAGATGATGCTATTATTAGCTATTCTTTTAATTTAACCCAAAAAAGCACACGCAAATCCCATTCTTTTTTACCATAATCTCACCTTCTTTGTTCCTTGCAGACTTGGCTAAGTCACCTAAAATGGTTCTAACTATTCCCCCAAGTGATAAGTCTTCCAGACACTTCCCCTCATTTCTAGTTGACGTTTTTGCCTCGTTCATTCTTCTGCTCCACGTATGCCACATACACGTAACACACATAGCATGGCTTGTTGTCATCCCAAAGTTATTTGCCACCATCTTGAACTTCCCAAATGGGGTTATTTTTTATTTTATTATTATTTTTTTTCAATCAAACTGCTTTCTAACTAGATTCAACTAATTATATATTTACTTAAACATGACCTAAGCCAAACCAAATACTTCATTAGTGCAGGCGAAAGTGGGATCGCAGCATCCCTTGACATTGATTGAAGCGGGTCAAAAAAGGACTTGCCCATCGCATTATAAGACTGTTTTTATTTGACCCGGTTCCAAAAAGCAGCAAACTATCATGAAATAAACAATGTCAACGGGCATTTTAATTCCGACAAAGAAACTGTGGTTTAATACCAAAGACTATCGTCGAAGTTTAAGAGGATATACCAAATTATTCCTAACGCACGCTAGCGCGCATGCATGTTATGAGTATGCATCCATACATACATGCGTTAGTAGATTCAGTTTTCTATTCTTAAGTAATCTCTATTTCATTAAAGCCTAATTAAGAACTTAGAAAACAAAACCAACTTTATTTATACGTGGTTATTACTTCATTCAACATTCAAATAAGCATGTGTCGCATGCTTATAGATGCATATACAGCGAGAAGAAGGACGTATATGTAAGTCTTTCCAGGCACGCACGCACGCACATGCATCATTATGTGTAACCATCTAATCTAACAAAATTACTAAGCTTTGGTTTTCTTTTGGAGAGCAAAAAAATGAAGCCATGATTTTTCTTTCGTCTCAGTCTCTTGAATCTCAGTCCATACCTCTCTCACGAGACAAAATTTTCAAAGCAGTCGTAGTCATTGCTTCTTCCACAAACCCCTTCTCTGTTTTTCCAAAGATCAACATCACTTTTCTTGCTATAAATACATATACAACTTCATTTCACAGCATAGCATAAATTTCTATAACAACTTTAACAAATCTTTTTGACAGTTTTAATTTTGCCCTTAGTGTTTTCAAAAGGTTGGAGCAAAATTGAACGTCAAAATGCACCCACAAAGGCAATATTGGTTACCTATATTCTTGGCTATGTTAGTCTCTTTCTTCTCCTTCAGTTTTAGCAGCTATCAAGGTGGCCGATTTGTCACAACTCGTGATCAATACCGAAGCTTTGGGAGCCCAATCGGGGTCGATTCGGAGTCGGAAACGACTTTGACGAGGCTTTACGGTCGTGCAAGTGCCCCTGCTTCTTCAACAAAGATTGTGAATGTGGATGATTTTGAAGCGAGGGCTGATGGAACTGATGACTCTAAGGTACATACACTAGCAGCTGTTACAAACAGAGAACGTAGATATCCGTTATTTTTCAGTTAGCAGTGCATAGTAATTAATTTTTGTTCAGGCATTTATGGAAGCTTGGGAGGAGGCTTGTTATTCTCACAATGAAGCTGTTTTAGTCGTCCCCAAGAGCAAAATCTATCATCTTAAGCCAATTACATTCTCAGGTCCCTGCAAATCTGATCTTACAATGAAGGTGAGTTTACGAATGTGCGTGCATGGGGCCGATAATACACTATGCACGATACGGGACAATTGCTGATTTGAACAATTAATGCAACGTTGTTTTAACGCGACAGATTTATGGAACAATCAAAGCATCTGTTCGTTTATCAGACTACAGCAGAGATCCAAGGCATTGGCTTGTGTTCGAAAATGTCAACAATTTCAGAGTGGAAGGTGGTGGCACAATCAACGGCAATGGAAAAGTTTGGTGGAGAAAATCTTGCAAAGTCAACAAATCCCTCGTACGTTTATTCGTATATTGAATTATATATAATTAATTCCATATATACTACTCCTTTTTTTTTTTAATTCATAATATAATTTTATTAATTTCTTAATTTTCTTCTGATGTATCCGCAGCCGTGCAGGGACGCACCAACGGTAAGTTAAATTAAAATTCTTGCTGCCTTATATTCATTCCTAATTCTTGCCTAACGTTATTATTAAGGTGAAATTTCAATCTAATTTTCATTTATATTTTTCTCCAACCAACCAAAAAAAAAAAACATTGTCTTACAGGCAGTAACATTTTACGGATGCAAAAACGTGAGAGTGTCAAGCCTGAGGTTTCGAAATTCACAAAAAATGCATCTCACGTTTCAAAACTGTGTCAATGTCAGAGCTTTGAATCTCCTGGTAATTGCACCGGGAAACAGCCCTAACACCGACGGAATTCACGTCACCGGAACTCAAAATATTCTTATAAAAAACTGCGTCATTAGGACAGGTAAGTAATTCTTCATATACTTAAATTAACCACATAATCAACTTATTCAGCTCAGCTGCTGTTAAATTCATCCTATTACAACCTCTTTTTTTTGTTTTTTTTTGTTTTGGTGAAGGTGATGACTGTATCTCAATAGTAAGCGGATCGAAAAATGTTCGAGCTACCGATATAATTTGCGGTCCGGGCCACGGAATCAGGTTCTCAATTAATCGATAAAAAAATGCTCTAATTACGTAAACTCCTTTTTTTTTTTTTTTTCCGCAGCTCAGCTAATTTAATTTTAACCCAATATATCTTTTCGTAGCATCGGAAGCTTGGGAGCCGGAAATTCAGAAGCTTTCGTGTCAAATGTGTTGGTGAATAGAGCAAGACTTTCAGGAACCACTAATGGAGTGAGAATAAAGACTTGGCAGGTAGTTGATTGAAAGTCACATCCACTTATGTTTATAATGCCGTTAGCATTAAAAATTAAAATGCAACCACTTTGAATTTTATGATCACTTTAGCCAAATTTCAAACAGTTCTTTTTGGGGGCGAAGAAAAAAAAGGCTATGGCCTATGGGTCCGGTAAAATGTTTCGTTGATTAAGGAAATCAAATTGCAAAATTAGAGCCGCCAATTCAGTCATAATAATTAAATTACTTAAAACTTTTTTATGTTAAAGAATTAAATCATTTTTATTTAAAAAAAATTTTTTTTTTATCTTTCTGGTCGATATGTAGGGAGGATCTGGCTTTGCTAAAGATATAATGTTTCAAAATGTTGAAATGCGCAACGTGAGCAATCCAATAATTATCGATCAACATTATTGCGACCAAGAAAAACCGTGCCAAGAACAGGTAAATGAACTTGATCATGACGTGGTGCTTTATGTTCGCAAGTGAATAATTAGCGTGATACATATAATGATGATGATGATGAAACTGTGAGTGCAGGCCTCAGCGGTGCAAGTGAGCAACGTTGTGTACGAAAACATAAAAGGAACGAGTGCTTCTGAAGTAGCGATCAAACTTGATTGCAGCGAGCACTTCCCTTGCCGAGGACTGGTGTTACAAGATGTAATTCTTCGACTCGAAGAAGAAGATGACATCCCCAAAGCTTCGTGTTCGAATGTTAAATTATCTCCTCCAGGGAATTTCTTGCCTCGTTGCATTTAATTAGGAGAAAAAGAAACTGACAGTGTTTATTATTTTACAATGCGTCATTTAGTCGTAGGTTGATTCAACAATATTGATGATACCATATGGGAGTGACGTGCTAGTTAAAGTCGAAATAAGTTGTTAATAGAAAAATTTTATAATCAAACATAGCTTAGTGTGGCGCATATGGTGCGCGCGTAGTATAACTCACTCGAGGAACGATTTGTACTCCTTTAGCGATTAAAGTGATTACTTGTAGATACCATTCATTACTGTTATGATTATGATTATGTAATCATAATCCAATGCTTTGTTTAGTCAGATAGAAATTATTTTCTCTGCCCCAAAATTGATTTGAATATCTACCTTTGGCAAAAGCACAGTGAAAAGTTAAATGGGCTCGCTTTCACAAATTTTGTTATGAGTAGGCTTTTTGACACCCCTCAATTAAAATCCATCATAAAACAAAACCTCTTTTCTAATTGAAATTATTTAAATAACTAAAGATAAACTATTTTATTTCTTAATTTTAAATATAAATTCAATAAAAATTTTAAATTAATTTTTCTTTTAATTTTAAATATAAATTCAATAAAAGAAGCTCCGTTCTTTTGCTATTCGTGGTTGGCTGGCCCAAAGGAGCTTGAGGAGCCGAACCAACCCAAACGAAGCTTCGGCAATCAGCGGTGATCAATTGGAATACAAACATAAATACATGAAGAGCAACTTGTGACTTATCTGAAACCGTAACTGAGGGAGCTTGTCGTTTCAATCGTCCTCTAATAGAATTTATTTAAACATCTTCATGTTATCTTGTTAATAATGTCCATCGAGACCTCCAGTTAATATTTTCTGAACAGATCCGATTAATAATCGCAATATATCAATCGTGATACATTGAATTAATTTGACTGAACATATTTAAACAAAGGCAAGATCGTACCAATCTAGAGGTTTTTAAAAATTAATTGTAATTTTAATGTTCGTCTTTAATTTTATTTAACGGGGTTAGCATTTGACTTCAAACTAAACTTGTAAGCATATCTTAAATTAATTAATGATTCGAAACTTGAATGTAAATTGACAAAATTACGTTTCTCCGGAGGCAGCCATCACCTAAGTAATAATGCGAGATGATTAAAACGATATGATAATTTCTCAGACCTCTAAGTTAATTTCTTTGAGCTAGCTTCATTCCAAATCCAAAGCAGCCCTTCTGCCAACGCACCAAGACTTGCATTCACACGAAGATTGCAATTTTCACTTGCCAATGGGCCAATAATCTTTGCCCTCGTGCGTTTGAATTCCAGTAATGGATAGGACTCGACCTTTTTTTTTTTTTTTTATTTAGGTTTTGATTTTGGGAATAGAATATATTTTTCTTCCGTATATATCAGTATTATATATAAAAAAAAAGATTGAATATCATATCTCTGGTTCTTAATTATGAGTAACAAAAAAAAAAAAAAGCATTTATTAGAGATACATTTGTGCGATGTTTTTGTTTTTTTTAATTAAGATTAAAAATATAAGTAGCACGTAACATTATTATGTTAGAATAAATTCCATCCACTAGCTAGCAAGCCAATCACTGAGAACTAGGTCGAGTTGAATTCATATTTTTATTTTTCTATTTTAAAGAAATTATAAACAGACATGGGAGCAGGTGGCAAAAGGGCCGTGAAAAAGTAATCTGAGATTTTAGAATCATATAAGTGTCCTGAGAAGATCACCGTCGTAGCTAATGGTTGAGCTTCAACTTTATTTTACAAGTACTTTGGCTCTGTTGCTGTTTTGCTTCAAAAGCCAGGCGGATTTTACTACACCTACTAGCACTCTGTTAAACTTCCCACCTAATGTTCTGCTCAGTCATCCATTTATTTTACTTCAATAATTGATGCTTTCATTTCATATTAATAACTATGGACTCAAAGCAACCATGAGGTAATTTCAAAAAGAAGAGTAACGACTCTAAATTTTATCTTAAATATTCGATCATCCATCCATTGAGTAATTAGTAATTATTTACAAGATAAAAATGAATTAATTGTATTATCTCAAATTTTTTAAAATAAAAAATTTAAAATATACAGTACTTACTCCAAAAAGATTAGCCAAGTATTTGAGGATTTTCAATTTTAAACCCACGGAAAGCTATTTCACCCCAACACACAATAAACTCATAAACTTACCCATCAACATCAAGATTCTAGACCAGCATTATGGGCTTCGAATTTCGAAATATAAAATAGCAGGTCCGCTGATTGAGGATATGTAAAGACTAAAATGGAAAGACAATGGGGGTAATTCGTAGGGTTTACAATTCGTTCGTGTATTGGTGGGAAAAGTGAGAATTAATGGAGGTAAAAGGGAAGAGATGGAATGGAGATGGAGATGGAGATGAGCAATTATTATTGTTGGACTAGTTTTTCTCTTCTCCAACACCAACTACTTGGGTTGGGTAGTGTCTCTTTCTTAATTTCTTTTCAATTTCTATATATCAAAATCCTAATTAATTAATTAATTAATTTGCAGATATCAGGAGAAACCATTGGAGAGCTGAAAACGGTAGCAGACGGGCATCAAATTAAGCAAGTCAGAAATGGCTATAACACCCCGATGCTTTCATAGCTCTTCTCGGTGTTTATTTTTCAAACCAATATATAACACCCTCAATTTTCATTTCCTTAAGCCTTCGGACACCTTTATTTACTTTGTTTCACATTTCTTTTTTTTATTTTATTTTTTTTTGTTTAAAGCAAACATAACCAATTTATATACATATGTATACCCACTTAGTCATCTTGAATTTTTGACCTTTTCAAGGTGGTTCTGGAATCATAGAGGGATGGTTAGAGATGACAACTTCGTCACAGATAGGAATATATGAGAGACTAGTAAGGCGCGCGCGCACACACAGAGATAAGATTTATTAATTTTAACTTTTTCTTAATTTTAATTTGGCATATAAAACTTCATTTTGATTTGAATCCTGTATATAATAGATGGGACTATTGAATGTAGAGGGTATTATGATAGCTTGCTGGTCTTGTTTGATAAAGGAGTAGAAGAAGGTTTCATTAATGATTCTGAAAGAAAAGTTGTGGTAATTGCTAATTCTGCAGAATAACTCGTCAACATATTAATAACGTCGATCAACAAATTAATAACAAATCAAAATCCAAATGCATGAATATAATACATAATAACAAAAACGAAGGTTTGGTTGTTGGTTTGCTGAATTATTGGAGAAGATGATATATGAAACAAGCAAAATGAAGTTGCAAGCCAGTACTGTGGGGGAAAGGCATGAAGATGGTTTGTTATTTCTTGTTTCAATTGATTATATTTAAAATTGCAGGAGATCGTGACAGGGTATTCCCAAGACACAGCTGACAGCCCGGGAGTGGACTCTACTACTAGAAGTGGGGAAACCTAACATCTTTAGCTTTTTTAGTGATTCTTAATTGAATATATCTTTGTTGTTTAGTTTCATTTTTCTTTCTCCCTATCAAACGAAAGAGACAGCAAAAGGCTGCTCGGATGACCTCTTTTCTCTAAAGAGAGAAATTAATCCCAAATCTCAATCATCCATTTGCACATTCATGATGACATGCGTTGTTTTAAGTTCCATTTGCATATTAAGGAGTCTCTAAACTTATTTCTTTTCTCTCGAATGGGCACACTAGTAGCCCAGTGATTGATCACCGCAAGTTTTTAGTTGACCGTTTTTCTCCCGTTTTCTTTGCTACCAAAACTAACCCCAGCCATAATAATTCTTCTTTGTTCTTTGATTTTCTAGCTACTTGCATACGCTTTGGATTACAGAATGCGAGAAAAATAACCCGTTATCTATAGTTTTTAAGATAAATAAATAAATAACACAAAGGGCATCCACTGAATCATTCATTTGGTTTTGTCTGCTCTGGTAGAAAAGGCCAAACCCTCGAGTGAGAATCAATAGATACAGGTCAACTGCTTTGATCAATTGTGTTAGTAAGCAACTTCGGTTGACTGCATCGAGACTCAACAAGTCAAATTTACCAAGACAATCTAATATAATACAAAGTAGGAACTACGAGACCAGACATCAAGAACTTTCGAGCGAGAACTGTTCTATTCTAGAAGCATTTTCTGTGAACAACAGAAGGCCCAGATTCGTCGTAGTCTGCCTTAGTTATGTGTTGATTTTGAGGGAAGACAACTTTAGCGAGTATTGCACCTCCAACCCATGCTGAATACAAGGTCAAATTCTCTGGCATATATTCAGGTGGCTGTAGTGAACTGAAAATTAGAACTTACAGAACTCATATAGAGCAGTCTCTAAAGAAAAATGAGAATCATACTGAATATGTTTTGATAAAACATGAGGATAGAAAGCATCAGCAGTTGCTTCTTTTTCTTGAGGAAAATCAAACAGATGAATAAGTTGATTACCTTCACTAGTGTAGGACGAATAGCTGATGAACATAGGCCGGCTTCTTTCTGGAACCTATCTTCAAAACCTGCAGAAGGCAGCAACACCACCGGTTACTCTTTACATGTTTCTGGAATCAAGTGTCTTCCACGAATCAAACGTTTCAGTTACTTGAAGCAGAAAAGCAGATCACAAGTAAAACGTAAAGCCCATAGAGGAAGGGAAATAAGTGAAAATAACCTTAGAAGAAAAAGTATTTACTCATTGAAGTCAACTTTACAAGGGTCAAAAGAATAACATGTCTCACCAGTCATAGAAGTAGTGCCACCACAGAGAACGGTATTTTCCAGCAATTGCCGATGATTCTCAGAAGAAACTGTTGAAATGGTATGGACAAGCTGCTCAACAATTCCATGTGCCTCCAAACCCAGTATAGATGGTTGGAATAGAGCCTCGCCAACAGTGTATCTCTCTTTTCCAATTCTTATAACCTAAAATCATGTCTTGTTAAGTCTAGCAGTCAATACATAAAACATTTGAAGATTGTACATGAAAAGGTTCATTCAAGAGTATAGGAAATACATAATACAAATTGCTTGGTTTCATAATGGATTATGGGCCCAGGAATATCCCCATTATCTTCTCATTATGACAATTCTATATTCTAATAGACGAGGCCATTCTGAGAAATAATTTTCTCTAACAAGCATTTGAGAACATTTTTTTCCCTTTTCTTATAAGTAAAACATCCCCACCCAAAACAACAACCACACCCAATGTGTGAAGCCTTCACCTCAACTTTTCAATGGAATGTGTAAAATGGATAAACAAAAGGATGCTGTTGTGTGTGCATCTAACCAAGCAGTCTGTCATACCAAGAAATCCACTTCCCAGTCTACAGTTGTATTTGTTTGGAAGTTTAGCATTTAGCATATGTACATCTAAGCAGAAATGGTAAAGTAACAGCTAAGGAGTTTGAGCCATAGTATGTTGAGTAAGATATAAAAAATACAAGATTAATCTTATAGCTACAAACTCTTGCTGTATCATTGCTCAAATCACAAACCTGTCCATCAGGTAAAGTATGCTGCTCTATCTCGCATGACTTCTGGGTTTTCTCATAAGCAAGTTCATCTTCAGCACAACATGAGAATTGCTCTTTCAATTTCTCAACATCAGAGAGGCTGAGATTCACCGAAGGATTAGTTTTACCAAGTTCTTGAGCAAGTAACTTTGTCAAGTCCATACCTCCAACCTCAAATCTTCTTGAGGCAATGTGCTGAACAGCACCTTCAATTACAGGAGCAATATCTGGTGATAAAGGAAACAATTTTGCATGTCACTAGGGAGCCAAAGAGTCATGTGGCAACTACATTCAATGGAAAATCACCTTCCACTTCAAATTCAGCAACTGGATAGAATATAAGGCTATAGAGTAACAATTTACCAATGTTATCAAAAGAGAGAAAAATCAAAATAGGTAACACAGGTAAAATTATCTGTAGAGTTAAATATCAACTTGCACAGATTCTAAGGCTATTAAGGCTCATGGAATTGGGACCCAAAATTCAACTAAAGGCAAGAGAGACATTGAGAGACAGGTTTTAAGGATAACCAACTTTGTAGTTAGTATTAGGCCTTAAGGTTTTCAATACATATGGGCCTCCAGACCTAAAACTTGGCTCATGAGTGTAATCTTTTCACTTTACATTAACCTAATTAACTCAGTGCTAGTTCTGAGCAAAACTAACTCAGTGCTGGTGTCGCCATAAACTAATACTTTTAAACAGATCCAATGTTCATTGGAATCAAGAATCACTCACTCCTGATGAAGGTAACTTGCTGGTCATTGATATTTTTGCAAGTCCAAGCAGTTTACTACAATTTTAAAAACTTGACGAACCAATAGCAAATCCTTAGTGCACAAATTTAGCATGCACAAGAGCAATTTTAACAACAATTAAGGCAAATGAATTGACTAGTTTGTATTCTGGTGAAAAGATTTAAAACACAAGTGTCTAGGCTGATATGACTTGGCAAAAAGATCAAACAATGTTATGCTATCATATTCAAAACTCACTATAACATGCCAATCTCAAACATGTGCACATGCACAAAGCCCAACAGATTAAAAAAAAAAAAGAAAAAAAAAACAATAACTTCATTATGCAAGATACATTGGTGCACATACCAATTTTCCCATCGCCAATATCAACAGTGCATCCTGAGATTCGTCCCACAGCATAAAGAGACAGTACTGCTTGTTCTGAAGAATAGAACCCTGAGATATTAAATGTTTCAAACATCAATTGCACTAGTTGTTCTCTGACAGCCTGAAAAAAGAACAATTTATTAACGTATAGCAGAGAAATACAAGAACCATATCAAACTCACACCATTAATCTATTACAAAAACATGAATCCATTGGGATTGACAACCTGCACAACAATTCAAAAGTTACAACACACAGCAAAGTCTTCATAAGCTGAATGCAAACTGACACTATACATTCTGAGCAAACACACCAAGATTTTTAAGTGATAACAAAAATAGGTAAGAAAAATAAATAAGATATCATGGCTGTGGTACAGCAGTATTCAGAGTTCCTAGCATTGTTTCACCTACACAACTCATGCTCATGGCTATTTCATCACAATTATGAATAAAAAATAAGCTGATCAATGGACCTGCCTCCTGACGCATAGACTCGCATAATTCTAAAGAAATGGGAATATTGTACATTATGTTTCTTAAGAGACTGAAAATGAACACTAACAAGCTGAACACCTAAACTCTTTTCGGCTAACCTTGGGAGTGCAAAGTGGATCGGTGAACAATATCTGCCCTTCATTACCCTCTTCCCATCCAAGCCCAGCGTACAGAACATGATGCAACAAATCCTCCATGGCATCCCAGTCCCTAATAAGGCCTCTCACAACAGGATCCACAGTCACATCCTCTACTAAAGTTGAATTATCAACAGAAGATGACCCATCTTCAAGCATACGCTTCATCCGGCTAGGAATTACCTAATCAATCACATTTCAAAGAAATTAGCAACATAAAGCCAAAAGCAACGATTCTGACAGAAGTAACAAGAAAAAGTTTCCAGTCTTTTCGTGCTTGTTTCACTATTTTTCCCAGCAACCAAACAGAAGATGATCCAACTTCATGCATGCGTTTCACATTCGAAAGTAACTACGCCGTTATTTTTTATTTTTAAGAAAAAAAAAAAGGAATGACTTTGAAAGCAAGAAAAAGAGAAAGTTTCGAAGTTTTTCTTGGGAGTTTCGTTATTTTCTTGCAGAGAGTGTTACCATGGAGGGAGCTTGGTCTGGGATGGCGGGTCCCGCTTTGAGAAGCTTCGAGCCAGCATCCACCACAGCAGCCTCCATTTTGCTGACGGGCAGAGCTCAGATATCACCAAAATTTGGCAAACCCCTTCGCAGAGTATCTATAATAATGTGTTTATGGGATCTGCAACTGCAAAACCCCAAATTAGTAGATTCAATTTCTAGGGTCTTGAAATTAATGTTTAGCGGGCTGGGTATTTTTAAAAATAGCTTCTCTCCTAGCTATGGAGTCGGGCTCGGGCACAAGCAAATTAATTAATTTGGTTTAATTTTTTACACACAATTTTTAACCCTGTTTTAGTTAATTAAAATTTTAAATGGCTTTGAACAAAATTATATTCTTAAATAATTAACATTATGTTGTTTGTTAGTTATATCACATTTTCATAGGCCATGGCACCGTATATTAATAACATTTTGCGAGTTAATTTGGCATGCGAAAAGAAAAGGAAAAAAATTAAAAAAGAAAAAAAAAAAAGGAACCTTAGATCAATATAAGCACCATATCTAGAGGCAAGTATAATCTTTAATAATTTCAGTTTCCTTTTATAATTACAAAAATCAAAATTTTTAAAATTAAATATAGAATAAAAAACTAACATTAATTACATCATCATTATCGTCGTCGTTATCATTATTATTGTTATTATGATTATTATTATTATTTCTCGCAAGATTTTGACGCTTCAAAATATAAAGGAAATGCACTATCTGTGGAAATTAAAATCTATTTTAGCCTAAACATCCTCCTGCAGTCCTACTTGCCATTAATACAAAAGTTCTCTCTACATATACAAACCCGTGCAAAATTTTTAAGACATTCTTCTTTGCATAATCTTTATACCTTCAAGTTATCCCAAATGCAACACCACGAATTGCCCACCAAGGTAACATATATTATATATATTATCTTTTCGGAGTTTGATATATGCGTTGCAGGCTCTTTGCATGTCCTTAGTCTTGAATCCTCATTTAAAATCGTATCCATGTCAGCACTCGAAAATTAAAAACTGTTAAATGATTGTATTATGCTCGTGATTGTTTTGTTTAATTCATGTTATTTAAAATATTTTTCAATACTTTCTCTTTGCAGAATTTCACTTTGAAAGTTGATATCAATCACTGCAAAGAATGTGTGGAGAAAGCAATCAACAAGTTGAAGAAAATGGACGGTAGTTTCACTATTTTGAAACATTGTAATAATATAACTTACTCTCTTGGTATATATAATATATTCTTTTAACTATTTTTTTCTCCCTTTTACTAGGACTTCATTCCGTCAAATATGATACAGCAAAAGAGATGCTAAAAGTTTCAGGCAGCATAGCCCCGGAGACATTAATACAAAAATTCGATAAGTGGGGGAGAAAGGCCGAGCTTTATTCATTCGATAAAGACTCCCTGCATGTTGATAATGGAAAATGCAAGAATTGTTGTTCAAGCAAAAGGAAAACCCATGGTGTCAAAATTAAAGATTTTGATTCTTCTTCTGATTCCAGTGATGATTGTGATGACGAAAATTGTGATTCCCATGCACCAAAGGAAGTCGGTAAAAACGTTAGCTGGCAGCATCCATGTCTTGTGGAAAGCTCACCAAAAGAAGAGAGTCCCATGAACAAGCAAAGTGCAAAAAAGAGTAGGAAATTTTTTGGTGGTTGGTTTGGGAAGAAGGATAAAGCAGCAAAGACTTCAGGTAACAATAACACCAAGGGAATTGCGTCGGTGAAGTCTCCGGCAGCCAGTAAATGGCATTTTCCGAGGCCGTCTATGCCAGCGTATGGTGTACCGGGGCCATTTGGCTATCCTCCTCCTCCTTATGGTGATCAGAGACTATATCATGGGAATCAGTACCCACCGATGATGTTTGCAAGGCCAATGCGTCCATATTATGGTTATGGATTGATGCCTCCTCCCCCGTATGGTCTTTACCAGCCAAGGCCTCCGCCTAGAATGAATCCAATGATCCACTACACCAGCTATAGTGATAACTATTATCCTTGAGCTACAGATGATGAGTTGAATGTGCCCTGCGTGCAATTGTCTGTGTGTGGGATTTAGCCATTTAGGATCATCAGCGATTGCCTTAAATTTTATCGTCTTTGTTTCATGATTTTATGTGTAATCCAGGACCTCTCAGACAGATTAATTTTAATCTTTTATTCGTTTGCTTCTTCATTCGATTTCATTATGAATTTTGAGTAATAAATCTGTGTTCGAGATGAAAATTCACTTGGAATCAGTATCTGCTGTTAATGAAATCAATTTGCATATTCAAGTAATCAGAAAGCAATTTGTAACCCTCAATGTGAGCAACCTCAACCCGAGGTTCTACCCAAGGATGCGGGGGCTGCGCATCTACTACAACCATATTCATGGAACAAAAAGCTTTAAGCTCAGAACTGTAGATAGTCTAAACCAGATTATGTACAAATTCAGTTAAGGCATGGCTATTTCCACAGCTTCAGTGACTGGGTACAAGCACATCTATGACCAACTAAACTATTAACAGAGGCATTATATGAGACTGGAAGCATATGCTTCCTTCTTGTTGGAGATATAATAATCGTGCAGATTCTCACCTCCCGCATACAAAGGCGTATCATCTAAACTGCAGTAGTTCATATCCATGGAGAGATGGTTACCATTTGCAGGACTAGCCAGTTCTGTATCATCCACCGAAATCAAGTTATCTTGCTGGGAACTTTGAGAACTATCATCATCTTCCTTAGTATGTGGAGCTTCAACATTTGTCTCTGGTACGTCATCCAAAAGGGCTTCAAAGGGTGACTTCACATTGGAGGTTTCCTGAGAAACAAATTTCACATCCAGAATTGGAATTTCAAAATCCAAAACAGAAGAAGCACGTGAAAATTTAAGATCACGCAGAACATCTTTGTCAGCCTCATCTTTCACAACTTGTTCATTAATGCTAGATTCAGAGTTCAGAACAGCTCCCTCTTCTGTAAAACCAGAGCCATCATCAGACTGACTTTCAAGAAACTGGTTCCCAGTCTCACATGCATCAATGGAAATGCGGTTCACTCTGTCACTAACTTCAATATTTTTTTTGTCCTCAGTCGCCACCTCGGGTCCAGATGCAGCAACCACTGAGTGGATGCTCCACTCCAGAGAATCAGCTTTTCCTTCTCCATCTGCTTTCTCAGAGTCGTGATCATCAACAGATTTTGTTGCTTTCACTTCACTCTCTGAACAAGAGATATTTGAGGAAGTTGATAGTGACTCATTTGTGCATTCAGTGATATCCGCTGCATTGCAACAGATAGGGGGATCAGTAGCTCTTCTACCTTCAACTTCAGGTGAAGATCTTTTGCCACTTGTATTATCCTCTTCAACTGAAAAATCGGGGGCTTTAATTGCGAGAGCTTGGATATATTTGTGAGGCTCGGCCGAAACAGAAGATAAGAATCCAGCAAGTGCCGATGCTAAAGCTCCATCAACTGACATAGCAAGTTTTGGTTTATCATTTGCAGAACGTGTTGTTTCCAGAACGTTATTTTCTTCCTCATCCCCAGCATCTGAAGAAACAGAATCAGTAAGTATGAGACTTGAGTGAGACTGACTATTGTTTGATGAGTCAGCCACATCGTCAGCAGGAATTGATACGGTATAACCCTTCAAATCTGATTCAACCACACTATTTTCATTGTTATCAAAGAAGTTATCATCGGATTCATGCCAAGAAAATTCCGGAGCAGAAATTCTTGTGCACCGTAATCCATAATTCTGGGGTTTCTTGGTGAGTTCTTCAAGTTGCTGTTCTACTCTCTGGAGCCTTGCATCAATGCTATTTATGGGCTTTAGCATTCGTTCTTCAAACCTCAAAAAGAAATCTTCTATTCTGCTCACTCGAGAGACAAGATGGTCCAGGACTTTATCAACATGACTGCCTGGTGAATCATGCTTGCATACAGTATCTGAAACTTGTGCAGGCATCTCCATATGAGCTGGTATGCTTGTACCCTTCACCAGTTCATTTAACTTCTCTCCCTGCTTATCACCTGAGCCAGAATCTCCTCTCTTCTGGATATTGTTAGCAACACTGATTGTATCAGTTTCTTTTGAGCCAAGTTCTTGAGACTTCTGTTTTTCTTTGCTATCAAAAGTGTGATTACCTAGCACTTGACCTGCAGTTCTTGATTTAGATAACTGCACAAGAGCAGGCATAAACATGGCCATCAGAGAACTGCCAGCAGAGTTTTCCATCTGACCCATTCTGTTCTCTGGATCTGAAGGCTCAATGGGATCACCCAACACATATATTTCATCAACAAATATGCATCCTTTGTTCTGAAGAGAAAGCATCCTGAGAGTAATGGACATGCAAGGTTCTGCATCATTGATCTCTGCTGTAGCCTCATAAAAGTCCTGAAATTTCTTTAGTCAGTAACACAGTATAAAACTGAAAAAAAAAATGTCAATTATGCTCCGTAAGTTTGTCTATATTCATTAAGCACCCACGGCCCATAGCAGAGATTTAGCAGTATTCCTATTGTTGTTTGACGTTTAGATTCCCTTCTCCAATAAAAGGATATAAAAAGGGCCAGTCATCTTCGCATATGGCCCACTATAACTATCCAACCCAAAGATGGAACTAGAAAATAAACAAACCCACCAAATGAAATCCGAACGGTAAAACATCATGAAATGCAAAGGAATACCTCCAGATATTTGAATATAAAAATGTGCAAATTTAGTTACCTGCAGCCTCTCTCCTTGCTTTGCATTACCACATGATGGAGGAAGACTGTTTCCATTATTGAGTTGAGGAGAATCAAAAGCTTTCACTTCAACCCAGTCATCTTCATTGGTGTTTAAACTGCTGACACTTTTGCTTTTGTTTTCATCAGTTTCCTTATTAGCTCCCTTCAAATGCGCAACAGCTTCTTCCAAACTGGGGGCGCAAAGCACTTCTTCCCCTCTAGTAGCAACACCACACCGAACAGTGCATAGATACTCATTGCTCCCACCAAGATCAGGTGCATAGTATATCTCATAAATTCGAGCAGTGCTCCGGATATATACCTGCCGCACCTCGTATTTTTGGGCAAAAGTAACTGCAGAGAAGTTGTTCATTCGCTCGTTATATATACCATTTAACAAAGACCATTCATTTTAACTATCAATTTTGTATAGACATCATCTAGTGATCAAAAGCACCTTTCAATCAAAAAATTAAAAGCACACTAAACAATAAAGAAACTTAACGTTAAATATTAATTTTATATAAAAAGCATCTAATTTTGAAAAAAGTGCGTGCTTTCAAGAAAATCAAGATTCAATCCACCACGAACGAAATTTCGCTAATCATTAATTTGATATGAATTGCGTTTAACAATATGCAATATATTTGTTCTAATTGGAAATTTAAATTAGAAGAAGGAAACCAAAAAAAAAAAAAAAAGAGAGAGAGAGAGTCTAGGGATTACTGGTGATCTCGCAGGGGGAAGAATCAGGTGAGGGAGGATGAAGGATAAGAGGGGATTTAAGCGTCGGATTGCTGTCGGTGTTTTGATGATCATCGTCGTCGTCGTTGATACTCAGAGATTCGAAAGTGATGGAATCAGCGAGGAAGCCATTGGCCGCGGTCCAGTTCGTTTCCGAGCTCCACGAAGTATCATAGTTGCTGTTCCTGTTGGCTGCATTTGCTGCTGCTTCTTCCATTGTTTACTCGCTTTGGATTTTCGTGTGTTGTGCGCGATTAATGAATTTTGAGTATTTACGGCAATAGGGAAGACATTGATAAAACTGTAATTATAGCAAATGTTTGAGGAGATTTATGCTATCGCCATGCACGTGTCTTGTGGCTAGTGGTTACTGATATGTGCTAGGTAATACCGTGGCCAGAAAGCTATGTTTGCAGCCTAATTCAGTTTTAAGTAAATGTATTTTTTTTTTCTATAAAAATGGATATAAGGTAAGACACAAGTTCAGAAGATAGAAAAATATAAATTTTGATATATAGTAAGATAAAATTAGTGAATGATTGATGAACAGATGGAGGATGTACGTATCGCCCCTTTTTTCCTTTTATTTTTTGGTTTTTTTTTATTGCATAATTATTTGGCAAATTCAGTAATTCAGAATCTATGTAACAGAATTTTAAAAAATAATTGAAAAAAAAGAAACAAGATGAAGGAAGGTTTTGCCTTTTCCTTTTATTAAAGATGATCACAATAACTTGTACATTACAGCACTTTCGACACCAAATATACATTGCATAGAATGAAGCAAAGCTCAAAGCTGTTCACACTTCACTTGTGACAGACTTTAGCAGTAGGCATGGTGACACAAACGGGGGCATAAAATTTCTTGGCTTCTGGGGTGCCTGCTTTTGGCTCTTCTGCTGCCATTGCAATTCCAATTCCAGCAACAGAGCAAACAGATGCAGCCGCTGCAGCAAACATCAAGCCCCTCCTCCCATTCCCATTGCTGGCCCCAACATTCAATCTAGCTTTTTCTCCTTCACCTACACCATTTGCTCCTCTTGCTGAACTTGCAACAACAGCAAGTCTCCGGCCAGCATTGACCGGAGCCTGGCTGGCGCTGTAGAGGAAGGAGCCCGTCATGGTCAGTGATGCCATTTCCACAATAGTCCTATGCTTTCCTTTTCCTCTTGTTTTTGGCTCTGTAGTTAATTATATTCCCTCAATGGATCAAGCTGGTTCTCACATCCAATTACAGATAAGTTTGAACCAATGGATTATTGCCACGTAGCTTGTTTCATCCATCTTGGAACCTAATCTTTCTTCAAACTTGTGGCGAAGAAAATTAAGGATCACTTGTTTGTGATTCTGTATGAATCTTGTAGACAATATTGCGGGCATGAACCATCATCTTGTGCAGATTGGACCTCATCTCATGCACAATGATTGTTATTGATGGGAAGCAAGAACCGTAGCATAGGTAAGTTCATCACGAGTAAGAGGGCATATGTATAGCATTAGCAATTTAAATCCAATGGTATTTTACATTTGAGTGCTGAAATGTTTGTGTCATCACACAAGGGTGACAAAAAATATTTGGTTCTGTTCTCTAATATGCTTCATGGATACTGTTACAGTGGGCCAATCAGGCTGGTATTAGAAGATTTGGAAAGAATACATATGAGCTTTCGATTTTATAAAATTAATGGTGATGGAAATTCAGGTTCCTGTCAAAGCTAATAAGCATACAATACTTCTTGCTCTCTTGCCTTGTATGGAGGAGGAAGTAGATCGTGAACATCAGCAAAAAGATCTTCGCGACCATGTGGTGCCTCCTCAATAGGTGAATCCAAAACAGAGTCCGGAATTGCTACAATGGTTTCCTCAAGAAAGGATTTGACTGTCTGCAACATCAAGAAGAAACACTGTCAAATGTTGATCATGGAAGGTTACAGAAAATATTCTAGATGAGGCACTTGATTGACGCACTTTGCAAGTTTGAAAAGCAGCATCGGCTTTGCGCTTCCACAGACCATTTCCAGGCTCTGAACGAAAGAAGTGGAGTAGGGGCTACGGCATAGTATGTAAAGAGTATGTTATGGAAGGAATAACAGCTAAATTTGAATAAAAGTTAAAACACACAAGTCCCACTAGGAGATGACGAGAGAGATTAATAATTTCTCTGTCATGAAATGTAAGGCCGTATATAAATCTAGGAAAGAAAATTGAATGAAGTGTTAACGAAAAGGATGAAGTGATAATTCAGAATGTTGAACCATATCCCTACCTTCATCACATCCCGGACATGGGGTCTATTATTACCATATGTTCCAAGAATGGCATCCCCATATACTTGGTATTTTTCAAGAACCTAAAACAAGGAGGGGAAAAAGTCAACAAATCATAGAAATTGAGCAGGTGAATCTATTTGGGAGTCAAATCTACTACTGAACCTGACGTCGTGTCAGTCCACTGCTTGGTGCACCATAAATTGCAGTATCAACATGTCCCAAAGTATACCAAGGACTGCAAAATTCAGTCAACAGATCAGCCACAAGCAGTAAAGCATAGGAATGCCCTGATTACGTTCGTTCCCAACTTTTATTACTAAATTCGAGCAAACAGAAAATCATTTAATGAACAAGACCAGTTCAAAAGTTTGTGTCGAATGTCAGAATCATTCATTATACATACTTCTGGTATGCAGCACGTCCAACCATAACATGGTGAGCACCTTTCCTTAGTGCAGCATTTACCTGTACTGGAAAATGTCCGTTAAGTGAACATGGAACAAACAAAATAATTCTGTTAAAAATGTGATTAACCCCTGATGAAGGCACTTCCCAATTAGAAGAGAGCCATAAATCCATATTAACCATGAACAGCAAATAAATGAAAAGATCACTGACTCAGCTAGATAACAGAACATGAAGAGGTGGGTAGCATGAACTTCAGGACATTTGGCACAGGTCACCAATGCCAATACTGGGTTCACCATCAACTTTATTTTGCACATGATTATAGGTCTCATTGGTGAAAATAACAGTAGTCTGACAAAAGCTACCTCATCAACTGTATTAATGCCTCCATTTAGTGTAAATGTCAAGTCTGGAAAGTCACGCAAGAGGGCATAATAGTACTCATACCTGCACCAAGTAAAACCTTATTACATTAAGGCAGACCTATAGAAAAGGTCAATAAAGTAAAAAAAAAAAACAGCAACCTCCTCAAACAAACCAAACTAAAGCTTAATAAAAAGTGAATATGTCTAGCACATACTTCAAAGGAGGAATTGTTCGATTTTCAGCCGGGCTAATGCCATTGAGCAATGCCTTCCGCGAATGTATGATAAAATGCCTAGTTGGGGACAAAGAAGAGACTTTATAGATGAAATCACCTGAAAAGAGGGCAGTAGGAGTCCGGGTACAAAGCTTAGCACACGTCCCAAAAAAGTTATCAGCAGTAAACAGAACTATAGACGAAATCCACTCCAAGCCCAATAGTCAACAGGGAAGAAGATTACAGATTAGTCGATTCAAGGAATTGAACTAAATTAACATGACAACAAAGTCATCCATGGGAGACATAATCTTGCAACATAGATAAAATTCCATAGCTACCGAAAAGATAAAATTGGTAGGCATAGAAAAGAAATAGTAAAGTGAATATTGTGCAGTTCTGTACTATCCTCCTATCAATCAGAACCTTCAACCAGTAAAATTAATCTCAAAATGGTGTTTGCATAAATGAACCATTTCAACTAGGGATCCTTCACTCTATAAACTAATCAAGGAAGCTACATTATTAACTAACCATGATCCCTCCAATTATTATCCTAACCACTTTACCACGCATCCACTGACCTATCCATGAGAAGCTATATTTTTTACAGCATAGTTTACTTGGCTCCAGATTACTATGAACCATAAAAGACATGGAATTTAGCAGGAAGCCGTCAGCAGATATCCACTGAAAAAACCATGGAGAAACATAAACTGAAAACTCTTGTTCTTTGCTTCTTAATATCTAGCTATTCCATGCATAGTCTCTTCTTCTGAAAAGATGTTAATTTTTGAATGAAACAGCACCCTAAATTGTTTACCTTATACACAATAAAATAAAAATAAAATGACTTACAGAGCTGATTGTATGAATCGTGATCATCGACACCAATTCGGCATTTGACGCTAACAGGGACACTTGTGTTAGCAGCAATTACTGACATTGCCTCGCCAACAAACTTTTTTGGTAACAACCAAATAACTTTATGAGAGACCATTCGCAAAGAAACCATTTTATAGTCAGCTTGAAAACGACAATCCAGTCAGCTATCATACCTTTGGATCAAGCATAAGACTAACACCAAAGCACCCATGTCCAGCTACTTTAGGACTAGGACATCCACAACTGGGCATCAGAAAAAATAAAAGAAATACGAAGGCCTGAGTTTAGTGAGAAAAGAAAAAGGAAGCATAAATAGGCTAAAAGAAATATACAAACTTTAAATTGATTTCATCATAGTTGTATGCATTGGCAAGTTCAGTCGCTTTGGCCAGGTTATCCAAGTTACTACCACCAATTTGAAGGACAATAGGATGCTGTTCTGGAGAAAATGCCAAGAATCTGTCCTGAGCAGCATAATCAAATATATAATATTATACTGTGCACTAGCTACAAAGTAAATGTTCCAAAATCTCATTAAATAAGGGAACAAACACATCTTTATAAGGACAAGACATTAAATAAAATCAAGTAAAATACTACTACTGCTTGCTCAAAGAATATTAAGTTCATTAGCCATTACATCAACAAGTACCCTTGTGGCATGAACCTACTAAAAAAGAATTAGAAATTATATATATCCAAGGTTCCTCAATTCTCAACCTCAATGGCTTCCTTGTTCCTAACATTCATGTCCATAGGCCCAAAATTCCCTTTCCTAATAAATCACAAACATCTAGCGGTTAACAAGGAAATAAAAGAACAGTTATTCTTTTAGTTCCCGAAACAGATAAATCATTTTATTAACTTACCAAATTTCCCTGTTGATAAATAATTGTCTCAGCTGCAAGCATCTCAGTATAGAGCCATGCATGTTTTGAAATGAGACGGGCAAGAGTCCTATAATGATTATCTGTCCAGTCCATCATTGGAGCAACACTGGAAATCAAGAAACCAAAGTCACTTCATCTTACTAGGATCCAAACATTCACTAATATAGAGCCTGCTAAAAAATAAAAGACTGCAATCACTTACCTAAACGAAGGAGGGAGATATCGACTAGCAACCATCTCAGCTTTTGTATGCAGTATACTATTTTGAGTGCAAGTAGATAAGCTCCTTGGATTATTTGAATTCTTGAAGAAACTATTTACTGTAAATCTGCGATGTTTTTTCAGGAGAACAGAATCAAATGGAGTAAATGAAGATATCAAAGAAGACCCTGCAAACTTCACCATCCCTCTAATCATACATAGCCTTCTCCTTTAGGTACCTATCCATTAAATAAAACTACATTATACAGAAGCAAGTATAACCTTGCAAAAGAGACCATGGAGTAAAGTTGATTTACTTGTGCAGTAACCAAAGGCATCAGGGCACACTAAAAAAGATGCTTGGAATTTGTTCACTTAAAAGATCTAGGTTCTAGGATATGTTTGTAACTGTTGTGCCTCTACTTAAGTTTGAAACCATAACTGCTTTTATTGGATCGCAAATGGCTACCAACCACCATTAACTTATACAATCACAGCAACTATAGATTCAGAACTAGAACAAGAATCCCAAACGAAGCCTTGGTCCCCCACTTTAAGCATACAAAATTTCCCACATAAAAATATCCAAATAACAACTAACATTAACATGTAAGCAAGCAAAGAGATTTAAATACAAAATAAAAAAAAATAGAACTGAACAGAAGAAGCTACACAACATATGATATATATATATATATAAAGAAAAGAACCTTAATTGAAAAATGTACACAAAAGAAGTTCCATAAACACCTTAACATATACGAATTTAAAGGGAGTTTTTAGTAAATGTGAATTCAATGAAGCGAATGAACACAAACTATATAAGAAAATATTTATATATTAAAAGATAAGAGAGAGGAGAGAAAGAGACTAGGGTTTACGTGAAGGAAGAAACGCGCGGCGGGAACTGAATCAACTGATGCTCAAGCTCCGACCGAGGAAGATAAAGCGTTTTATTGTTTTTTCCAGTACAGTATTTTTTAACTTCCACAAAATAATAATATTAAAATATTAAATTCTTTTTTGGGCTCAAACTATCCGATTGAAATTGATTGGGTCCGCATGGATACTAACTTTAAACGGGAGTAATGCTATTAACGACCCGATATCATCCTTATAAAACCCAACCTTTTGTAATTATATTTTGTAAGTATGCCTATGACGACAAATATAAGTTTAATTAAACCATGATAGTTGTACACCTCCAAATAAAGGGGCCCTATTATTTTAATCCTAATCTAGAAACTTTTTTGGTGGTGGAACTCAAAACAGTTTTTGAAAAATGAACAAAAAAATTACATTATGGTGAGAAATTATAAAAAGTATGCTTATATTTTATTTAATTTCTTCGAGATAATTGTAAATTTTAATTTAGACTCATTTTACGGATTTAAATTTGACACTTTCTTTTATCTATAATTTTTTTCTTTTTTTTTTTTGCAAAAGAAATAAATAGTATATATGAATGAAGTCAATGAGAAAGCGATTATATTTGTTGATTTAGGATACGTGTGAAAAGAGATTATAACAAAAAGAAATATGCGTGATTTCAATTAGAATTATTTTAATCATTTTCGTAAATTTCATTTCATTTCATACCAGTTATATAAAATAATGGGAGTGCGTGGCCTCTCCACGTTCACCCCAAAGATATTAACCGGGGTCATTTAACTCAAGACCTGCACAGACCGAGTATCAATGGATCACTAACTGATAAGTGTCATTTATGTGGTCGATAAATAACTGAACAAACGGCCATGCTATCTCATTCATTATCATCACATTTCACAAGAGTTTCAATGGCAGCAGCAGCTCTGAGCCTCAACAATTCGACAAGCACAAATTCGCCAACCCTTAATTCTCACAAACCCATCTCGAAATTCACTTCTTTAACAAAACTGACGAAAGTCTCCTTCAATTTCTTGACAAATACCCCGCCAAGACTTCAGCATTTTCGACCAAGCTCGTCAGTGTCAGAAAGCTCACTCTCAGTACCCAAAGAAGCAGAAGCAGAAGCTGATGATTTTGAGGATGACCCAACTCAGGAACTGAGCTATCTTGACGAAGAAACTGATCCTGAGAGCATCACAGAGTGGGAGCTGGATTTTTGCTCCAGGCCGATTCTTGATATTAGAGGAAAAAAGATATGGGAGCTTGTTGTATGTGATGGCTCACTTTCACTTCAGTATACTAAGTACTTTCCTAATAATGTTATCAATAGCATCACTTTAAAGGAAGCTATTGTGGCTATATGTGATGATCTTGGGGTTCCTATACCGGAGAAAATCCGGTTCTTCAGGTGAATTTTGTCCTAATTTTTTACTTTTACTACATGTCTGTTCATCTGTTTGTGTGTGTAAATCGCGTTCTCTGTCTTCTTCTTAAGCAACTGATCATTGATTTGTTTGTGGGTTGCAGATCACAGATGCAAACGATAATAACAAAGGCATGTAAAGAGCTAGATATAAAGCCAATCCCGAGTAAACGGGTGGGTTCAGTTATGTTGATGAGATTCTAATTCTTTTCTTTTCTTTTAGTGAAGTTGTGATATGTAAATACGTGGATTACAAACAAACTGAGTTAACTTCATCTATCAATGCATTTCTTCATGAGAAATCACGTGAAATGTCATCTCATTGTTACATTTGCTTAGGATATTAAGCAAAATGTTGAAAGTTTTTCTCAGAAAAAGCCTTTTAATGTTGAAATTTTCATGTAATTTCGAGTTTTTCTTGGAGACTTTTAGGCATTTTCGTGGTTTTTCCATTGAAGTAGTACTTGAAAGCAGAGAAAATCGGCTGAATACTTGTTGCTTGCCGGTCAATCCTCAATGAAGTTCTTATCCATATGCACAAATATAATCAAATCAAACTGCTATAAAGAAATAAGCTTGTAGCTTCATACATGCCTTCAGTTTCTACCTGGAAAAGCTCCATTCTGTTATTTACTTTGTTAGTTCTGGTTGCTTCATCATTTTTCAGTGTCTATCACTACTTCTCTGGTTGGAAGAACGCTATGAGACTGTGTATACTCGTCATCCTGGTTTTCAGAAAGGATCTAAGCTGCTTCTGTCATTAGATAATCCTTTCCCAATGGAACTTCCAGACAACTTATTTGGAGAGAAATGGGCATTTGTCCAGTTGCCCTTTTCAGGTGAGGGCTTAGTAATGTTGCTATAAATTATATTGGCAGATACAAGAGTAGGATTCCTTTTATCAGATTTACCAACTTTAGAAGTATTCTTAGATACATTGGAAATGACATAACACTTTTTAATAATATGCATCAATCAACCATAATCGCTTTCGATTAGAAGTTAAGCATTCAAAAGGGGCGGCAGCATGTACATAATTCAGTCTCTAGATATCTATCTGTCAGTTATATTTCCCAAGCTAATTCCCTAGCCCATACTAATTTTACATTCGGTTCTCAGCTGTTCAGGAAGAGGTGTCATCCTTAGAGAGCAAATTTGTATTTGGTGCAAGTCTTGATTTGGATTTATTGGGAATTGAAGTTGATGACAAAACTTTGATTCCAGGACTTGCTGTTGCTTCTTCTCGTGCAAAACCATTAGCAGGTGCACTTTCCCTTTCATCTATCTTGTATATATCAGCTATCCAATTTATACTATTTTGTCTATTTATGGTGTTCTTCCTGCAACTCTGAGGCTAGATGTCGATTAGGCCAAATGCACTCCAGTTCCCGGATTCCTGCTGTATTTGCTATGAGCTTCTACTTTAATATAGCATACTTTAGCTTCATTGCTTACCAACTTTAAAAGTTGTAAGTTCTAGTCCAACTTATTGATTGTGCACTACCTGCACTTATATTTACAACCTCACCAAAGTATGCCTTATTCTATTTTATGTTATGAATGAACAAATAAACATTTTCTCGTGCTATTGCAGCTTGGATGAATGGGCTGGAAGTCTGCTCAATCGAAACGGACACTGCACGAGGTTCCTTGATTCTATCTGTTGGAATATCCACGCGCTATATTTATGCTAATTATAAGAAAAATCCCGTAACAACAAGTGAAGCTGAAGCTTGGGAAGCAGCGAAGAAGGCCTGTGGGGGTTTACATTTTCTCGCCATTCAAGAAGACTTAGATTCAGAGGACTGTGTTGGATTTTGGCTTTTACTTGACTTGCCTCCTCCGCCTGTATGATTCCGTTTAGATCAAGAGTGAAACATATATCTCCTTTCTTATCACATAATCATTCACTACGTTAAATGCCTTGAAATACTAATACAAATCCATTGCCTATCATCCTTTTTTTTTTTTTTTCCCCCCAAGCCGACCTCATTGGGCATATATGTTGGACAGAGTCGCGTATTTATTCTTGAGCCCAGATTACTGTATTCTCATTTTCCTGAAACCACGTCATCACGGCTTTTAGTAGCCCAGATACTCTGATACTGGAATACCAAATTAATCTTCTGCCAGCAGTCGTCAGAAGTTATCAAGCACTCAAAACTGTGATGCCAAAAATAGGTCGTTTTCCTTGAACAATTCACAATGATTAAAAGTCAAATACACACCTTTAGCACCTTGAAAGATTCAAACATTTTAATTTTCACATGAAATGCTTACACATTAGACGTGCTTTGCACTCAGTATCCAATTATCCATCAATAGCAAATGCACATCTACACGAAACTAATCTTTTCACTAGCTAGGGGGACATCTAAATACTGAGTCAATAAGATGAGATTCAGATCAAGAACAGGGGGCAACAAAATAAAGAAAAAGGAGCAGCCTGCATTTGGATTCAATCCCAACTGAACAGAGACAATTTTCTGTAAGAATAAATGAGAAGCCCGCGATGGAATAACAATGTTGTGGGGCCAGATTAGTCAACACCACTGGCAAGAAGGGAAGAGTGGGAAATTGGAGCCTTAGGAATGGGAAACTGCCTCTCGTCATCTGTAGTATGGAAGCAACTCCTACGGTGATATAATAAATCATAGAGCCAAAGTCAAGGATTCACGACATTGACCTCTTTTGTTTTTGAGGAACAAATCGAACACCTTGTTTCCCAAGTTCCAAGGTCTTCACTCTACTATCATCTAATGTGATGGATAATGTGGAGGTGCCTTCAACAGTGTCAGTAACCACTCCCTTGTGCCTGGATTAAGGATACAATTTAAAAATAAGCAAAATAATAATAGCATCATGAACAAGCAACCTCACAACAGAGCATTCCAGCCACTTACGTGACAGTAACTGTAAAGTCGGTTTTATCTTTCTAATGGGGTGGGAGCAGAAACAAAAATACAGGAGTTAGCCTTAGATAAAATCTTAATATATCAAACTCACCATGAATTATCCGATTGCTGATGAACTTCAACTCTCTTTCCAATAGCATCCTTACCCAACTTTTTCAGAATCCAATTAGCATCCATTATCTCACTCATTAAACTGTCTTGATTTGATTGTGCGGCATCCTCATTTTCATTAAATAATGTTTTCTCCGTGAAAGGTGATGGTCTCTTTCTTTTTGACCTTTGACCTTTTATTAGACTCTTTTCTTCTTCAGGTTGAGAAACCAGAGAATTCTGATTTTCAAGATTAGGTTTTCTAAATTTAAGCCTAAGCGGAGGCTTGGAATCCTTGGGCAATGACTGCAAAACTGATGTATCATCATTGCTTTCCCTTGAAGCATTAGGCCTGCTTTCCAACTGCTTCCTGTCACCTCTCAATGCAGCAACTTCACCCACACGGCCAACTGCAGCCCTGCTTCTGTCGATGTTTCTTTTTCCGGACAATACATGCGTGTGCTCTGGTTCATGTTCATCAGCACTGCTTCCTCTGCTAACTTTGGTGTTTGAATCAGAAACTTCTTGCCTAACTCTACCAAATTTTATCACATTTCCACCTCTTCCTGCTATCTTCAAACCTCTTGATTGGCTAGAGTGGTCAACTCTATCTCCTGCAAATTGTAGATAACAACATCAATTTCAATAACAGAACCTCTGAATTGAATATCCTCCATTTGAAATTTCCAAGCAAGGCTTTATCAGCAGACCATACAAGTTTTAACAAAAGAAATTAAATTTATTACCAAAATTACCATCACTGAGTTTAGAACTGCCATCATGCCTATCCAGCACAAACTTGCTATTCATTCTTTGCAGGCTTGGGTCTTCGATGCCTGCTCATGAGTACAAATAATATAAGCCATTTTTCATGTGAAATATAGAGAGTTTCCCTGAATATATTCTTCACAGAGACAATCTGAAACTGATATGTTGTTAAAGAGACATGCAATTGAAAGACTGAATAGTTTTATTTGTAAAAATTTGAAGGAAAAATAGATGGCATACCATTGGAGGTCGTCAAGTCTTGCTCCTTCTGGCAGCTTGAAGCATCAGACCGAGGAGAGTTGGTAACATTTATTTTTCGTGCACCTAGATTTATAACCAACTTCTTTGCCTTGATAGTCTTGGACTTGCTAACATGTTTGCCATCATCCTCTCCACTATCCAAATCATGAGGTTTACTAGTCTTGAATTTTACTCTAGATATCTTATCATCGTCACTCACCATTACTTCATCTACATACTTATGTTTCAAAATCCCTGGCTGACTGATAGAACAAACCCCTTCAGTATGACTTACAACACCAGCAACAGAAGAAGGTATATCTAGTCCTTCATTTTTAGGAGACTGCGTGTCATCACCAAAGCTGTTTCCATAAGAGTGAACATCATGATATCCTTCAAAACTCTGATCAGGTTCTGTTTTACTGTTTAAAGGCATCTGGTATCCCTTTTTCTTTGGGTACTTCTTATTTAACCATTTTTTTCCATGTTCCTTAACTTTTTTAGGTGACTTATCAACTACTCCTTTAAGAGAAAGCTTTAAAGAACGCCCAAATTCATTCTTTAATACAACAGGACCATTTTCTTCATCATCTGAATATGGTGAAATAGAAAATATTTCATCTTCAGTCGGCAAACCTGCAGCAGCCCTTAAGCTAGCAATTAGGTCCTTATCAGCCATATCTTTTCTCCTCCAAAGTTCACGAACTGCATCCTCGAGATCCCTGACCTGACAATACAGATTAAATTTATAAAAAAAAAAAAATGGACACTAACAAGAGAAAGAAAGCACCAAATATAACATACTGAAAACAATCCTACAAAGTCCCCGCCATGCTGCAGAAAGAGAGAGATTGAAAAAATAAATATCAAATTCAAACAAACCTGGTAGCATTCTCCACGACATGTAGGACATCTATATTGAAGATTTCCATCAACTTGAAACTGCAAATATTTTTCATCACTGCAAAACATTTTTTTACAAATAAGCATTTCCCATATCTGAAAGGTATAAAATCAAAGATAGCACAGTAGAAGAGATCTCATTGTATCCTTTAATGAACAAGGGTGACAGCAAACCTGATGCCATCACACTGGCAGTGCACCCATCGCTGGCAAACATCACAGCAAACCATTGGTGTCGATTCTGAATCTCTGTAAACCTAAAAGGTTAGGCAAACAAATCTAGTCAAGTTCCTTCATATGAAATATTTCAAATAGACAGTTAACCATATGCCAAGAACTCACAAAAGAGCAGAGGAAGAAATAAAGAGAAAGCAAAAGGTAATTATCAGACCGCAAGCGCGTCCTCAATTAATTACTCACTGGAGAAATAAAAGCTGCTAAATCATTGACATTTGGGATTTGGGACCTATTTCAACCTAATGATAAAGAATTCAATTGCCAACATCTATCATGCCAACAACCACAATAACAGCGAGTGGAAGTTAATACAATCAAAGAAACGAAAACATCCACATTCCTGGAGGGGGGAAAAAGGGTACCTTCAAACAAACAGGGCAATAATTACCCTTTACAAACAACCTTCCACAAGCATCACAACAAGTATATCCCAGAAACCACCTGTAACATAACAAAAAATGATAAGTAACCCTATCGACAGCAAAGGAGCCACCAGCAAATTCAGCAAAATGAACTGAAAAATCCATCAACTAAGGAAGCAAGACAAATTTAAAGCAAAAAGGATGCACACGGTGTTAACAATCATTACCGCACGCTAAGGCCATTTCCTGGCACACTGGATCCACAGCTGTGACACTTTGTATGCTTGGGGCACAAATATGGCCCAGAACTAACATTCTACATCAACCAAAAAGATAAAATAAATAATGTATTTTCGCTAAGACATGAAAGCACAAGCATAAACTACGAAAAGCCTACCTTGTGCGGAGGATGTTGACAGTAACAATGATAAGCAGCATCACACCGTCTACAAAACATAAATTTATTTGGATCTCCAGTTCTTCGGCAAATCTATATAAAAAGAAGAGATTAAAGTGTAAGAACAAAACTAAACAGAATTGAAATCATATTGCAAAAATTATAACAGCCCTGCCTCCAGAAGTTACAATAGCAATTATATGTGCGGATAACATGTTGAAAAGAGAGTTTACAGGGGGTCAAAAATCATTACTCCAATGGAAGCAAGAGGGAAAAATTATGCTGCTTCTCTGAGTCTTTTCAATATAAAGAAAGAATTGATAAAAAAATAAAAAATGGAAGAGAAACCAGGTATATAAGAAACGAGGAAACAACAATCTATAACCAGAGTCAACATGAAACAAAGGAGAATTTGTTACTCACACACCAAAAGAAGCAAGACTGTTAGATACTACATGTCAAACAGTACCTCACAAATTCGACAAGATGGGCACTTCCAGGAGCTCCAATGAAATAAATCTGCAAATAAAGCCCCATATGAGAAGGATGTCCGTTTGCAACATCACAACTATAAGGCCATAATATGGTACCTCTGTTTTGAGCCCAATTTTTCAAGCAATTCCTGTGGTACTTCTTGCCACAACTTTTGCAAGAAAGCATCCTCCTTGCTCTTTCACAACCCTCATTTTCACCCACAAAACAAAGTCGGCACATTACATTTGTGTTGGACTGACACTGCTCTTCTCCAGCAATATCTTTTGAGGCAGTCTGCACAAGTAAAGAAAACGATTCAACAACGAGATAAACTCAAATGATCTCACAAGGTGGTTGAGAACTTTCTCTCAGAATCCCTCCTTAAAAGTCCTACCTAAGGTTTTTGACAGTAATTTGTTTCCTATCTTCTCTCTTTCAATTAAAGGGAACAAAGGTCTAAACAGTCCATATCAGACAACCAAATTCTAGAACAACAAAACAAGTCATGAAAAATGCATTAGCTTGCACCAGTAATGAGTGACATCTACCACTTGTAAGGATACTCAACGAAAATGCTAAAGCCATCTGAACCGAAATGAATGTTATATAGGTTACAATGGCCTAGAGATATATACATTAATAACAGATTCCTACAAGAGTCTCATTTGCAGTAAAAATATACTAAAGCACATTATTACTTGAATTAAAAAACAAAAAAAAAATTTCTACAATATTAAGAAAAATAATAAATTAAGCTAAAAATTCAAGAATCTAACCACTAATTTTTTAAATTATCGAAATAGAAGAGAACATCAAAAGCAAAATCAAGAACCGTACGGCAACATAGCCGGACTCGAATCGTCTAGCATAATCCTCAGCTGCGACCATCGCAGCGGCGGCTTTGCGTTGCAAGGCCACACGCTTAGTCTGCGCCGACACAGCGGCTGCGGCCTCCTCCGCCGCATCAAGACCAGCTCCATCAACAACAGCAACAGCCGCCGGCGGAGGCTGCGGAACCTCAGGAACAAGAACCTGAACCGTACTCTCCTCTTTTGAAACCCTAAATCTCCCCAAAGGATCTTTCAAAAACTCCTCCACCAAGACAACATCGTGAACGAAGTCGTTTCGCGCCTTCGAACTCTGAGCGCTCCGCGGAAACCCTAGCGTGCAGAAGCAAATTCGCTTGCTGCAAACAGCCAAACAAAGAGAGTAATTAAAATGAAAGAGCAGCCGCGAAAGAGAGAGCGCTATAGTGGGAAAAAGAGAGAAGCTCGCTGTATTAAGTGATGATAATGATAATAATAATAATAGTAATACAACAATACCATGTAATTGGGCAAGCAACGTGAAAGGCCATAGTGAGGGAAATTTTGTGTTAGATTTTTCAATTTTTGAGTTTTGAGGAGATTTAGAATTTAGAGATCCGCTCGATTAAAATTATAATAATATTATTAAAATAAGCAATTGGTTTTCATTTTTGCTTTTTACTAATAACCTCTTTTTTCCTTTTTCTTTTTTTATTTTTTTCCCCTTTTCGCTACTCAGCCATGTTTCTATCTCCGTCTTTGTTTCTCGCTCTCTTATCTTTCTGTTTCTGTTAGTGTTGGGTGTGGCTTTGGGTTTGGTCTCTGTGATTTCATTTAAACGCGCGGGCGTATGGGCTTTGGGCTGGTGTATTCAAAATTTGACCGTCAAATTTTGAATTTGATGAGGCTGGAGATTTCAGTTTCAAACCGACCCGATAAACTAAGTGGACGTTGGCTGATGAGCCTCTGATTACCACTTAACAAATGACATTTTTATGGGGCCCACTCGTTATTGTGTAACTCATATTTGTTATTAGGCACTGTGAGTTACTTCATAAAATATAGACAAAAGGATCTCTTTAAGGTATATTAACGTACTTTACAACTTTCTCACATGAATAGTTTATAACTTTCTCACATAAATAGTGAATATTATTTAAGTGAAAGGGTTGTAAGATACATGAATGTATCTTAGCATTGGCCTAGACGAAAATTAGAATTAAAATCTTAAGACCCACCTCAATTTGAGAATAAAAAACGAAAGATTCTGATTTTAAATTTTAATTTTTTATTCTAAGAAGTAATCGTATCATTAATTAAAGTAGTCTTTCATTCATTAAAATGACGATCTTGCCCCCATTCACATTTCAAAATTCTAAAAAAGGGTTATTTTTAGAGACCTCCCTTGAGGTTTGGTGTATTGACACTCAGATAGAAAGTATGACCGTAATTACAAAGACTTCCCCTGCCGTTTGTATTTCCATCCAATAACTATTAGTGGATCATTGTAATGACCAAACTACCCTGAGACCAAAAAGATGCGCTTGCACCAATCAGTAGATTGATGTTCGTTAACAGAATGAAATATGCATTGCTCCTAACCCGCTCATGAAATGAAAAAAATAACTATAACTAAATATTTGACACTGCATATTCATTACCTAAAAAAAAAATTGCTGAAAAAATTTAACAATTTCTAAACTTCAATAAACAAAATCATATTTGCTTCAAGCAGTTCAAAAATAAAAACGGTATTTCTATCACACAACTCTCAATTCTTAACATTTTTTTTATAGTTACATTGAGATTAAAAAAACAACAGAACATTAAAGAAGAAAATATACAGATCAGTTGAAGCTACAAACACAAAAATATACCAAGTGAAAAAAATAATTTAATTTCATAACCAATCAAAGAGCTTCTTCGGTTCTTAGGAGTGCTCCTAGTTGCGCAATATTTTGCATCCGGTTCCTTTGCCTCAAGAAATTCTTGTCCAGCTAGTTTTAATAATTGCCCTTTTCTCTTTTGCTTCATTGTTAAGTAAGGTCTATCTTATTTTTTCATTTTTCAAGCATATTCAACCTTCTTCCTCTCTAATCATTCCTGCCAATCATTGAATATGCTGAAGATGAATCTTATTATTTATTAAATATGTGAGGTTAACAAAGAACAGTCAAAACCCAAAGGACTTGTGGTTGTGGGGATTTTTTCAAATAAAATAAGCAATTGAAATTGAACTTATATTATGGGCAAAACAACAGAGCTGAATCTGCATTAACACATAAATAAGTATTTGCATTTGACGATGATCAAGAGCTTCATACTGTTGTTTCTATGCAAAATTTATTTTGATTAAACATATCATAGCGAAGCATGTATTTCATTTTTAATCATTTTCATAATAGAAAGAAATGCTAAGCAATTATTAGAAAAGAACAATAATCAATAGGTTTAAATGACAAAGAAGACTCAAACTTTATGAAATTCAGATTAAACATGAGTTATGGACAAAGAGTTACAATATCTAGATATTCACAACTAGTGAACACTGATCAAGTTTCAGGTTGATACACAAGATGAAAGCTTATACAAATTTTGCGATCAAACCCCACCTAAATCTTAAATTTTAATCACAAATAAGATCCCAAAAATTAAATTTCAATTTAAAAAATCTCAATTTTTTTCATTTTAATTTTATTATAAACGTTTGGAATTGTATTTACAACTACAAAGCTAAGACCCACTTTTGTTTAACATAGAAATCACATAAAACAACTAATTTCTAATATGTAATGGCTTGTTTAGCTAGTACGAATCAAAGTGGAATACATGCAGCAGCTTCTTCAACAAATTAAACAAAACATTAAATCCATTTTCAAACACAACATCAAATCAACCAAAGGCTCTGAATTTGACATGCATTGGGTTATTTAGAATTTTCACCTACTAAGAGGTTTAATCATTGTCGTGTTCCTCATTTATCGTCGGCAATGGTCACTCGACGATGCCATTTTTCCGTTGTTGTCACTTTATCGTTCATCACTCTTCTTTCGAACTGAGGCTTCTTCGGATCTGAGCTTCATTTGGCGAGGTCAAAGGCATAAAGAGAAGAATCTGTGTTTGTGATTGTTAATTGGCTTGGGTTTGGTAGATGAAAGAGAAGATATGTCCAAGACATTGTTAGAACCAGTGGATGACGAAGTGCTGCAGCGGTCAACTCTGTCATGAGATTGCTTTTGATTTTTTCAATTTAAAATGTCTTTTACGAAATTGCCCTCATACACTAACGAGATACCAAATGGAATACAAACGGCAGGGGAAGTCTTTGTAATTACATCCATACTTTCTATCTGAGTGTCAATACACCAAACCTCAGGGGAGGTCCCTAAAAATTACCCTTCTAAAAAATGTTCTCTTGTAAATAAATAAATAAAAAATCGTAGCAACCAAACCATCACTACCAAATCGAGCAATAGCAACCGCAATCTAGCAGCCAAATATCGTCGTCGATGAGGAGCAGCAGCAGGTTGCCGGTGTCATCGCCATTTGGGCTGTTTTTAAGCAGCAACAGCAATCCCGATCCAATAACAGCAGTCGGTGTTGATGATGTCAGTGATGATGATGTGATGTCGCAATCTAGCAGCATCAGCCCAGTGCGATTTCGATTTCTTGTTGTCATTGCCACTGTTATTATAATAATAATAAATTACAATTAATTAATGTATTAATGTTAATATTATTATTTATTAATGATAACAAGTATTATGATTAATTATTATTATTATTAATGATAAAGAAGTTCATAATTAATTAATATATTATTAACAATAATTATTACCAATAATAATTTTTGAATAAATAATCACAAAATAAAAATACAAAATAATAATTATGACAATAGTTAATTTTGAACTTTTTAATAATTTGAAACAATCTAACTTATTTTTATTTTGATTTGAAGACAAAGTAAACACATTAATGGTAATCCAGCTCATTCTAATTTCAATTTATACAGTTGAAGTAAATAACTAATTCTAATTCTCATTCATTATTTTCATTTCAGCCCATTTCGATTTTAGCCCATTCTAATTTCGGTTGAGTAAACATGCCATAATTTGTTCGATATTTGGGTAAAATGTGAACAAAAGATAAATTATGAACTTATTTTATTTCAACAAGAACTATCTGATTTTTTTCTACCTTTTAAAGTGTTGTGATTAGTAGTTAGTATGGACTTATTTGGGATTGATATCGAAACGTTGTGAGTTACTTATTTCATAAGTTTTAATAAAAATAATGTTTGATAAATTTTTTAAAATTGCTCATTTCATAAGTCTCATTATTTAATCAACAAATTTTTAAAAACTAATATGGATTGCTTTTTATTAATAAGCGTAAGTTACCATAAATTTTTAAAGTTCCTAATAAGACATGTTATTATTATTTTTATTAATATTATCATTATTAACATTTATTATTATTAAATTTATTATTTTAATTATTTTAATTATTTTAATTATTTTAATTATTTTAATTATTATTAATTATTATAACTAAAATAATAAATATTATTTTTATTAATGATTATTTTTATTGTTAATATATCCATTTGGTAATTGTGATATTTTGTCTTACATGACAAAAGAGACATTTATGTCTTATGTTTTCATTAATCCTATATATATAAATAAAAAACAATTTAAATTTATATATACTTTAGTTATTATACTATGAAATAACTTTTTTGTAATATAATTTATTAAATGAATATATTCTACTTTTAAAACCATTTTAACAGCAACAATACTTTTACTAAATGCTAAATTACTTTTTTTAATTAATAGCTTACTTAATCTACTGGAAAAACAACTTATTTTATCGTTCATTATAATCTCAAATTGACCATAGATAAAAATAAAAAAATAATTAAATATTAATTCTACAATATCATAAATACATGCATGGTACGAAATTATCAAAAGATAAATACTAAAGAAATAACAGATCAAAAATCTTTTGTAGAGGTAACAATATCATGAATAATGAGAAAGTGGTAAAAAGTGATGAGATTCTTGTTAGTTATGTAAGACATGATGACAGTTTAAAATTTTGATAAGTGGCAACGCGCAGTATTCTATTAATTCAAGTGCCCAAATGATTGAGAATCTAGTCACTTAAAATTGTGGAATGAAATAACGGCATTTTTTGTAATTGACAAATAGCAATGAGTTTCGTGTCCACAAGTAAAGCGGTGGGCACTGTCAGTGCCCTCCACCGAAAAGAAAAAAATAATAAAAATAATATATAATTGGTGAATAGTATCTCAATTTTATTTAGGGAAAAAACTTTTTTCATCTTTAGGGTTTAATGCAATAACTCATTTCATCCTTACTTTTCAAACAATAGCCTAAAATATCCTTCCGTTAACTCACCGTTAATGTAAAGTCATTAACTAGTAATTCATTGAGGGTAAAATAGGATTTTTTATTAAAGTGATACAAACTATATTAAAATAAAATTTTTACACAATTAAATAACACTACAAAATATGCAAAATGCATTAACTTTTTCTTAAATGAAATCAAGGATGATATAGTTTGATATAGCCATTGAATAATTACCATAAGGAATAAATTGTAATTAACACAATATCTTTAAATCATTGGAAGAAAAACTCAAAAATACCACTAATTTTTATGTGCTTGCATGTGCTGAATATCTTCTTTATCTCCAACTCAATTCAAGCCATTTTATAGTGTAATTACATCGTATACTTATATGAATAAGAAAATTGTGATATTTTTGGTACTTAGATCTAGGATTTATAGGGTTTTCATGCTGCCAAAATAGAAAGAAATGAAAAAAAAAAGTGAAATAGAAGTTTTTCATCTTTTTTGATATTTCTTATTTAGTGGAATTAGATAAAATTATTTTTACTTATATGTCAACTTTATTTATTTTTCTAATTTTCTCTTTGATAGAAAATCCTTTTTTACCCTTAATGAATTACTAACAAACGGCATTCAACTAACGGTGAGTTAACGGAAGGATATTTTGGGCTATTAATTAAAAAGTAAGGATGAAAATTTATAAATGAATATCAGATTTTATTTATAAACAAAAACGGAGAGAATGAGCAAATTTGTTACCTTGTGAGAAGCAATTCCTGCACTTAAGAGAGGAGAGTGTTTTGAAGAGCTTAAATAATAAAGCTCTTGTTTTAATATTTTGAGAGTTTGTGTGTATTGAAATTTTAAATAGTAAGATAAAATACTATAATATTTGTAATTCTTTATTTTACTAGTAAAATAATTTTCTTTTGTTTTCGTCTATGAATGTAGGTTAAAAGTCTAATAACATAAGTTTTGGTGTCCCTATGTTATTATGTGTCACTATTTCTCAATTTTAATTTTAGATAGTAAGACAAAATATCATAATACTTATAATTCTTCATTTCACTAGTAAAATATTTTTCTTCAGTGTTCGCCCGTGGATATAAACTAAAAAACAAACCATGTAAAATTTAGTGTCCCTGTGTAATTCTGTATCTTATTATTTCTCAATTTCATTTTATTTACATATCTACTTCACCAAATAATTTCCCAACAATAACTATTATTTAAGTGAGAGATTATCATCCTAATTTCAAGCCTTTATCATTTTTTATCACTTCACAGTTCCTATTTGTCTCTTTTCACAATCACCTTATTTTATTCTTCACTTCTCTTTTTTTTTTTTTTTTCAATTACATTTATGTATTTTCTTACCATGCGACTTTGCTCTATTTAGGCATGAAAAAGTCACATTTTGGTTGAAATCATTCATAAATGCCATAAAATATCAAATTTACGGGATAATGAGTACTGTGTTTTCTATTAAACATATATAGATACGTAGGTGTATTTAATTGACGTGTGTTTAACAAATCCACCATAATTTATAATTCTTGATTGAGGTTGGACAGTTATAACTTTTAAGTTACAACAATAAAGTATTTGGTAAACACTAGCTACTGTAATTTAAAAGTTATATTAATATAATTTTTCACTTATATAATAGAGAATCTATTATATTTTTAATAATTTTATCAAAATAATTGTTTAAAATTTATATTTACTACATATTATTAACTTTTGTTTAATAGTTATAATTTTTTTTCCACAATAACTGTATCTTAAAAAGCTACAGCACCTCAATTATAAGCGCACTCTAATTCAATTATATAATTGAATATTATTATAAGGATTCACCGTTGGGCTACAGTATCAAGTTATTATGCATTATCTTAGAGGTATGCGAAACTAATGTCTCTCATATTATAATTTCTAAGGATTTTTACACTTTTTTATAGTATTTAATTTTATTTAATTCAAAAGATTTTCATTAACAATTTGGAAAATACTCCATAACACATTACACGATCATTGGGTGCCAAATAGAAAAGTACAAAAATTTCAAATAAAATACATAACATCCGACAAATATTCGTTCTAATTTCAAAAAGGAATAACTAGTAACAAAAAGCAAACACGTTAATCGTTGAGACGGAGTGGTTTTAAAAGGAGAACCGACGTCGTATCAAGCAGATGGTACCTTTTAAAGCCAGAAGCAGCTCCGAGAGCGTTCATTGCGTAGATAGTGAAGAGGGAGAAGCAGGCAAGCAATGAATGCTCCCGACCGTTACGAACGATTCGTCGTCCCTGAAGGCACCAAAAAGTAATTTTACATTTTTAGGTAATCATACCTGTTAATCTCAGCTTTTTTCTCTGTTTTTATGATTACTTGAATTTTGATTTTAGGGTTTCGTACGAGAGAGACACGAAGATTATTAATGCGGCGTCGTTCACTATAGAGAGAGAGGAGCATACAATCGGCAATATTCTTCGCATGTATATTTAAATTAATTTTTCCTATCTTTGGACTGCTTATTCGGGTCTAGCGTTGCTGGATTAATCGCTAATTACTCCTTCAATGATGATCAGGCAATTGCATAGGGATGAAAACGTTTTGTTCGCTGGTTACAAGCTCCCTCACCCTCTTCAGTACAAAATAATTGTTAGGGTTAGTTTTTTTATTATTTTATTTTATTTTTTATTTCTATTTTGGTTCCATTACGCCGTAGTATTTTTTCTATTTTTTTAATTTTTGGCGCTAGTAGTTTTTTTTTAAAAAAAAGTTGACAGAATTTTTTGGGTTGAATGTGCCCAATTGAGTCAAGAAGTTGGTTTTTGGGTTTATGAGTGGGTTTAAGTTAACTTTGCGAAGCATGATATATATCTGTAATTCTTTTATTGTTTCTTTAGGTTCCTAGTCTTCTATTTTGACTCATTGTTCTTATGAGTTTCTTTTAGGTTTAAAGTTTACCAAGTTTTGGTGGTTTAACTTATTTGCTCCGAATTTTGTAGATTCACACAACTAGTCAGTCTTCACCAATGCAGGCGTATAACCAGGCCATCAACGATCTAGATAAGGAACTTGACACTCTGAAAAGTGCATTTGAGGTGAAGCATCTCTAGTTTATAACTATTCTTTTAATAACTTCTTAGTGTTCTCCCTCTCCCTCTCTGTCTCTCTCTCTGCCAGTAAGATGTGGTGCAATATTTCTTAGAAACTATTGCTCTCTTGGTCAGATTTTATCCTACATTGTACCAATCTTAGGAGAATTAAAGTAAATATTGTACCAATCTTAGGAGAATTAAATTATCATGTGGCTTTGTATCACAAAACTCGTATAACTTTACGTACTTGATAATGTTGTATAAAATAGTTGTGTCTAGAAACTGTTGTTTGCTCAATGTGGATGCTTTGCTTGTTCCTGAAGTATTCTTTGGAGCAATATATTTTGGTAAGCAGCTGTGACTGTGGCGTATTTGGTAATATTCCTCTTTTTATTGATTAGACATGCATGTTTTCCAAATGGGTTGGTTTGTTGGTGATTATGTTCCCATGTATCAATGCTTTCTCTTTTGTAAGTTTTCTTCTTCTAGCCTGATTAGGATTGGTGGTTTCCTGAATTGGAGATTCTCTATGTGGTGTATGATATGTGGAATTCTGCAATTTTTGTGTATATTAGATGCTTAAACCAACTGCTTAATCTTAGTTAGCTAGATGCTTGGAGATTTGCTATGTTAGTGTATGATTTGTTATCTTGTCTTATGTAGTTGCAGCTGAAGAGAACCTATACGTAACGCTAGTCCTGCTTGTAAATGGAAATCTATGGTTTAGTACAAGAGATTGGCATGTTTTATCATTTTGAGATGTGCAGTTCAGATTGTTTATACCGGCTGTCTAAATTTCATAGGATGTAAGGCACATTGTTTGAAGGTAGTATGTTACTGAGAGAATAGCTCAAAGATACGGCTATTAACTTCAGTTTTTATTGAGTATTTTCTAGATGATTGACATAAGCTTGTAATTAGTGTAACTGAGAAGAAGTAAACCTTTCTACATCTTCGTGCGCTCGCGGTTTTACTCTTTGAGTACTCTGAATTTTATAATTTTCAATTCCTGTTTGTAGGCTGAGTTGGTGAAGCATTCGAGAGTTTATTAATATACCTATGACGAAGCAGTTTGTGTTGTCAGATGGTTTGTCTCTTTTGCTGGTCGGAAGGAAGAGAATGTTTCAAACATTTGCTTTGATCGGATGATTGTAATGAATTAATGACTTTACAAAAGAAGGAATGACATAATGAATGTGAATATTTATTTTGACTAATAGATGTTTTATTGTGGCACTTGTTAACATTTGTGTGCTGGAGTTCCTGTCTGGCATTGTCTTTCCTGGTGGTTAGAATCACTCTTGAGCACTGTGGTGATTTCCGATGCAGGATTTTAAGAAAGTGGTCTGCAGGATTTTAAGAAAGTGGTCTGGATAAACATCCAGCGCTTCATATTGAATGCAATTGTTTTTATATTTTTGTTTGTTGTGGATACTGGCATGAGATATGCTACAATAGTCCCCATTAAAGAATAAAATCCCTGTAAGAAATTGTCTCGAACAGTACCTTTTATGGATGATAAATGTTCTAAGAAAGTACACCTGTTTGCTAATTATCAGTTTTTTGAAACACATGGTAGATAATTTTTGTTTTCACCCATTAACTACAGAATCATAGCTGTACATCCATGTTGTTGATTGTCCATTCTACCTACTGTATTTTCTACAAACAATCTGGCCTCTTTCCTACGGTTAACGTCCTAAAGATTAAAGCTATCTCACTTCTCTGGGATTGAAATTTACATGACACTGAAGTCTTCATCCAGGCCATCCAACTCTCCTTTGAAGTCATGTTGTTTGATGATCAACACAGAGGTCCTTGCCGAGAAATCCGACCCCGAAAGTACATCCCCTATTGGACCCAATTCTGGACACTGCTGCCAATCGTTCATCCCTACAGTCAAAATTGAGTTCGCCCTCTCTCCTCGACCTACAATGATGAGTGCATATTGCCCTTCCAATGACCTGAGTGTGGCAAAAGTTTCAGATGAATTAGCAAGATGCTTCTCAGCGTAAGCAACATGGCCTTCAGCCACTTGCCTCTCGTAGAATTCGGCAAAGCATTCATCATCTATTTTCATCTCTTCTTCCAGCTCCGCGGTGTTGTCCTTGTAAGTTGCTGCTCTTCTTTGAGGATTTTCTGAATTGTCAAGTAGGAATCTTATGACCGTGAGTTTAACTCCCGGATGCCTTGCTACTCGACTGGCATAGGCTAATGCCTCTCGATCATCCTTGCCTCCTATAAAAATTACTGCTACATTGAGAGATGCTGCCTGTGATCTCGATATCTTTTCTATCGATCCGAAACCTCGATCGACTAGGATCCCAACAGAACACGTGGCATTCCTAAGCAGCTGTTTGTAACAACAACGTCAAATATGGAAATGCAACTACTGGAAGATTAATGATTATATGCAGGGAAATTTGAAGTTTATATTGTCAGCTTGTTGCCATATATATATATATATAGATACCTTGCGGTTAACATATCTGAATCCAGGATGGCCTTCGTCTAATGTACCGTCCTCTAATTGTCTCTTGTGAAATGGTAATATGATGAGTGAAGCCATCAGGTCCTCCGCTAAAATGCAGATGTCTTGAGGCATGCCGCTGAATGTTGAAAGGGCAAGCATTCTTTTGAGTGTGATGCCTCCTCCATTTTCATCTACATAAGATTGGACGGCTTTGGTGATCTCCTCTCTCATTTCCATGACTGCCTTGTCAGTCACGGTCACTGTCTCTATTCCTTCGTTCTGTACTAAAGTGGCAGCGATTTGGTCTGTGAGTTCAATCATGTCAGTGACATAAACTACAACTCCAGGGTTAGCTGTTCCTCGAGAAATTTCCAAGAAGTTGAGGGTAGAAGTTATATTCTGCGGGCCATGAAGACAAAGCAACATTTGAAGCTGGTTTGATGGATCAAGCCATTGAAGCGCCATGCGCTTAGTTGGTGCATGTTTTCTTGCTCGTTCGATGATATTTTGCACGACAAATGGGGTGTGTACAATGGTGAAGAAGATCATAATCACCAATGAAGCAGCGGTCGTATGTGTTATGTAGTTGTGCACCTGGTTTTGGAAAACGCAAACATTTTACCGAAAAAATGAAATCAGTTTTGTCATCAGACGATTGTCTTTTCAGTAACAAGTACACAATGCGAAGGATGTTTAGGAACTTACTGCTCCCATGATGGCCAAGAATATGTAAAAATGGCCCTTTGCAGACAGCAAAAGCCCCAGGGAAACAGATTCTGGCCAATGAAAGCCTAACATTAGGCCACAGGTGACAGTTCCCACAACTTTGCCAGCAGTTGATATCACCATAAGAAAGAAAAACCTTCCCCATGTCCCTAAAGTGTCAGCTTCAAAAGTGAATAATTTAGCATGGAATCCCATCCAAAAGAAGAAAATAGGATAATATAAAGTGCTTAACAAATAGTTGACTTTGCCTACTGTCCATTTCGACATTCTCCCCTCAGACGGGAAAAAAATTCCCGCCATGAATGCACTGAGAATTGGGCTGTAGCCATAAAATGGGGAGCAGCTGCATACAGCAACCATGAATGCCAGTGACAGAACAAGATGTGTGCCTTTCATGGCTTTTCCTTCGGGATTTTCATTGTTTATCCAGTTCATGAAAACAGGTGAAATTTTTGCTGCAAAAACTGATTGGAACATTAACGAAGCACCCATTTTAATGGCTGACTGTATCTGTTCTGGAGTATTATTGCCTTTTGGAAGTACAAAGACTGCACCAATGCATATGATAAGCATTGTGATCATGTCAGAGTGAATTCCCGCGGCCATTCCAAGCTTTCCTATATCTGATTTGCCTATCTTGAGATTTGTTATCACACGGGTTAATATATGAGAGCCACTGCCAGCAAGGGTGAAAGAGAGGGTGATAGCCACGACAATCTTTCTGTGAATTGAATAATGCAGAAAAGGGGTTAGGCTGCAACCTAATATGAATGTTGACAACATTCCACCATAGGCCACTATGGCATCGCGAGTCGGTGGCTTGAAGATCACATATGGATCCATTTCTAGACCCAAAACAAACATATAGCATATCATTCCAAATTCGACTATATAATTCAACGTTTGAATCATATCCAACTCAAATCCGTTTCTTATAGGCTGTATGTTGCCCAGAAATAACCCTATCTGCATACAAATAAAAGAGATTACAAGTAACTTAATCCCATTATATAGCATTGGACTAAAAGCAAAATTATCGGAGACTCGTTTCAGGTAAAAAATTTCTGTTTACTTTAATTAAGATTATAATTGGAGATGAAGCTGGTGCATGTGTAACAAATAAAGAATTTATACTTACGACAATGTCAGAAGTTATGCGAGGCTGGTGCATAGGCTTTAAAAGGTGATGAGCAAGATTGGTTAACACATAAGCCAATAAAAGACCAGCAATCTTTCCCGAGCCATCTGCAAAAGTTACACCTACAAAATCCTTGCATTTTTGTGCTGGTGACGTGCCATTCTTTGAAGAATTGTGTGACATTTTTCCTTTTCTTTATCTGTTATTGCTGCTGTGGCTGTTTCTTTGTTGTTTTCTTTTTTTATCTTCTTAATTGCAGAAAGATGATTGAAGCAAAAGTTTACCGTTTCTTGATTTTCTCTGTTTCATGTTGAGCAAATCATCAATGCTGAAACTTTCTTGGAAATTATTTTCTCTCCTTTTTTCTTTTTTGTTTTGTTTTGTTTTGTTTTGTTTGTTCGTTCTTGTCCGCGTAAGTGAATGGCCGTAATTGATTGCTCTGTCGGGGGAGAAAATGGAGGAGTAAGTTAAGGAGATTAAGCCATGTAAATGGTTCATATAGAGGCTTTGAAGCCATTAATTAAAACTAAAACAAAGAAGCAAACAACAACCATAACAACAAAACTATGATCTAAGTTATTTTTCAATATGTGTTCTGCTTCTTATGTAACAAAATCTTTGACCAACATAACTACATGAAGACTTTCAAAGTAGAATTAAACACACGGCATTGGCCTATGATCATGACCCGATTATAGTCTCCGCATTGATTAATAAACAAGCATAAATCATGAGCCTCATGACTCATGATCCACAGAACAGTTATGGATGATCATACTGTTAAGTCTTCCCATAAATTGCTTGAACAAAAACAGAAATCTTTGTTCTTCTGATCTGTTTGCACTTTGCCGTATCTGAAGTGGGATAAAAAAGAAAAAATATCCATTTTGAAAAATTTTCTCTCTAATTTTACATGAATTCATGTTTGCTCTGTTTTATCCCACCAAAGCCACGTATAGTTACTACAACAACGTAACTGGTTCTTATAAAAGCTAACTGCATGCAAAGAGTATAAACACCAAAAAAAAAAAAAAAAAAACAACATTTTTCTCTCCTCCGATCCAAGGCAACCCCTAAGTAAAAACTTTCCTTATTTTTTTCCCTAACTTTTTGCGGTTTGCTTGGAAACAGTAATCAAAGGGCATTTAGTTTTCAAGAAAAAAGGTATAAGAAAATATATTTAGATGGAAATGATTTCAAGGAAAATGTTGCCTGCCTGTGAGAGTTTCTGTTTCTTCTGTCCGGAATTGAAAGCCAGATCAAGGCATCCCTTTAAATGGTACAAGAAATTGCTTGCTGAAATATTTCCTCGCTCTCAGGTTAGGTTATTTTTTATTTTTTTTCAGAATTTTTGTGTGTTTCTGAATTTTAATTTATGGTTATTTTATGTGATTTTCTGGAGGTTAGCTTGGTGGAGGCCTTTTTAAATTAATGAGTTCCGGGTATAATTAAAAATTCATAATTTTGAACTATGCCTTCTATGGATAATGTAGTTTATGTGAGATCAAATAGTGTAGAACTTTAAGTTTTGCTGGGTTTGTAGGCTGTAGCCGTTTCTGAGAGAGACCACCAACAAATATATTTAAAACCTGTAGGAATAACTGCAGAATAAATTGGCACACTTTGAATTCCTTCTAGGCTTTTCCGTCTCAGCTTGATAGGTCTTGATGTTTTTCTGTGCCTTGGAAATGAATTTGCAGTTCATTTATATGTATTCATCGAGTTAAAAAAAAAAAAATCATCTCCATTTGTAATTTTGGCAGGACGAACAGCACGAATGATCGAAAGATCAGCCAATTATGTGAATACGCTGCTAAGAATCCTCTTCGGATAGCGAAGGTATAAGCTTATCGTATAATGTAACGGTTCATTATTCCTTTTGTACAAGTTTTTTTGGAGAAGGAGAATGTGATAGTAAATAAAAAACAACATTTTCTCGGAGAAGAGATAGTTCATTTGCTCATATAATTATGCAAAAAGATGTGATATGGATAGTTTACCAAATTCGGATTTCAATTCATTAGATGCATAATGATTTATTTGGATACAATGGTATGCTAGTTATGGTCAATGGTAGTATTTGCCAGGTCCTTGTTTGCAACTAGCTTGCTTGGTATCATACACATTCTGCTAGATCAAACACGGTATAATGAATTACGAATGTTAGGATGCTAAACTCTTTTTGAGTTCGTGATTAATCAGGTGGGACTTGTTGTAGGTTCGTGCTTTTCAGTTTGTCACCTATTTATTTCGTTAAATACTCTGTTCTTTCTTAGTAATTCAAGCTTATGAAACCATCTCAGGATTCTCTATTTTCTTCTCTCCTTCAATTGTGCAGACTGATGGGACTTATATGTTCAACTCAGATGGTTTAATTCCAAAACTTTGTCTTTTAGCTCAAGAATTGGGGGAGGATGGGAGGCACAACTATTACGTGCTGCTGGACTTCAAGCTCTTTCATCAATGGTGATCCACACCCCTTGAGCATTAAATGTTCTTGTCTTGCGAATCATTTATCATGGTCATGTACCTGGAAGATATCTCTGAGTGTTTGCATAAAATTTTCAATGCAAACATTTCTTAAAGTTTCATGTATCTGAAACATATCCAGGGCACATTATTGTTGGTGGCATAAAGCGATTGCATAATAATTCCCTTTGATTCAGTAGGTTTCACAATCCACTACTCTTTTGTCTAATCATTACAGTCCAGCATAAAAATTATCTGCCAGCTGGATCTCTAATTGTTATATGCTGCACAGGTTTGGTTCATGGGCGAATTTTCTCATATTCCAACTGTATTTGACAATGTCAGTTTGCGCAGAATGTTACACTTTTTTCTCTCAAGTGTGGTCATGTGTCAATGTTCTGTTTGCCATGTTCTTGTTCACAGGTGAATCTCTGTATGCTAGTAAATGCTGCTAATGATAGCCAATATTTGCAGATACTAACTTATTTTGCACTAAATTTTCCTTTGAATAAGACCCTTTTTTTTTTTTGGTCACTCTTCCTTTGAACATCACAACAACCTCCCCCCCAAAAAAAAAGTCAGGTTGTTTCAGTTGTGCTGGAAAATTATGGAGTTTCCATTTCAGATGCTCTTACCCAGAGAAGCCAATTAGTAGGAGAAGGCTTGGCAAAGATGATTCTACTACACCAGATGGCATGATAAGGATTTCCTCTTGGAAGAATGTCGTGAGTGAGAAAGGAGAACTTCTTGTGTCTGAGTAATTCTCTAGTCGCTGTACTCAATAGTTACGGTTATTACATTGTGTTGTGGACCTTCGCATGATCAATAACAACCACCTCTCTATTTCCCCTTTTTCCGTTTATCCCTCACCCCTCTTTGATTGTGACAGGGGAGAAGCCAAGAGCCCAAAATTTTGGTCAGGGTTTGCCTGGGCAAGATGGCAAAGTTTGCCAAAGAAGCCAACAACATGCTCAACATGGTGTTGCTCCTCCTGTCCTGCTGGACATGCAGCTACTTTTAGAGAAATTTGGTATTCAATTTCATCAATTTTCTTAGAAACTCTTACCTTTACTGCTTTTATAGTATTTTGGCTTAAGTTGGTAGTTCTTTGAACTTCATTTTGGGTTATTATTTTAATTCATTTTGCAGGGCAAAATTCTCACATTTTGTTGACGTTGCCACATCCCTAGCTCGACAGTCAAAGGTTCAAGCATCAGTGGCTATAACTAGTGCATTTAGTGATATGCGTACACTGTTGTCTTGATGATTCAAGTCTGGGTGTTGAATTAACCGATTGGAACAGAAAATATCGATCAGCAGTTGATGAATGCCTTGTCCAGTTATGAGTTAAGGTAATTTTCGTTCTCCTTGTTCATTATCAAATAGCTGTCTTTCGTACGATAGTTATTTTTGAAAATATGGCTTTAACTGCAATATCAAGGGTGCTAGACAAACTTTTTTGTTGGATAATTGTTTCCTTCTATGGTTCTCTCCCTTAGCAAACAAAACTGAACATCATAGCTCAGTATATATGTCTAGTTGTATAAATTCAAAAATATACATACAATAGCTGCATATGATTTCTGCAACCTGATTATCTGATCAGAAAAGGAATATTGATCTTTCTTTGAAAGAGAAGTGCAAAACTAAGAGTTCTATATAATGCAGATTGGAGATGCAAGTCCTGTCTTTGACATAATGGCTGTGATGTTAGAGAACGTATCAAGCATTACAGTTATGACCAGAACTTTGATCTCTGCTGTTTACCGTACTGCTCAAATTGTGGCATTTATAGCAAATTTGACATACCAAAACAAGGCAAGATGGCATTTTAAGTTTTTCACTGATGATGTGATTTCATTTAATATTTGCACAATTTGCCATCTCACATGTCCTCATTATGATACTCTGTAGGCTTTTCCCGAGGCATGATTTCATCAGCCACTCCAATCCACGGTCTGTGCAGATCATGAGTCCAGAATCGCTGCACATAGCATATTTTCTGTTGTTCTTGTCCCATCATCTGTTTGTCCCCATCCAAGAGCCACTGCTCCCTTCTCAAAAAAGGCTGCTGATCAAATCCAAAGGACTCTCTAGAAATTTAGCTGCGTTTTTTTCTTCGGCTGCACTCTTTGAGAAGTTGACAAAAAAGTATTTCTCCTCAGAAGAACATCTCCCTCAAGAAATGAAAGACAAACCCGTTCATGATGAAAATGAATTTGCAAAGTCCAATACTCCATCAATGCTGATCAGATTAAAATCAAGAGTTTATAGTACAAAAAAGAACCCATCAACGGTAACTGCAGAAGAAGCTGCTGATGTTTCCACGTCAATCAAACTGAACTCAACTTACAATCAAGTTTTTAGCTTGAAAAGGCATTCATCAACTTTAACAGAAGATGAAGGAAATTCTAGAATTATACCCCAAGAAACAGTATGTATTTATGTTTTATCATTCAAGATTTGTAAATTTGTGTTGTTTTGTCATCATTGGATGAGACCAATTTGCTTCTGATTTTAATATAGCAGATAAGTTCCCTTCGTTTGAGCAGTCACCAGATTCTCTCATGCTTTCATCCATTTGGGCACAATCCATCTATCCTTTGAACACCCCTCAAATTTATGAGGCAATTGCTCATTCTTATAGCCTGGTATTGCTGTTTGCACGGAGCAAGGTACTTCTGCCAGTGTAGACAGGTTATTGTTTTTCCTCGACTAATACTATACACTTGGAGTGTATTGATGAATCCTTTTTCCTCTATCATATTTAACTTTCGGGATTGATAGTCCTTTTTGTAGGATCTACACTCTAAAAGTTAAATTTGGCATATTGCTGAGGTGGTCCCTTTTTTCCATTTTACTTTCTTTCTTATAATTCACTGTGTCATGCAGAACTCCAGTAATGAGAATCTGTTTCAAAGCTTTCAGTTGGCATTATCCTTAAGGACCGTTTCACTTGCAGAAGGAAGTAGGCCTCAAGTATTGTCTTCCATTCACAGTTCACATCGTCATGAAATTTGGAAATTCTAGCAAAGTCTGCAAGCTGTCTTGCTTTTATTGGCAAGGTTGATAGATTCAGTAATGAGGGTTCGAATATAGTGCTTAAGCTGAGCTGTTGTTTCATCTAACATAAATAATTTAATCTGACATTTGTCTCAAAGCAGTTGCAAAGCTTCACTTTTTGGCAGCGCCACTGCAGCCATCACGACGGAGATCCCCACCTTACTTTATCCATGTGTATGATTATCCTCTCTTCAAAAGCATACAACATCCCCGCTCCCTTTCTTTCTGTGAAAACTTCACTAGTAGATAAAACGGTCGGTGCTAAACGATGTTAGACCTTGTTTGCTTTAGTTTCTTTTTTAGAAAAAGCACCATGAATGTTTAGTAATGCACAAAGTTTAATTCTGAATCAAAGAAAATGTATCAGGTCGATCCATTTTACCATTGATTGGTGATTCCAAGTTACAGGCTGTTAAGCCTGTAGTGGATCTTTGTTCGGTTTTAATTTCAAGATATATGTGATCTTGTTTTATGCTTCAGTTAAGCCTGTAGTGGATCATGTTAGAACTGTTTATGGTCAACGAAGACAATGAAGATTGCTTTGAAGTGCCTATCAGCAATAGAAAGGACGGAGAGCCAATCTCAAGAATCAATTGCTACCTTGATAGGGAAATTTGTTGCGAGATCATCAGATGTGACCTTCATTTTCATTATCTTACTTCAATGTTGTAGTTTGGCTTCCAGTGGGACAACAATAGTGACTTTGGAAGATTCATCAGGTACAAAACAGCAGTTGCTTAAAGAGTTTACGCCTGCTGATGCGCTCCCATTGGAAGCTCTGCTATTCACAGAATCTTGTCATGGAGTGACTATCTTCTCTGCTGTTTCTTTTTTCCCATTAGTTTTCTTCATTAAACTACACTCACACTACATAACATTATAAATGTGCAGTTTGAGCCTTCATTAATCACAACGGACAACGATATTTCACCCATTGCATTTGGAAATCAAACAGATCTTTTACATTGGCCGAGGAAACTCCAAATCTCCTAGGCGTTGATGAGCTTTTAGATTCTGTAAGTTAGCCTTGTCATCGGTAAATTGCCATTGTCTTTCTCGAAATAGGGTCATTCTATTCTCATGGACAAATGCAACAATGAGCATTGGCATCGTTACTTCAACTGAATCAATTCTGATAAACAAGATCGTATATGCAGGTTTCAAATAAGACGCCTCAAGTGGGAAGGTCATCAGTCTCAACCCCAAGTAACATGCCATACAACGAAATGGCGGGCAATTGTGAGGCTCTTCTGATGGGAAAGCAGCAGAAGATGTCTGTTTTCATGAGTTCCCAGGCCCAAGGGAGTTCAGTTTCCATTTCTGCTCCTGATTACAAGAATGCAACAGATAACAAAACGCCTTCTTCCCCTAATGAGTCGGTTTCCTTTCAGGTACTTCCTTGCATAACAAGCATGCGTATGCCTGCATCGCATAAGCGCATGTTATCTCAAATTGGCTGCCAACTGAATGCAGGGTGGAAATGAATTGTCTTATGAAAACAATGGTGCTGTTTTGCAAATCCAATCTACTAATTCTCATTCAATGCCTCTACCAACTGACCATCAGCAGCAGCCACACTTCTTCCAGCTACCACCATCAAACCCATCTGATCATTTCCTAAAGGCTGCTGGTTGCTGAGTGTTGCTGCCATACCACTGTGATTGAATTATCAGTTTCCAAAATGAGGATGAACATATAAATGTCAAAACCATCATCATTAACTTACTAATTTCTTCCCATCTTTCATTCTTTGAAGTGGAATTTTTCCTCTTACAGAAATCAGAACAGCCGCAGTACAAGTGCCCATCATGCACGCGGTTGTACATTGAATTTCCAACCCCCCCCCCCCCCACCTTTTTTCATGCTTCAGTCATCGGCTGGCAGTTGCAGTCCACCTTTTAGTGCTTGTAGAGAGATACCAGTTTTGCTACAAGTGGAGTTAGTGAAGTTTAAGCAGGAAATTTTTCAATTTCATGTGTTGTTTGTAATTGTACGCAGAGCCATCTAATTTGACCTGTCGGAACGTCTGTATTTTAGAGAATACAGACCTAATAGTATGACGTCCATTTGCTATAAGCCATTTAAAAATTATATACATGGACCAACGCACGCATGTACACCAAATAATGATAATGACTCCGAATATTTTTTTCATTTAAACAAAATAATATTCATTTTATTTTTATTTAGAATAAACAAAATGCTAATGATTATGACTCTAACCCATTGAATAGAAAATAAAACCCTTTTTTCATTTTTACTTTTCAATCTTAATTCTTAAATATCTTAGAGCTTTTAAATATGACAATTTCACAGGGGACCCATCCCCGACTGCATACCACGCGTTAATGAGGGCGTCTTGAGTTGTGTGTAACATGATTTAAAAAGAAAAAAAGAAAAAAAATAATTAATTAATTAGTCTCCAAACCAAACACGTCCGGATGTCCCTTCGCAGTTCTCGTAGTTTTCTCCTCTAGAGTCTAGTCCCTAAACGAGTAATTATCACTGTCTAGAAGCTTCTTCGTGTATTACAAAACGTAACTGACTTCACTTCAGTCCTCGCTCAATGGAGGAAGTCGATGAGCAGCCAAAAAGTCAAGCATCTGGTGAATTTCTCAACTTGATCTTCAAATTAAATGTTAAAAAGATTCAATTTTTGGAGTTTAATTCTCTCACTTAAGTGTTTTACTGCGACACCCAGATGCAGAATTGTGTAATGTAAATTGCTTCTTTAGCTGGCGGTATTTACGGGCAAACTTTTGGTACTATGTTGCAGGGGAAGTTGGTGAAAGCGAAACAGTTACTGAGGATGCTGCATTCGTGCGCAGTGAGCCTCCTCAAGATGGCGATGGGCCTCCAAAAGTAGATTCGGAAGTAGAAGTTCTTCATGAGAAAGTTACAAAGCAGATCGTTAAGGAAGGTCATGGCCAAAAGCCCTCCAAATATTCAACATGCTTCTGTGAGTATCTATGCTTCCATCTATTGCTATGTTGTCATTTATTCAATAGCCCTTTAATTAAGATATTAGTATCATCGTTTGATCACAATCATGATTTATCGACATTTATAATTATCATGCAGTTACATTCATTCAATTCTGTGTATGCATCTGAGTAATTTTGTACCTGCGACAGTGCACTATAGGGCATGGGCGGAAAGCACCCGGCACAAGTTTGATGATACATGGCTTGAACAACAACCGCTTGAAATGGTTTTAGGAAAAGGTATTTACCTCCCTGATTGATTTTTTAAAATATTTGTTGTGTTTTGTAAAGGCCTTCATTTTTATTTTTATTTTTATTTTTATTTTTTTTAATTTCAGTTAGTTTTTGTCTGTCTGGGCTCTGGACATTATGTTTATCTGAGTCAATGGGCTGCATTGATGAAGCTGGTGGTTGAATTTACAATATTCATAAATTCAATTCTTGCGTGATGTTGATTGCATATGGAATCATTAAAAGCATGCATAGTCAATCTTACTAGATGCGCGATTTGAAACCGCAGAATGCACTTATTCTAGTCGGGGATCTTATTGGGGAATACACAATTATACATGTGTGTGTATCAAAACCGTTCTATGGAGAAATCAAGTATTTTTTACATTTAAAAATTTTCTTTATTGGACATTTTATGGAATATTGATAGTTTTAATTGTGCGACAGAGAAAAAAGAGATGACTGGCTTGGCTATTGGGGTGTCCAGCATGAAGGCTGGTGAACATGCACTGTTACATGTGGGCTGGGAATTGGGTTATGGGAAAGAAGGAAGCTTTTCTTTCCCAAATGTGCCTCCCATGGCAGACTTAGTATATGAGGTTGTGCTCATTGGCTTTGATGAAACCAAGGAAGTAAGTTGTTCTGAATGGCATTTTTTTCCCAGAAATTGACAGGGGGTGATCTATGTAGGTTGCTAATTACAGATATCTGTATGTTTCGTACAGGGGAAAGCTCGTAGTGACATGACTGTCGAAGAAAGGATTGGTGCAGCAGACCGGAGAAAGATGGATGGAAATGCCTTATTTAAGGAGGAAAAACTGGAAGAGGCCATGCAACAGTATGAAATGGTTACATTCTTTCATATTCCTGAGTATTTAGTTCCAGCATCTTATTTCTACTGATTACCCCCCCCCCCCCGCGCCGCCCTCCTCTATTAAAAGTTTCTAATGGCAATTGTTTATGTAGGCCATAGCTTATATGGGCGATGACTTCATGTTCCAGTTGTTTGGGAAGTACCGGGATATGGCTTTGGCTGTTAAGAATCCATGCCATCTTAACATGGCAGCATGTCTATTAAAGCTCAAGCGTTACGAAGAAGCCATAGGGCAATGCAGCCTTGTAAGTAAATGATTTGATACCTTTTAGGTGATATTCTAATAGTCCTTTTAATTTTAGAATTTTCCAAGCCGCTTATGTTGAAAACTGAAAGGCAGAGGGCTGAAATTTTTTTGTTTGATCTTTTGGTGCTAAACAAAATGTTATTATAACTGGAAGGAACAATTAGTAAAGAAGCATGCACAGCTAGTTGACTAATGAATCCACAGACCAGACTCTTTGGGGAGCATAGTAAACCAGGAAATGCCTACTAAATCAAGGCTTAAAATTAAACATAACTGAAGCTGACTTACCAAATTGATGGGAGTAATGATGATGTCTTGAAAGTAGTTGGTGCTTGCTTCATAATTTTAGGGTCAATTTGATTCTTGGTAAGAATGGGGGAAGTGTGTTTGTGTTCTTTTGGGATATTTGGGAATCAAATCTGATTGTCTTATTTTGCTACATTTATCTTTGCTGCATTCACCTTATTGAGTTTAGTAAATGATATCATTGTCTGTGGCTCCAACATTTCGGCATTATCCTGCCATCTTCTCTTTCATAGACAAACTCAGACAGTCAAACTCATTTATGTTAAACCCTATGCACATTGAACTTCACCCTGTCTGGGATTGCATGGAGTTGCAGGTATTGGGAGAGGATGAAAATAATGTGAAGGCCCTTTTCAGACGAGGAAAAGCCAGAGCAGAACTTGGGCAAACAGATGATGCCCGGGAAGACTTTGTAAAGGCACGGAAATTTGCACCTGAAGACAAATCAATTGCACGGGAGCTTCGTTTGCTCGCTGAACATGAAAAAGCTGTATACAAGAAGCAAAAGGAGATCTATGAAGGAATCTTTGGACCAAGGCCAGAGCCTAAACAGAAAAAAAATTGGTTAATTATCTTTTGGCAGTGGCTGGTATCATTAGTCCTCAGACTCTTCAAAGGCAGGAGAGTGAAAGCTGATTGATGTGAAGTCTGATCAGCCAAATGTGACATAAATATTGGCGTACCATGTCAGTGATCTGAATAAATTCAGTAGACTCCACTAATGTTACATTTAGTTTTTTGTTTTTTGGAACTCATAATGCACATGGATATATTTGTGAAGCTTGACTGGATTCCCCATATCGATATAAATGCTGGTTTTTTTTTATATATTGATTGGATTCCTCATATCCATATAAATGCCGGTTTCATATAAAAAATTGAGTTTGTAGCATGAAAATTTTATGCCGAGTAACAGCAGTTTATGAAGCAGCAGCACTAATTTAGTTCATCGAATTGCAACTGAGACTGTGGGAGTGAAAACTTGTGTTATCTTATCGAAGCATTTCCTGGAAAGTTCGTTGAAATTCTTCATGATGCATCGATGATTCGATGTTGCTGGATTAGTCATTGAACTGGATGTGAATGCTTTTGGAATTTCATTTTGTTAACCCAAATGCAGAGTAAATTTTTGAAACAATTTTAATTCTGTTGCTACAATTTTGCAGCTATTAGCTATTTTATTGGGTTTATACTTGCTGTTTTGTTGGGTGAATAGGAAAGGCTAGCTGGATAAACAAGACAGGGATCGCCCGCTCGGCAATGCTACCTTGGGAGGAGACAAAACACTATAACAATTGAAACTCATATTTGAATTTTCGATATATGAACAAGATTTCTATGGAAGAGTTGGTGAACATTGTTGTGCAGCTGCTTTTTCGAATTCTTTAAAATCGCAAGAATCAAAATTCTAATTTTAAGAAGGAAGAGAAAGTCGCAATAATTAAAGAAAGCAGAGTTTTCTCTTCTAAAGAAAGTTTTGCGTTCATAATTTCATTTAGCATTTAGACTTCGAGTTTGGTAAAAACAACATTAAAGCTGAAAAAAAAAAGATAAAAAAAATATAAAAATTATCATATCCAATCTTTATCATAGGATTCATTATAAACAATATAACATAGACTGTTCGAACAAGAAAGCAAAAGAATCTACACAAGTTCTCAGATACTGAAAAGAATCTACCATGATTGTTTGGGCATGGCCATCCATGCAAAGTAAGCACAGACAAACATTTGAGATATGTATACATAAACGGCAAATGATAAGCCCATCAACACCAAATCTTTCCAGTCACCCTTATGCTGTGGACTCAAATTCTCCTTTAAATTCTTCCCAAACTTCTCGGCTCCGCTGAAAAGTTGTGAAAAAAGCTGCATGCTGTTTCTTTTTTCTTCTTTCTCGGTCTTTGTCCTTGATGTATCAACTGGTTCAGGGCTTTGACAAGCTAGAAGGACAACAAGTCTTGGACAGGTTTTGCTCTTCAGCTCTGAGTGATGATTTGAAGGTTTTTTGGCAAGAAAAGAATGACCAAATGATAAAGCAGCCATCGAGAGGCAAAACAAAAGCTTTTACAAAATGATGAACTTATAAAAATGGTTTGTTTTGTTTACACCACATTATGGGTAATCAATCTCTCTCGTCTCGAAGGCAATACAACGCAAGAGCTCGAAAGCTTGATCGAAACCGGTGAGTGCCGCAGATAAGCTTTCTCCACTCACGCGATTTCACCGGGCTCTAGACCCCACTACTTTGGTTTTAATTTCATACCTTCTTGTATTCGGACACAAATGACCTGAAGAAAGCCGCTGATCTATCAAAGGATTCACCTGCCTCGTATAATACAACTTAATATCGGCGCATACAAAGCCACAGAAATCAAAAACAAGAAGTTAAGCCGACTGAATTTAAATTTTACACAAAAACAAACCCGCAGACCGTGCCACAGCAGAGAGACAGTAAAGGATCCCATTTTAATATATATTTATGTGTGCTGCAAAAATTATATAAAAAAAAAAAGAAAGAAAGAAAGAAATAAATAAATAAATCTGCATTTAATATCTTCATTTCAAACTTAAGAAAAGTAAGAAGTTCTAATAAAAGGAGAATTCTATTTTTTAAATTTCATAATTGAAAAAACAATCATTTAATTTATAAAAAAAAATCTTCATTTTCCCAATTTATTTAGAAAAAGCAGAGTTGAGTTTAATTTTTAGATCGGGAAATTAAAATTCAGAATCAAAATCATCCAGTACCCTACGTTAAATTGAGAATTAAAAAACTCCGTAAAAGTATCCTATTTAAATTTTATTATTACAATTTTATCCTCTATTAAATATTAAAAATTTACACACAAAAATAATTGAAAATCACAACAACCCAAAACCCAAAATTTATTTCACCAGCAATCGAAGTTGCTTTGGAAGAAATCAAAACAAGAGTCATCAATCTCATCATTGCTTTGCCGATCGTTGCTCTGCACGATGGTGTTTTTCACTTGTTGATTTGAAGATGATGAATAAACGGAAAAGAAGAAGAAAATAAAGAAGAGAAAATGAAAAACAAATAACATAAAGAAAAAGAGAAGAAGAAGTAAAAAAGAGAAAGAACAAATCGGAGAAGAACAAATTAAAAAAAAAAGAGAGAAAACAAAAAAATGTCAAAATAGAGAAAAATACTAACAAAAGGATAAAAGAGGAGAAAAATATATTATTATTATTATATTTTTACTAGTTGTTCACAATAATCTTTTGAATAATAATAATTATAATAATTATAATAAATAATGAAAATAATGATAATGATAAGTTAAGAGTATTTTTGAAAGATAAAATAAATACAATAATAAAAATATAATTTATCTTAGTTTAAATTTTTACAGATTAAGTGAATAATTTATTTTAATTTTATTCACTTCTGATTATTAATTAATAATGTCCCATGAGAATATTAATTTTTTTTCTTTTGAGTGTTGTTTTTTTTTTTTTCCCTTCTCTCTCTTGCGTGAAAATGGAATATTCCGTTTGACTTAAAATCAGCGAGAAAAAGACAATTCGTAGAAAACTTACGCGTGTGGTCAATTTTTGACATGTAATCAGATTTGCGGACCCCACTTGCCAAAATCGAACGGCAATTATAAAAGCAGAATAGTCAAAGAAATTGTAAACAAGCTGACGTCAAAAGTCCCACACTGTGATTAGTCACAAGTCAAACCGGCCTCTCTTTTCTTCGGTTGTGTGTGCCACAAAGCGCAGATACCAACTCGCCGAGATCTGGCGAGAAACTGTAATAAGGAAACGTGTTGGGCAAAGGTAGCGAGTTTCGATATTTATGCACGTTTAAGTGTAGGCGTCTGATTTTGTTCAAAATTAAAGACGGTGAGTGGCGTTAAAGGCTTATCCCTGTCGACCCAATTGTTCCCTGCTGCAGCCAATACTTTCAGGCTCCGTGAGGAGACGAGAACAAAAATTGTCATGCCGGTAATTTTACTTCTATCGCGCGCCGCCCGCGAGCGCGCGCGCGCGCGCACACACACACATATATATATTCTTTCGCTAGTACAATCGTTTTTTTTTTTTTTATGGAAACATATTTTAAAATTATTTAATTTAAAAAAGTTAATTATTTAATTGGATATGTACATGGCACATGTTTGTGTCGCACAAGATTGGCGGTATAAATTTATCGCTCTTATATTTGATTTACTTGTTTTATTTTTCATTTATAACTCTTATATTTGATTTATGTTTTATTTTATATTTAATATTAATTTATAAGTTTTGCGTTACATTTTGTGAATTTTTATTTTGTTTACTAATAACGTAACTAGTTCACTATTCATATATTAATTTACTTATCTGACCTTTCATTTATATGTTTAATATTTTATTTACATAATTTATATTTAACGTTAATTTATAAATTTTATGTTAAATTTACATGTCTTGTACTTCATTTACATAATGTTATTGATATCATAAATTTAATCACATAATCATAAAATGACCTTATAGTGTAATGTCTGATTTAATTATATTTTGTCAACATTATTAAATTGTGAATTAATTAAATAATATTATACGACAACTTCATCATAACATATAGTATCATTTGCTGTGGAATCTAGTTCATACTTTTAAAATTCTGCAAAATCATATCTTAGTTTTAAGTATTGGCTACATTAGATCGAGATGCAGACGAGCCCACCTCCACAAGAGAAAGTGAGAAAACACAAACCCTAACTTTGCCTCTTAACTCTTAACTCATCTTTTGCACTCTCCCCCGGATGGCCGGATCCACCTCACACAATACTTTCGTCTGAAAAAAGAAATGAAATTTATAAAGGAAAAAAACGAAGGAAAAAAAACTCTAAAAACAGCACTGCCCACTTTGCGTGTCCAAACAAGTCTCTATTGCACCACCAAAGTGTTGACTCTTTATTAAACGACAGTTCCACTTCTATTTATTAATCATATTTTGACCACACCCCAACCAAATTCCTACTCCTTCATTTCAACCTCTCCGTCGCCGTTTCATCCCTGCCGTTCGTTCTTTCCTCATCTTGATTCGACGGTAAACTAGCCTCTGCCTTTTTCTCTTTAAAACAACCTAGCTTTTTCTTTGCCATATTTCTATATTTTAGCTGATTTTTTTGGGAAATTACAAGTTACCTACTTGATAATTGATCTTTCAAAGGTCTTATTTTTCTGCAAAAGTTTGCATTTTTATTTTACTCATTGTTATTTTACTATTAAAAAAAAAACCCTAGATGTTGGGTTGCATGTTGTATATTTAATATGAATTTGGGGGGAATAATTAGGGTTTCAAGTTTTTACCCAAATCTTGTTTGAATCATTGTTATTGTTGAAGATTGTTGTGTTACTTCCTTAGAAATGAAGAGATTGAGATCAAGCGACGATCTTGATGAGAAAAACACAAGCAAGGACTCAGCGAACCCTAACCCTAATCGTTCGTCGTCGTCGTCGTCACATCGTAGCTTTTACTACAAGTCAGACAATGTGCGTAAGGGCTTGGTTTCCCCGTCATCATCGTCGAGGTACGATCGTGATCGATCTTTAGACGAAGACAGTCGGATGGTAAGAAAAAGATCTGATCATGATTTTGATTCATTTGATAGGAGAAAAGGTGGGTTTGATAGATATAACAATAGAGATGGTGGTGGTCCTGCTAATGATAGAGCCATTCATAGGTCAGAGAGTTTTTGTGGGCCCAGAAGAGAATTCCCTAAAGGGTTTCGGTCCGAGAGAGACCGTTCGCGGAGAGAGGGGACTGTGTCTTCGTGGCGAAGATTCGGTTGTGGGAGTAAAGAATTTGGAAATGGAAACAAGGAGATTGAGGGGAGTAGTAGAGAGGAAAGAGTTGGCAGTGGGAAGGGATTGAGGGATTTTAAGAAGTCTCCTAGCTGGTCTAGTGGAAGTAAAGAATTTGGAAATGGAAACAAGGAGTTTGAGGGGAGTGGTAGAGAGGAGAGAGGTGGGAGTGGGAAGGGATTGAGGGATCTGGTGAAATCTCCGAGCTGGTCTAGGGATTCAGGGAGTGAGCAATCAAGGGTGAGAGGATTGGTGGATTCAAAGTCCAAGTCAAAATCAAAGTCTAGATCATCGCCGACGTGGTCAAAGGACTCTGTGGGGAGCGAGCAAGCGAAGACTGTGGAGGTTGTGAAGAAGACTGAGGAGGTTAAAGTTGAGAGTGGCAGTAGTAGTGAGATGGAGGAAGGTGAGCTTGAGCCTGAAGTTGCGTGTGAGATGGAGGAAGGTCAGCGTGAACCTGATTCAGCTTCTGTAAGGTTTGAAATTGAAAATGGTGCAAAAGGGAGTAATATTGGCGGGGTCGATAGTGGTGATGGTAAAGAAGTTGATGATGAAGAAAATGTGACAAAGGATGTTGAGAAAGAGGGAGATGAAGAAAATCTAAGTGCAAGTGAAGGGAAAAATGATGGATTACATGAAACTAATGAGTTGCCAGAGAGTGAGAATTTAAATGCTGGCAGTGGTGATAGTGGGGACAAAAAAGAGAATGTGGTCGCTGGTAAAGGTGGAAAGGGACAGGAAGAGGATTTGGGAAAGTGTGGTGACTTTAAGGAGGAGGGAAGTAATGATATGGTTGTTGAAAAGTCTGTGTGTTTAGAAGAGGCAAGCAAGGAAGAAAAGGTGATTGATCTTGAGGTAAAGACAAATGAGGAACTTGAAGTGCCAGAGTCCAATAAAGACCAAATCTTGCAGGAGAATGGAGGAGATAAAGTGAATGTGTTTGAAACAGCGGGGTTGATAAAAAATTTTAAGGATAAAGGCAAGAGTGTGGCTGTCGCACCAAGCCATATTGCTGGGGCTGCAGAAGATGGTGCAATGGTTGAAAGAGAAACATTGGTTGCTGTGACATGGAAAGCTGATGATATGGAAGGACCAAGTACTAGGGGCTTTGATTTGTTTACGAGCTCTCCTGTTAGAAAACCAGAGGAGAGAGTAGAAATGGTTGCTAACAACAAAGCGAAAGATGAAAAGCTAGAACTGGAGCCACTTGATCTTTCCCTTAGCTTGCCCAATGTCTTGTTACCTATTGGTGCCTCCCAGGCTCCAGGCTCTCCAAGCCATGGGAGGAGTGGTCAGTCCTTGACAAACACATTTCGTACAAACTCTGATGGGTTTACAGCATCTATGTCTTTCTCAGGCTCTCAGTCTTTTTTTCATCATAATCCAAGCTGTTCATTAACACAGAACTCCATGGATAACTTCGAACAGTCAGTTCACAGCCGTCCAATATTTCAGGGAATTGATCAAGTTTCTCAGGGAGCTTGGCATGGACAGTCTCAGAATGAATCGAGTAGGCATAAAGAAATGCCCTTGTATCAAAAGATTTTGATGAATGGAAATGGCTCGATTCATCATCCTCAGACATCGTTACAGGGTATTCCAAATGGTCAACTTGCTCCCGGGCAACATGTTAGGGTTACTGAAGGAATTGCTAAAATGCCCAATGGACTTGAAAGGCAGTTGAGTTTTCAAAAACAGATTGATGTTCGATCACCTTCCAATAGTGTTGGATCACATGACATTGGTTCAAATTATAGTTTTGAGAAGCGAGCAATGAGAGAAAAACATGGTGGTGGTAACCTGTACAGAAGTAGTGGCCAGAAAGAACAAGAACTTCTGATAGGTGGAGCTGATTTTGTTGAGACGATCATCAGTAGGATAGTTTCAGATCCTCTTCATGTAATGGGTAGGAAATTTCATGAAATGAATGGACAATCCATTCAATATTTTAAGGAGAGCATCTGTGAAATCATGTTAAATGCAGATAAGAAGGCACAACTACGTGCATTTCAGAATGCACTGCAATGTCGATCTGACATGACCATCGAGGTGCTCTTGAAGTGTCATCGGGCTCAACTAGAAATCTTGGTTGCTTTGAAAACTGGTCTGCCAGAATATCTTCAGCTTGACAGTGGTATTAAACCAGCTGATTTGGCCGAGATTTTCCTGAACCTAAGATGCAGAAATCTTACATGTCGGAGTCCTTTGCCTGTGGATGAATGTGACTGCAAGGTTTGTGCAAAGAAGAATGGCTTTTGCAGTGCTTGTATGTGTCTTCTGTGTTCAAAATTTGACATGGCATCTAATACATGTAGTTGGGTAGGGTGTGATGTTTGTCTTCATTGGTGCCATGCGGATTGTGGGTTGCGGGAATCTTATATCAGAAATGGACGTAGTGCAACTGGTGGTCAAGGGTTAACTGAGATGCAGTTTCATTGTGTTGCCTGTGATCATCCTTCAGAAATGTTTGGTTTTGTGAAAGAAGTTTTTCAACATTTTGCAAAAGAATGGTCAGCTGAAAGAATGTCCAAGGAACTTGAATATGTGAAGAGAATTTTTTCCGCCAGCAAGGATGTGAGAGGAAGGAGGCTGCATGAAATTGCTGATCAGATGTTAGTTAGACTGTCGAACAAGTCTGACCTTCCAGAGGTTCTCAATTATATCGTTGGTTTCCTGACTGGTAAGTTTTATTAGTTATTAGTAGCAAATACTATTAATGCGATTTTAGATATTCTTGCATATTTATATATATGATGATTCGTCAATGACCTTTTGGATTTACTTTAGAATGGAGATCGGATGGCTCAGATAACATCAATTAAAATGAATCTTATAGCAATTTGGTGGTGTTTGATTTACATTTTGCAGGTTTTAAGTGCACAAAACTTTAATTTCCAGTGCTTTAGCATGGGCACAATATTCTGAATGAAAAACTTTATTATTGATGGCTTGTAAGAAGAAATGGAAAACATTGGTTCTAGTATGGGACTTTTTGTGCTTTGTGTTGTGTATGTGTTTCATTTTTTTCCCTATGTTTGGCTGAGCTACACCTCCTAGACCACTAAATATTTGCTATTTATTTTCTTCATTGTGATTGCAGATAGTGAATCTTGCAAGTTTGCCAGCACTGGTATTGCTGGGCCTAGCCATGACACCTCATGGCTCAAATCTGTTTATTCAGATAAACCTCCTCAATTGGAAGGATCAGCTAGCCTACTTCCAAGTTTCCATGTTGACCGGAATGATAAATGCACCATGGACTTGGAGCTGCCAAAAGGTGCTGAAAAGGAACCACTTTTTGATGAATTGGAGAGCATTGTGAGAATTAAACAGGCAGAGGCTAAAATGTTCCAAGCACGTGCTGATGATGCAAAGAGAGAGGCTGAGGGCTTGAAACGAATTGCAATTGCAAAGAATGAAAAAATTGAAGAAGAATATGCTAGTAGAATCACAAAATTGCGTCTGGTTGAGGCAGAGGAAGCACGTAAACAAAAGTTAGAAGAATTCCAGTCTCTGGAGAGAGCTTATCGGGAATATTTTAATATGAAAATGAGAATGGAAGCTGATATTAAAGATCTTTTGTTGAAAATGGAAGCAACAAGACGTAACCTCGCCATATAATTGGCAGGTAACTTTGTCATATATAGCACAGGAACTTGTATGTCTTAAATTGTGCTTTCAATATGTCTTAGGTTTTTTATTCCTAGGTCTAACTTTCAATCTAGTAGCTATATTTCTCTTCTGCTGCTAACCAAAATCTGTAAATAGACTGCATCGCTTTATTCTATCACCAGTACCAATGTGGAAGAATTCTGAAAGAGATTATAGTTGTGTGTTTTTGGGCTGCTTTTCCATATGCATTGCTGTTTTTGTTGGATGCAATCATAAATGAAGAGAGTTGCTCATCCTTGTGTAATTATTTAACTTAGATGTATGCTGTTGCTCTAAGTATTATGTGCAGGATAAACACGGCATATGGCCAATCAAAATTTCCCCAAAACTCGTCCTCTACAGGCTAATTGGTCCGTATTAAAAAATTCTAGTATGGCTGGCCTTTGCTCTCTCTATTATGGACCTGGGGTTTAAGACTAATTTTATGATTTTGATTTTATTATTATTATTTTTTTCTTTTTTGTGGTGTAACCTAAATACTAATTTGAATTCGTGGTTTCATACTAAATTTGCAATAAGAGACGTTTTCTCAAATTGACATTCAAAGTGACTCATTTGATCATGAACTAACACTTTGGGCACAAAGTTTTGTAATATTGCTCCAACAATCGAAGCATCTGACAAATTGTTACAATTGGTAAAAATAAGGTCCGATTTCCCATTACATATCATCTAATCTTCATCTTCATTGAACTCAGAATCATCAGTAGCCTTCTCACTCTCTGAGTCACTTAGCACATACCTTGCCTGCCTACGATTTGCTCTCTGTGGTCTAGCTTTAGGCGGCAGAACTTCAGCAACTTCTTCAGAAATGGAAGGAGAAGAGACTGACGCTTCTTCAATTGTACCAGCCCTGCCCAACATGGAACCACTCTTTTTGTTGAATGGAGATGCCCTCATCTTCCTCACTTTTTTTTCTGGGGAGCTTTCTGCGGGCTTCAATATTTCTGTCAAAAGCCTCTGGCCTAATGATGCCTCAGGCTGCTGCTTCTTGGCTGGCCCTCTCTTCTTTGTTGCTGCCGCAGGCTTAGCTGCCTTAGTGTTTCCAGCAGCCTTTTTCCCTCCTTTCTTTCCTGCTTCTGGAGCTGCTATCTCAAAAGCTTCATCATCATCAATAATGATTTCATCCTCACTGTCAGAAGTCTCAACCGTCACTGGCTTCTTCTGGGCAGCAGTCCTTTTGCTGGGTTCTTTCTTCTTTGCTGGAACTTGAACCTTTTCAGTCTCCATTACTGTAGGAAATGAAATAAAATAAGTTTGATAGCAACATTCCATCAAATTAAAATCCTTCGTAGTTGGTGAAGATAACTCATAATTTCTTTTGAAACACATGGTTTCAAAACACTGCAAACCAATTTTTCATTTTTTTTCCCATAAAAAGCATTGTACACGTCAAATATTCAAAAAGTGCTCACCAGCAGATTGATCAGGGGAAGATTCAAGTTTGGTTGAAGCTAGTTGTTCATTTAATTTAGCAAGTCTTTGCTTCAAATCTGGCACTTCGTCCTCCTCATCATCGTCAAGCTGATAAACATGAAAAATAAAATCATTGAGTACTGAAGAGATGTCGGAGGAAAGAATGAAAAATAGAGACAGCAGACCTTTTCAGCCGGAGCCTTCTTTGATCCTGCTCTGCCTTTAGGTTTGACCACCTTAGTAATATTATCTGATGAAGCAATAAAAAGAAAACAACAAAACATTTTGATCAGTTAACCCAGTATATTAAACATCAAAAGGAAAGTCCAAAACAAGAAAGATCCAACAAGCACCCATTTCTCCCATGGCTTCAGCAGCTCTCGCATTGTTAGATTTCTTGTCATTCTTCCTTGCATTTTTGGGTGCTCTTTTAGCAACAATTTTTGGACCAGCATCACTATTCCCATTGCCTTTTAGCTTCAGTCTTTCCTCCTCCGCCCGGGCATCAGATTTGTCTAACTCCTGAATCATACACAAGATGATCAGACAAGAAGAGCAAGGACTAATATAACAGCATCAGAAGGAGAAATGGTAATTTTGGTCCATACATCAAGTTGCATATCCAGAGCATCAAGATCTTTCACCCATAAAGACTCTGGAGTTGCTTTTTTTAAATCATCAACCTCCTCATTGAGTTTATCCCTATCAGCCAATAACTCCTGAACCTTCTCGAGAGTCAAGGTTCCGATAGCCATCGAAAGAAGATAGTCATAATCACTACTTTGTACTCCATTGACAACCTCTGGGTTCTCTTCAGATTCTTCAGTTTCATCAGTAGCCCCAGCAACGACTGCTTCAATAGACTTTGAATTCTTTGGAAAAGGAGTGAAACCTTTCTGTCGTAACTCAAGTAACAGATCAGCTCGCTTCCTGTTGCTGACAACTATCTCACCATTCACCACCCCAAGGATAAACCGAACCTTGTTTTCCAATTTCAGCAACTCCAATTCAAGGTTCTCTAGTTGAACTTTCTGCATCCATCAGAAAGGAGATTAGCTATCCTAACATGAAACAGCTGAACCAAGTATATCGTGGTATTCGCCATGGGCCAAATGTTCTTACCTTTCTTTTTTCATAAAATTCAAGCCTTATGTGGAAAAAATCCTCAAGAACTGTAGATTGAAAATTAAAAAGATAAGTCCCAATCACATTTATTATGTACAGCAGATTATATCTGAATAAGGCGACACTTTTTAATAAAGAGTAATACAACATTGTAATACTGGCATAGATTTTAACTCACTCTGTTCTGGGACGTCATATTTCTTGATGACTCCTTTTGAATCAAACAGGTGCATGTTACTTGTGCTAATAGTAGTATTTAGTTTAAATTTCTTCAGCAGACCCTCCTGTTTGGTCAGCATCATGCTCTCCTCTGACAAGAAAACTTCGAAATCAACTGTTGTATCATCACTGTACTGTCTGAATCCCTGCAAACCAAACAGAATTGCAGGTTTGAGAAAGAAGATGCAGAACTCTCAAAAACAACTCTTAGAAAATAATAAAATGTACCCGAATAAAGGAATCATTCTGGTCTATAATAGATTCCAGAAATTCCCTGTAGTCTTGGGTCCACCTACGAATTGGGAGCTCTTTGATCCTGAGAGTTGTTTCATTAACTTCCTCTATAATTCCAGTAACAGTATAGGTAGCCCCAGCTTCCTTTGAAGCAGTCTTTTCAATAGTTCCTCTAAAACCTCTATACCAAGGATGCATAGGCTCCATCATCTCACCATTCAACAGGCGTCTCACGTTTGCAACAATGTCTCTGGGATTATAATTAGGTATGTAAGAGCTCCATCCAGTTCCAATCCCCTCACTACCATTGACAAGAACAGTTGGTATGATCGGCATGTACCTATAACACAATGAATTAGACAAGCTTGATTAGTCTAGAATTCCACAATTAACATGCTGAACTCTTTTCTCTAAGAAATAAAAGAATTACCATGTGGGTTCAATTTGTTGTCCATCCTCATTTAAGTAGTCCAGAAGCTTGTCATCATCCTTGGGAAACAAAAACCTTGTAATAGGAGAAAGCCGAGTGAATATATATCTGGCACTGGCAGCATCTTTGCCTCCCTGTAAAGAAACGGATTGTGCATGCACAAAAAAAATAAGTAAAGAGAAACAGAATAGCAGCAAGTACAATTCGATAATAAAAAGTGAGATGAATAATTAAATTTTCTCACCTGGTTACGAGTGCCAAATTGGCCATTAGGCTGAAGAAGGTTAATGTTGTTGCTGCCCACAAAATCCTGTGCCATACCTACGATGGTGCTGGCAAGACTTTGCTCACCGTGATGATAAGCAGAATGCTCAGAAACGTAACCAGAGAACTGAGCAACTTTCGCTTCTTTGATAAAGTTTCTCTTGAAAGAGCAGAAAAGGATTTTCCTTTGGCCTGGCTTCAGGCCGTCAACCATTGAAGGAATTGACCTTTGAAGATCCGCCATGGAAAACAGTATGAGTTCCTTGTTAACAAAGTCACTGTATTTTATGTATTTCTCTTTCTGATCAAGGTGATTGCCCGGCTGCAAACCAAAAATAATGATGCCTTAACACTTTTACTTGAAAAATGAAAAAGAAACCTACGTACAAATTCAAATAGTCAAACCTCAAACTGCAGGAGCCATTTCTTCCTTGCTTCTATCTTCTTCTTGCTGAATGCAAGTTCAATTGCTTCCCCATCTTGGTCATCTTCCCACACAAAATCTTTCTTGTGCAAAGCAATATTTTGGAAATATTCCTTCCCTTCCTTAGAGGTACTAGTTCCCAATCCCTGCAAGGTTATAGACATTAATAGTATTACAAAAGGAAGAAAAACATTTAGAAGCGATGGTTGATAGTACAATACAGAAAATCCTATACTTGACAAACCTTATAATACTTTATTGACCAGCCACTTGCACTTCCCCCCAAACTTTCCTTCCACGCCTCATAATCAGGCATGGAATAAAATGATAATACTTTCCCATTCTTGTTAGTTGCCTATACAGACAATAAATACAGAAAGATCGTCAATGGATTTAAGAACACAATCCACCTGTTATGAAGAACTTGTTAGTAAGTAAGCGCATCAACCTTCACAATCGGTGTAATAAACTCCACTAAGAAAGATGGAATCTTCAGCAATGATGGCCAGAAAGAATGGATGAAATTGATCAAGAGGCCTTTGATGTGGGATCCATCATGATCCTGTGCCAGCATAAAACAAAATGTTGTTATCCAAGCAAATATTAAAATAAACCACAAGAGAAAACTCAAAGGCGCTAAAAGAACCTGATCAGTCATTATCATCAAATGCCCATATCTCAAACTCTTGACATTGTTGTATTCAACACCTTGCTTCAGTCCAAGAATCTTCTTGATATTTCCAATTTCACTGTTGTTCAGGACTTGATTACTGCTTGCTTCCCTCACATTAAGCAGTTTACCTCTCAATGGGAAAACACCGAACTGGTCCCTACCCACGACAGATAGCCCAGCCATCTGATGAATATTTGATTATGTTAGAATTTCTAAAATTTAACAACAGAACAAGAAGATACAATGTTGTTCAAATGGATCTTATGAGAGATTAAGAGAACATACTGCCAGAGCCTTGGCTGAATCTCCTTCTGTCAAAATCAAGGTACATTGGTCCGAGTTCCTCCCTCCAGCAAAGTTAGCATCCTCCAGCTTCGAAATCCCACGTACATCTTCCGTCTTTGTTCCATCATTTTTCTTAAGATCTTTGCTTTGCTTGAAATTTGCCCATGAGAGCAGAGTTTCCACAATGCCAGACTTTGCAGTGACTGCAATGTAATTAGCACACAAGAATGAACTAGAAATCATATAATGCTTGTGCATTTTGAGTTCTAGTTGATAAAGCAAACAAATGACATAATGTAACAAACCTTTTTTCAGAAATTCTTCACTAAGCTCACATTTAGAGCCAAAACTGCTCTGTCGAAGGGTCAAAGTTTCTTTGGTTTGGGAATCAAAAGCTGGGTTGTCAATAAGGGCATTGACAAAAACCCATAAATGGTTCTTCACATTATGAGCTTTAACGTTAGCATTCTTGTTCTTCTTATTCACAACAGCCATCACATGGTTTGCAATCTGATTGGCAACATAATCTACATGGGTGCCACCCTTGATTGTAGCAATCCCATTCACAAAGCTGACCTGTTAAAAGGCCAAATTCATAAGCATACTCCTCATACCAAAGAAGTGCAACTACGAAAAGTAATTAGTATCAAATATTTTAAAATACCTGTTGAAACTGCCCTTCACTCAGGGTCACACATATCTCCCACCTTTCATTGACTCTCTCATGAAACCTGATCAAACAAATGAAATTGATAAGCAAATCCCACAAAGAATATGAAGGCGTCAGATATATTCAACTAAAAGTTCACATAGTAACCTTGTGACAGATTTTGGGTACATGTCAACATATTCTGCAAATGACTTTACAGGGACACGATGCCCATTCAGTTCAACTTTCACAGACTTTCCAAGACAGCCAGCCAAATCAACTACCCGCTTTTTCATTAGTGCAACAACATCATCTTCGAGATGGGTCATGTTAAACTTTGCTAAGTCAGGCTTGAATGAAACCTTAGTCCAAATCTCGCCCTCCTTGCATTTGCTTATGTTGGGCTCAGATTTCTTTCCCATGTTGTTTGTGAAAACCTTCAAAGGAGCAGAAACAAGACGTTTATAAAAATCATCGACCATACGTTCAATGCAAAAGCATTAAAATACTCCTAACACAAGGCTTGTGGATTATAAACAATCTACGATCACAAAAACCCTATTTCTATTCCACTGAAAATTTAGCAAATAATAACAAAAATCAGAAAATCCCCGAATCCCGAAGACCCTAAAAACGTCAATCAATCAGTTGAATTAAACCCCAACAAGGAATCCGGAAAATTAAACAAATCCCTGACGAAAAAAATATATAAAATCTCAGAGAAAGAAAGAAGATAAGATAAAAGAAATCAAAAGAAAGTGTACCTGCTTGTACTTCTTCAGTCTCTTGCCATCAGCAGTCTCGATGACAAACTCTGTGGAAAAAATATTTGTAAGCTTAGCACCGTAGCCGTTTCTTCCTCCGGTCGTTTTCTTCACATTATCATCGTAGTTACTGCTGGTCAACAAATGCCCGAATATCAACTCCGGCACATAAACTCCCTCTTCCTGATGAATCTCAACAGGAACCCCGTCTCCACTATTGTACACGCTAATTAAGTTGCGTTCTTGGTCAATCACCACTTTGACGGCGTCCATCTTGGGGTCTCTCTGCTTGTTATCGGCCGCGTTGACCAAGATCTCGTCGAATATCTTGTACAGCCCCGGCACGTACGAGATCGTGCGGTGGATCATCGTCTTGGACTCCTCGTCGTAGACCCAGAGCGCTTGCGTATGTTTCTCGATTGACCCGATGTAAGTGTCGGGTCGGAGCAGGATGTGCTCCAACTGGCTCTTCTTTTGGTACATTTCTTCAATCGTCTTGTTTGGAGCCGTGGATCCCACGACGTTCGCATTGTTGCTGGTGGTTAACGGCAGTTTCTTATCCACCGTCATGATTAATTATCGGCTTCTTTAAAGTTCGGGCTCCGGATAGTTTATTGAATAGGGTTTTAGGGAGATAAACAAGAAAAATCGATGGGATTCTTGAAATAAAGAGAGAAATTGAAACAAGAACAACAAAAAGAAGAATCTGAAATTGGTTTCTTTTTCTTTTCTCTTTTAGTTATCCAATTCTTGATTTCGAAGGTCAGTGTTTTTGGGGGGGAGAGAAAGAGAGAGAGACACAGAGAGGGTGTCTTTGAATCTTAGAGAGAGAAAGTGAGTAAATGAGGGTTTGAAACTCGAAAGGGAACATGAAGAGGACAGAGGGCTAAACGGTCGTCAGGTTAAGGAGTGGCGATTTGAAATTTGAATTTGAGTTTGGGAGGGAATTTGAAATTGAAGGATCGTGCCCTCATGCTACTATTGGGCTTTATGGATCGAATGTTTCTGGATTGTTCCGCGCTTCGGGCTCACACGTAGGCAGGAGAAATAAGAGTGGTGATATTTAACCCCCTTTTATATCTCACCAACCCCCACTAATTATTTTTATATTAATACCTATTTTATCCTTATATGAAATGACTTAAAAGGATAAATACTTTTTAAGTACACCCATATAATAATTTCTATTAATAATCAATAAAATTAGTCTAATTTTTTAAACCCTAATTTCTTTCTTTTTTTTGTGAGATTTGATTAAACCCTAATTATAATGATTAATAATATTCTCAGCCAACAGTTGCTTTGTTAAACGTTCAGACAAATCTTCTTAGAACAATCCGTGAGAAAAAAGAAATCCCCTACAAGCATCATAGATGAAACAAAAAGCCATAATGTTATTAGAAGGGAATTAATGGGGAAAGGAAAGTCAAGAAAAGTTCTTTTGTTGTGTTAACTGAAGCCAGGTAGTTGCTGGTTTGGAGAAGTTTGTACTATCTGCTGAGTATTCCATTAAGAGGAAGCTATGTCCGGATATTGATGTAGGAACAAATAAGATTTACTTGGTTTTTACTTTTTTATTTCTTGCAAGTGTAAATGGGTTAAAAAACTATTAAATATGTGATATGAGCCACGAAATTACCATCTGCTCGGCAATTGCAAAACTTCATATATAGAACAAAAAAACAGCAATGATCATTTTTACAAAGATTGAAACTGATAATTTTATTCATTTAGTAAAAATGACAAACACTTGGAAGACTATTTACGGCTATGATGAAATACATAAATTCTCCAATTTGTAAACAAAAAACAACCAGTCAAGTTACTCAAAGAATCGAAAAAGCCAATACAAATTGAAACTAAGTACAATTTTTAAATATATAATTTCTTTTGTAAACACCACACATCCGCATGCTGAAGAACGAAACTGCACTTGCAGGAAATTCCAACCAGAATTATCATGTCTACCCCTTGGCTTCTTGTATTTCTATACTCACTCTTGGCTCAATAGACTAAGCATGATACTTTGATTTTTCAAGATTGACTCTGGCATGGTTTGTGGTCCGTTCCTTACTGAAATTATTAAATTCTTTTCCATAGTTACGGTGGCGGTTATGACAATTTGTTTTCTTTTTTAAAATAATTTTTATAAGTTTTATAAGTTTTATAGGTGGGTGCATGAAATAAGATAAAAATTATAATAAGGGTAAATTAGGAATTAAGTGAGGTATATTGAGAGATAAAAATTAATATAAAATTTTTAATGGAGTTAATGGAAAAGTGGGGGTTTGTGAGATATAATTAGGGGGTTAAATATCACCACTCAGAAAAAATTGTGTTGCACTGTCCAATCACATAGGACCTATCATTTGGTAAGTTGGCAGGGCTCAGGCTCATGGTGTTGCCCACAAGAACTCTACCATAAATTTTAAAATAATTTTTATCACTTTATATGCAGATGTCATGATTATCAATACCGTGAATTGAACGTTGAATAAAATTTATTTAAATATTAATGAACATGCATATAAAATATTTTTAATTATATACATATAATAATTGATAATTAAAATAAAATTTTTATATTAATAATTTTATTTTTTATTTTGTTATCTCAATCTAATTGGTAATAATAATTATTTCTTTTCTTAGTAAATAAGGATAATTTTAAATTCTTATAGTATTTTATGAGAATATATATGGAATTATATTAAATATAAAAGTGGTTCTTAAAATTAAAATTTGAAAAGTAGAGAAAGAGTAGCTTTTTAAAATATATTGTAGAATTGGATGATTTTGATAAAAGTGATTTCTAAAAAAATTTACCAAATATTAAATTAACTTTTAACCTTTCAAAATCACTTTGAGCCTTTAAAAAACAATCTTAAATGGTCCCTTAGATGTTAATAATATAAATGAAATATAAGACATGTAAATTTAACATAAAACTTGTAAATCAACATTATGTGCAAAATAAGATATAAATTACATAAATGAAACATAAGTCTTGTAAATGAAAAAAAAAGAATTAAATTAATATAAGAGTACTAAATTGATGTATCAATGAAAAATAAAATAAAAACTTACAAATATAACATAAAACTTATAAATCAACAAAGTGTCAAATAAAATATGAATTAAGAAACATAAGATTTATAAATGGAAAATAAAACAAGTAAACTAACATAAGGATGGTAAATTAATGTATTATTACTAAAGAAAACAAAACTTACAAATGTAATATAAAACATATGATTCTTCCATATTTATTTTTTTAAGTACTAATAAATTATTTTCCAAACATATGATTTTAATTAATCACCAAAAAAACTAATATAATGTAATGCAGTAAAACACCAAACATATTATGATTAAAACTTAATACAATATTTGGTGCGTTTGGGATTGAGGTTGAGCAGCTGTAACTTCCAAGTTACAATACTAAAGTATTGGTAAACACTACCTGCTGTAACTTGGAAGTTATATTAATGTAGTTTTTTTCACTTGTATCATAGAAAATCTTTTATATATTTAATAATTTTGTCAAGATTATTGTTTAAAATTTATATTTACTATATATTACTAATTTTTGTTTCATACTTACAGTTTTTTTTTCCGCAACAGCTGTAGCTTAAAAAGCTACAACACCTCAATCCAAAACGTGCCCATAATGTAGCACTAAACACTATACAATATTAGGATAATATAATGTTTATGCAATACATTAGAATATAATACATATGTATTAAATAATGTAATACAGTATTATACAATACAGTATGTCAAATGCATTCTATATGTACCCAACTTGCTCTTGATATCATTTTCATCTTTTTAGGTTCTATTTTTTTTTTTTTTTAGGGATAGCAATTTGACCTGACCCGATTGACCGGACCAATTTTTTTCGGCCTTTGGCCCAAAATTTTGGGTTTTGGGTAGGGTTAATGCCAAAAAATTAAGGCTTGATTAATTCGGGCCAAGTTTCGAGCCTTAACCAACACGACCCAATCCTAAATTGAAAAAATTATTAAAAAAAAAGTATGACTTTTTAATTTTTGTGGAGGATATGTATACAAGAGTAATTTTAGGTGCAATGCATGAGAAAATTTATGGATTTTGTTTTTTGAGTTGTTGAATTGAATTATGGAATTGTGTGTTTTTATTTGTAAAAGACATTAGTTTTTTTTTTCTTTTTTTATGAAAAATTATGAACATATAAATATATAATGATTTTAGAACAAAGTAATTTTATTTTACATTATTATAAACAAAATAAAATACTAAAAACACAAATTGACAATTTTACATGACTCATGAGAAAGATGACATCTTGCTCCTCCTCGTCCTTCAAGTAATCAGCCTCCTTGCGTTAATTAAAAGCAATCAATTATGATTTAGAAACTATTTATTCATTTCTATAATTTCATATAAGGACAAAATAAAAATTAACATAAAATACAACTGGTTATTATTAAGGATCGGTGATATAAATGAAGGGATTATATAATATATATATCACTCACTCTATTTTTTCTGAAAAAAAGAAAAAGAAAAAGAAAAAAGGCACCGCCACCCCAGTCCCCAGTCAAACATGGCTCATGAGATTTATTTATCAACTGGGGACCCATCACCCATGTATACACTTTCCTTTTGCACTCAGGATTCTCTTAGCCGGTTCATTGCTCAACAACCAAACCCCAAATTATCCACGCAATGGTCCAACTGCGGCCCTATTCGCACGTGTACCTCGTCAATCATGCCTGAAGACCGTCGGTTTATCCTATTAAACGTCTTATCATTTTTATAATAGTAAACGACTTTCCTAACATAAAAAAAATTAAAAAAAGAGTACATGGATTATTTACTTAATATTTTATTTAAGGAATGTAAAATATATATTATAAGAAAAATATTTAAAAATAATAAATGTACAAAAAATATTTTTTATGCTAATCTTATTATTCACATTAAAATTTATATTTTTTATTTTTAATATTTAAATTTTTATTTATATGATTTATTTAATTAATAGTTAACATAAATTAAAATATATTTAAAAAAATATGATAATATTATAAAATTATAATACTAGTAATTATTAATTATTATAAAAATATTAAAAAGTAAGTGATATTTATTGATTTTAGTAGAGAAGAAATAGGGAATCTTCTAATCTGAAAATGTGAATAACCTGTTGTGATTGGGTTTCAGAGGATTGCCGGTGCAGAGCAGATCCGTTCTCTCTTGGAGACTTGTAATAAGGTTGCGAGCAGGAAGCAGCACATGAATTATCGGGGATCCTTCCCTAATCCCTATCCCTTCTTGCCAGGCTGCCAGCGTAGATATCATAATCATAGCACATCGACAATAAGTGCACAGTTGGGCTCCAGCTACAAAAATTAATAAGCAGGTTAAATTAATTTAAACTAATGTATGCCTGTCTCCAATACTGTGGCTAGCTGTCGCATGACACGCTTATGAAATTGGGTGGAAAGCAATGCGAGAATTGCGAAAAATGAAGGCGCAACGCAAGCCGTAAATTTTATTTATTTTCATAACAAACTCCGAGTCTGACACATCTTATCTACACTCTGCGGTATTAGAAATAGAAGAAAGAAAATATGAACTTACTTCATTTGTTGGCTTGTGTCTGTACATTCAACTCAACTGTACCCTTTGGTGCATTTGCTGTGACATCTGTCACAACACATGCATACTAACTATTTCCTTGAAATAAATAAAATTCAGGCCGGTAGATTAGGAGTGCGCAAATTCATGTTAGGATAGGGTTTTGATCAATTTGATCGGATTTTGGTTTAATCGAGTTAAAAAAAAATAATCAGAACTTAATGTGAATTTACAATCTAATATGATTCGATTCAAATACAATTTGGATTGGACCAAATCGAAAAAAAAATTTAAAATTTTCTTTTTAATTATGCATAACCTAATTAGATTTTCAAATTGGATTGAGTGGTATATTCAAATCCAATCTAAACACGAATTTTTCAAACTGGTCGAGTTAGATTGGATTGAGTTATTTATCCATGCCTATGCCTTCATATTTTGACGGTGCATTTATTTTTTGAAAATAAGAATACATAGGTATTGAAATGAGTTATAATTAAAATAAAAAATGAAAAAAAAATTATTTTACTTAAATTGTAGAAATTAAAATCAAAATCAATTATATTCTAATTGATCTATTTATTTTTATCTTGTAATCAAAATGAATTATTGTCAAAATAACTATTAATAACTCTTACTTTAGTCTTATTAATAAAATAACTATTATGATTAAAAGAATAATGATTATCATCATCATCATTGTTTGTGGCACTATTACTATAGTAATAATTATTATTATTATAGAAATGATTATTTTGTAGTAACTAATTTATTATCGTTATTTAATTTTGTAATAGGGACAAAGGTTAGAAATTAAGAGAGAGCAAAATGGTTAGTTTGAGCAATGAGAGTAAGAACTCTTTCTTCATTCTTAAATTTAGTGGATCCTACTGATTTCGTTACTATTCTAGCATGCAAAATAATCACATAAACAATGAAATTATTCTCATTTCTTTATTCTAATTCTCCAATTTGAAAAGTAATTGTACTCCAAGAGATTTCATTTCAATTTTACTCTTAATTAATCTCAAAGGATATGGTCAAGTGGTTTTAAAGTAGTTTTATTTGACTCATCAAATAATGGGAGAGATGAGGGATTAAGAAATAAACTTAAACTTTGCCTAACCGTACTTCTATTATATATATAGTTTATGGACTTGATTTAGAGTGATTTTAGTGACATTTTGAACTACAACTTACTAGTTGCTGCTGTGTTCATTACATGGTGTGAATTTACTATAATGCCACAGCATGAATCGTGGGGCAAATGTAGAAACTTGAGACAAGCAGACAATGTCTTATTTTAATTAATTTAATTATTGTTATTATTATTATTTATTATTAATTTTATCACTTTTTCTAATGGCCTAAAGCCAATCCCGTATTCCCCCATTAAACTTCTATAAATTTCAGCTCCGGTAAACAAAACACCTGCTTGAGCTCTCTCTCTTCTCTCTCAAAATCAAAATGGTAGCTCATTTATTATCTATTGTGCTTGCTCTCGGCTTGCTCTTGCTCTTATCTGGTCCCGCATTTGCTGCCAAGTACTTTGAAGGTATTTCTATGTTCAGTTCTAACATCTTAGCTGCCTACAATATACCGCCCATTTTATTTTATTTTAGTTTCTATTATGGTGTGTAGTGTGAGCTGAGATCTCTTCAAATTTCTTCTGTTCTTTTTGCAAATTTGTAATATTTGGAGGATTTTAACGAGGTATAGCTTAGCTGGTGACTTAGTATGTTCTTCTCACGTAAAAAAATTGAAGCTTTTTTGTGGAAACATTGTTATTTATTTTGCTCGTTTTTGTATTTTAGCTCTTTTCTATGTTTGACACTTGATTCTACTTTGATCTGTTCTACGAAGTTTGTGTTTTTACTTTAATCTGATCTGATCTGTTGACTGCTTGCTTTTGTGTGGCTTTTACTGTTCTCACTTGTCATCTACACTAACTTGTTCGCAGACATATAAAGAGCTTTCCCAAGTTTGCTTTTATAGTGAAGACTTACTAATAATCCCTCATGTTGTGCTTCTTTTTTTTTTCTCTCATCAGGGTACCTCCCAAATGGCGACTTTGAGGAACTACCAAAACCAACTAACCTTAAAAAGACAGTTCTAATTGGGAAACATGCACTTCCCAAATGGGAAATCAATGGCTTTGTTGAATTCATCGCCGGTGGGCCGCAACCCGGTGGCATGTTCTTTCCAGTATCTCATGGAGTCCATGCCATTAGGCTTGGCAATGAGGCCTCAATCTCTCAAACTATAACTGTAAAACCAGGAACCCTTTACGCACTAACATTTGGTGCATCAAGAACTTGTGCTCAAGATGAGGTGTTGAGAGTCTCTGTGCCTCCTCAGTCGGGGGATCTGCCTCTGCAGACATTGTATGATATTAACGGTGACACTTATGCCTGGGGATTTAGAGCCAAAACTAACATTGTTACAGTGACATTCCACAATCCTGGTGTTCAAGAGGATCCTGCTTGTGGTCCACTTATAGATGCTGTTGCTATTAAGGAGCTCTATCCACCAATGCCGACAAGAGGTACGAGTATGACAATTTACAATGTACTAGATATTAATTTTTTTTTCTATTTCTTATCTGGGTTTGTTTTCTGGCCTAAGATTCATGAAACTCGATGTACAACATTCAGTGATTTAGATCTTCTGTTTACTTAATTGTTATGGTTTGGGAGTTCCATTATTGATGAATTATTCTCGGTTCTTTGGGATTTAAATCTTGCTATTATTGCATGAGCAGTATTCAAGGTTCTCAAGGGAAGACTAACCAGTGTTCTCTTGTAGATAACTTGGTCAAGAACCCTGGCTTTGAAGAGGGTCCACATCGGCTAGTAAACACTACTAATGGAGTCCTCCTTCCTCCAAGACAAGAAGATCTCACGTCCCCACTGCCCGGCTGGATCATTGAATCACTTAAAGCTGTCAAGTTCATAGATGCAAAGCACTTCAATGTGCCATATGGACATGCGGCAGTTGAGCTTGTTGCTGGTAGAGAAAGTGCCATTGCTCAAAAAGGACAAGAATCACATTCTTCAGCACTTTCTACCACACCAAGATTAACGACTTTGGATCTCTTTGCCACTTTTGTATATTTAGCCGACTAGAAAACAACTTCTGTGTTGTCTAATTGCATTGTCGGTGGAAAAGAACTATAGATGGATAATGATGGAATGAGGTATCAATTTTCTATACGAAGTCCGCTGATTTCGGAATTTAAATTATTTTTTTTTTTTTTTTTTTTTTGAAACTGATTAAGCATCATCGTATTCTGACAAGATATTTACATTCTTGCCATGACAAAGGATCAACATATTCTGATATATCGCAGATTACATTATTACATTTTTATTCTACAAGATACTGAATATCCTCGATGAGAGGATGTCCAATTGCTTAGATGCTGATTTACTGTCAGGAAGAAAGTTATGATCCCACTTCCACTTAAATTTAATTGAGGAGGCTCACTGAAAACAACTTCTCTAATTGCATTGTCGGTGGAAAAGAACTATAGATGGATAATGATGGAATGAGGTATCAATTTTCTATACGAAGTCCGCTGATTTCGGAATTTAAATTATTTAAAAGGGGCAGTGAGAGACTTTCTGATGGGAAATTTAATAACCAAAAATGCGCCTTGATAATTGGATTGTTTTTCTTTTGATTGAATTTGCTGGTTGTGGCCACTACCGTCTTGCTTTTGCTCAGCCAACTGGGATTTTGTTAAACTTCAAGAAAGGCAGCTTGTTCTTCCCACAAAAGGATTGGCTCTGTAAAAGCACTCTTACGAGACCGTGAACAAAAGCTTAATGTAAATATCCGCAGACTTACTAAAAGATTATGAATTACTACATTGATTCATCTTTCAACATACAATTTTATTTGCAATGCGAAACTTACACGATCAAACACCCAAAAGGTGCAATGAAATTATCCCCTACTGGCAAAAAAAGGGGTTGAATAGTTATGCCGTATATAAAAAACATGGAAAGTAGAATGTTGAGGCCAGAGGGCATGGTAAGATTACATGGGCAAAGAATCACTTCTAAATTGGGTGAGTATCACTGCCTTGGTCGACTATCATCCAGAGTGCCCACGAGGCACTTCTCCAATAAAAACTCGGCGTTTACCCAAGCATGGTATTTATCTAAAATAGAGAATTAAGGATCACAGATGTTGCTATTTTCAAAGACAAGCAAGAAGCAGCTTCCATCTAAGCCTTAAAACTTTAACCAAGAGTCTCAAGCTCATATACAGACAGATAGTGCAAGACTTTATGCTTCAAGCCTGACTTTTGAGATTGTCAATGCCACAAAAGAGAGCACAAAATCCAAAATAAATAACAACTGCCAAACAAGAAAAGGCATATAGTATAACAGTAAATGATCATAATTTACGGCTAGCGAGAGTCTTCTCATTTCTCAACTTGACATAGGATCTTCATGGAAACCAGTTTATTTTGAGTTGCAACTAAAAGGAAAGGGCAATAAAGCCAACTATGGGTTGTACAATTATTAGTTGGTTCAACTAGTAACACCTCTTGAAGTGATACAACGGGTTTGGGGGTTTGAATCCAATTGGAAAGAGGTTTATGTAATATTTAAAAGGAAAAAAAGGGCAGATAATTATTGGATGCAAGTAGCATTTCTAAATTTCAATGTGACTTCTATAAACTAGAGCACAAATAAAATTCCAGAAAAGGATACTGAACAAAGCTGTACAGTCTTTACCCACTGCCTTCATCAGCATATCAACACCTGAAAATGATTTTGCCGAAACAAGCCAATCCATCATATGTAAATATAATACAAAATTATACACATGTAGAACTTAAGGAAAAATTACAAGAATTTTATATGAATATAGCATGCAGCAGCAGCTAGAACAAAAGTGGTCACTACAACACCACCAGAACTGAAGACAAGTTTGGTAGGCAAAATACTTGAAAAGAAGGGGGGGTGGGGGGGGGGGGGGAGAATTTGTAGCAGAAATGACATCCATACCACTGGGTTGATATGTCAGTTAGAAAGATATATTATACATGTGACCATATAAATTAAAAGTACTGCTGGTCTGATAACACAATAAAGACATACAGGGAAAAAAAAATAAAAAAAGTTCCACTGGAGTCCATTTTAGAGTAATTTAAAAATAATGTTTTACCAAAAAAAGTAAAAAACCTATCAGCACAAACCTATGCCCATACCTCCAGGGTGGAACTTCATGTACGGAGATAAATTGTACACACGACCTTTTAAGACAGTCCACATGGAACCTTCACTCTGATGCTGTTTAACTTCATCCATGGTTATCAGCCTCTTATTTGATTGTCCCTTCAAACCTGAAACATACCATGAATTCACACAATTATCACAGATGGGAATTTAACAGATCAAATGTAGCATGTGGTATACTCTTTACTTCATTTCATTTTCTGCTCCCTCAGATGATTATACGAAATAATTTAAGTTGGTATACTTCATTGCAAGGGAGGTGGTGTTTTTCAGATGAACATGAACCCAGCTATAAAAACACATATCCCGAACATGAAAAAAAAGAAAAAAACATCGACTTGTTAAGTGCCAGTAAAGAAACACCTATGCTAATCAATTAATAACGACATTCTTAAAATTTCAAACAAAGTGAAAATGCATAAGAAACCAACATATATGCGAAAGACAATCAAAAGCTGAAAATTATCGGAAATAAAGAAAGAGCCATGATTTCAACATAAAGTGATAAGCTATATTAAACCATTCCCATCAAGAATTGAAGTATAGGGACATTAAGGACTCAATGATTCCGGGAGTACCTGCAAGATCAGGATGAGTTTGAGTAAGCCTAAGCCAATCCACGTGGCTATAGCCCTTCTCAAAAGGAACCTTGGCCCGAGACGCCGGCTTACGACTCGCAACTTTCACAGAAGTTCCAGCTGCGGATGAAGACGATGCATCAATAACATTATACGACAAAAACCCCACCGTCTTATTCTTCTTTGAAGGCAATTCATCGTGTTTCCATAAAAACCCGCTACTTTGATTTTCGACACTACCATCAGCATCTGAACTTTGATTCTTTTCGACCTGAATAAAAAGCCAAAAAAAAAAAAATTTCAATTCTAGTCCGTAAAACGCGGACTTTTTTTTTTTTTTTTCCCCCGAAAACTTGCCTTGCAAAATGTGAAATCGTCATCGTTGTCCATCTCTCCAAGTCGTTCAGCGTTCACAGCAACCAATTTTGAAGTCGAAGCATCAATAGTTTAGGTTTTAACATTGGTATTTTAGAATATCTATATCAATCTCAAAATCAAACTCAAAAGTCAAAAGTCAAAATAGAGAGAGTCCATAAATGATTAATTTGTAATATAATTTGGTTATATTTTACTTATTACTATTTATAATTTTATGCTTATATGATAATTGGATAATATTTCCACCTGCTTAATTAATAATTCAATTGAATTGGAATTGCATCCCCTTAATGATGTAGATCTTTGATTTTTTTTAATTTTTCTTCTCTGAAGTCTGAACCTCAGCAGAAAATAATTAAAATCCGAGAAGAATGGAAAACTAATAAACAATATATATATATATATATATATTTCAAATGCCATTACTAATTTATTACCAATTTATTTTTTTATTCATCTTAATATATATCTCTGTAATTCAACTTCAATTGCGACCTTGAAAGTTTGTCTTTGCTTTTATCCTTGTAGCCAAAAAAATGGAACAGCAAGCTCAGAAAATCATATTGTTTTGCTTGAAAGAAATGAAAACTAATTAATTATCCTGTTTAACTTGCATAAGCACAAAGTTTCGTTCTTCACCATATAATAACTAATTAGCAATAACAAAATCGAAATCAAATACCAAAACCCTTATGATTCAGTACATGACTAACTTTGATTTATCATCTTATATTAGTGACATCACTAACTTAGTATAACAAGGCTTCAATATAACAAATTTATTATTGAAATTTCATCAAACACTCGACTCGTACTCGTAATATTCTTGACACTTTTCCCATTTCTACTTCATCATATCACCTGCAGCCCAAGGAGGAAAGCAACGAGATTAGAGTGAAATAGTGAATGTTATTCGGAGGAGAAATTAAGGAATAAGATGTTATTGCTCTATTGGAAGAGGCAGAGGGAGAGATGATACATGGTTCAAAGTTGGCGATGCATTTGTCCGGGAGCTGCAGGGCCATATTCCGGTCAACGCCAGCGATTGGGGGACCATTTATGAGCACACATAGACAAGGCTGGCCTAGAGCTTTGATGGCATTGCAGCAGGCTTCACTTGGCGGAATGGGACTAAATGGAGAAACTGCTGCCCTACAAGGTATCAGCTGGACTAGTGTGGATATGAAAGTGTTAGCACAAGGATGGCTGTTGCCTTGCTCCATGAAACTTGTCAAAACCAATACAAACAACAAAATTGGCAGAGCCTTAGTGCCCGAAAGCTTCATGTTTTTCTGAGTAAATGCTTAACTTGTCAGTGTATAGGACCATGAAAGGTAGCATATATAGGAAAAGTGAAAAGCATGTCATGCATAATTGCGTTTAGTCCTAACCTAGACCAATATTGGTCATGCCATCTTTGCGCTATTCCGCTTCCGATCTCATTTACCACCCAGAAACCATCCTTAAAGTCATTGTTGCTGGGCTGAAAAGTAAAAACAGTTAAGAAACTCAATCATCATGACTCATTGCATTCCTAACATTGGTTCAATGTACAAGTTGTCAAACAACTCTATTTGCAAAATGAATCCAACTATGTTCGAACTGCTCCGCGGTGAATCACTCTTTCGTAATCATATGATCAAAGTTATAATATATTCTTTTACTGCTCATCACTCTGCGTGTGTGGCTATAATTCATACTTTACCTTAGAAGAACTCTAACGTAGTCATGGCCTAGCAAAATAACTCTCGGAGTAAATCAATCAAAAGTACCAGCTTTTGTTGGGGATGACAAAAGGTAGAGATAAACTGAAGTACTCATGGTTGACTCAAAACATGACAAGGCAAATTCAACAGCATATTGAAATCTCCTTTGTGGACTTCTAAACAAAATAAACTCCAATACATCGGCTTTCCATTAAGGATAAAATCAATTCAGCATATTTGATCAAAGTGGAATTATTCTTAAAGATGTGCAGTCATATCACAAAATATACACAAGTTTAGCGAAAGTTTAGCAATTGATCAATAAAATATTGTATAAATCCTATCTGTCTGGCCATAGAACAGTAAATTACCATTCTTTTTCTTTCTAATTGGAAGTCTTTTGAAACCATGCATTTGCATCTTTTCAGAAACAAGCAATGCATGATTTTAAATATTACAACTTATCAAGATTCCCCTTTATTTCCTTTTAAATTGATTACTGCAAGCTCTTGTTCAACAAACTCTCCCGCACAAATGGGCCGATATTTGCTAGCGAGGGGAGATTCTGCGAAGTGGCCTAGCGGCTTCAACACAGCATCTGATGCGATGTGGGCAAACAACTATACATAGCCAAGAAAAAAGAAGTTCAAAAAATTAAGCATACAGAGAAAGAATCCCAGAAAAGTTTGGTTACAAAGAACCACAAGAATGTCACAATTAGCTAAAAAGATGATTATAATGATATCGTTAGGTAGACTCACCGTTGAGGATACTCTCCATAAGCTACGATTATGCTCTGATGCTTGTTTGATTGCATCAATTGTCCTGCTCGTGACAATAACTTCATGCATCCCAGCTAGGCAGTCTCCTGCAGTCAACCACTCTATCTGTAGATAAATAGAGCATAAGGGAAAACAGTTAATGTTAAAATTGATAATAGAGTGTACAATTTTATTCTAAGTAAAAGGAGATTCCACATATAAATTACCAGACAAAATCCACTGTCTGCAAGAAATTGGACAAGAAATAACTCCCAGGATGCCTAAGCTAAGGTAACTGATTTCATAATTATAAGAGTTGGGGTAGCTAAGAGCAGCAATATTATTGTTTTTGTACAAAGTATTTTGATTGCCTTTCCACTTAAGATGGTTCAGTAGACATCAGTAAGCATTTACCTGCTTCCCTGTCTGAATTAAAAGACATCCCACGGGAACCTTCACTTCAACTTTTTTCCCATTCCTAAGCCAAATGTTTAGACCAGGGAATCGACTTCTGCCATGAATGGTGAGAAAGTTAAGGTCATAGTGGTATCCCGCAAAAACAGTGCCCTCCTTGCCGTAAAGTCTGAGGTCACACCCAGTGGGAGCAAGGAGATGTGGTCCCTGAATTTTAAAGGAAAAATCACCTGTTAGTAAGTTCAGGGAATCTAATGCTGCCACGAATCATAACATAGCCGTTTGATTGGACAATTCACATTAAACAACATAAACACCTGTTAGTAAGTTCAGGGAATCGAATGCTGCCATGAATCATAACATAGCTGTTTCATTGGACAATTCACATTAACCAACATAAATTATCTTACATTGTAGTGTTATCTCCAAATCAGCAGCAATGAGTTAAAGACAGAAGCAAAATGTAAGGTGACAAAACTATTTGATCTTGAACTGGTAATGTTTTCTCACCTGCTTCATAAGAGAAGTGAATGCATCCTTTGGCAAACCAAAACCAATCGCCACCATCTCAGCAACAACCTGGAGGAAAGGACGAAGATACCTGAAAACATTAGATAGATTGCATAATGAGGGTTGCGATCAACACAAACAGCAATATCAACTCACCTCTATTGCAGATATCATTTTGTGTCCCCAAGAGTCCATGGTTTCTTTCCACTCAGGGAAACCTTCTGGTATGACAGGCTCTGAATTAAGTTCCTAAGAGAAAGGAATGAAAATTAGAAAGATAATAGTCAAAGCAAGTGAATATGATTGAGAAGGGATGAGAAGAGATGAAACCTGAAAGCGGGTGTTTGATGGCCGAGGACCAACTCTCCACATGTATCGCCACTTGGGATCTGGTCCAATGGGAATGGATGGCTGAGACTCTCTGGGCATTGCTCTAAATTTCTCTTGCATTTCTTCATCAACCAGGCTTCTTGGAATTTCTACTCCTTCTGGTGTCACCCCAACCTGTGGTCCCATTCACAAATGAAACCATTCTTAGCATTAGTGATATTAAATATGCCAACAGAAGCTTACACTAACAACGCAGAAAATTATCCTCATTTAATTTCATCTTGTTGAATCTCCCTCCCCTCGAAGGAAATGTTTAGACTGCGACGTCATATAGAACATAGGCTTGACTTCACTCCCTGTCTAAAAACTCATCAAAGCCCAACAGCAGTAGGAAACTGAAAGGAACTAGCTATTTTATCATAAGCAATACCAAACACATGTGAGATTACCCGAGTAACCAAACTAATACCACCCCCCCCCCCCAACAAAAAAAAAAATTCATAAATTCTAGCTTACTCAATTTATAAATTTTGATATTTTACCCGTTTGTCCACATTTTTGTCAAATTCTTAAATTTTCCTTCCTTCCCCGACATTTTATATATCACCAAACAAAGATTAGTCAAAAAAAGAAAAAACCTCAAATACCTAAATTCTCACCTGGTAAAAGCAAATTTAGTGAATTCTTTCCTTCATGATATTAAAGCCAAAATTTGTGCAAACATTTCTCCCACTTTCCCGTACTTTCTCACCAACCAAACATTTCACGTTTGAAAATTATAAATTTCTCTCATTTTTCTTCACATTTTATTCAAATTCTCATCTTTTCTCTCTTCTTCTCCCTCAAATTCTCCGCAACGAACAAAATCTTAAAAAAAAAAAAAAATTAAAACCAAAGTTGTCACGTGGTACTGGTATTGCAAATTCAGTACTTTTTTTTTATAGAAATACAAAAAAAGTTTTTTTTTAAAAAATCAGTAACTCTACCTGAAAATAAATGACAAAAATGGAGAAAAAAAGGGACCTGATAGTGCAAATTGGGGCGCTCCTGCAAGCGCTTGAAGTGGGAGGGAGATTCGAAGTACTTCTCCATCATATCCAAGAAGCGATCATTATCCTCGACCGTACACCTCGGATCCTTCACCAACAACGCTCCCGTTTCTCTCAATATTCCGCTCACTTCCCTACACCACTCACTCACTTCACTCCCCACCTCCCCCTCCCCGGCCGACAGATACGCCGCTAGATCTATCACCGGTACCTCCATTTCTCTTTTTTCAATTTTGGACTTTCAATTTGGTAACTTGTCTGATAAGCAGCATAATTAATTAATACTTATAAATGGACGAGCTTTCGATGGCGGGAGATTGAGATTTAGCATCCCACCACCTTTTTCATATATAAATATAAAATAAGCGTTGCGTTTGCCACGCCACTTTCGCCGTACATTCGGATTCGAGCGATATTTTCTTAATTTGATTCCATTTTTTGTAATTATTCAATATATTATCCTATTTCTACCAAATTTTCTACTTAATGAAATCAATTTCAAATTTATTTAATTTTGTTTAAATTTAATGGCATACATGCTTAAGATTCCACTTACTTTATATTCTTATTCAATAATTATTAACTGTATATTTTAAAAATAATTATTAAAATTAGGCTTGAACTAATATATATTCTAAATAGAATTGAATGTCGGAATCTTAACGATATGTTTATTTTTTTATTTAAATTAATAAAAATAAGTATTACATTATTTTTTAATTAAAAATATCTGAAAACTAATATTTTTATATTTATGATCTCATACATTATAAATATTAAATAAATAATAAATATCTCAAAAAACTTAAATCATGTTCAATTGAATAAAATCCTTTATATTCTAAATTAGTATATGTTAATCAATCTTATTATAGTTCATGATGTTTTTATGTGAAAAATATTCATAAAAAATTATGAAGGCAAATAATGTTAATTTGAAGAAAATAAAAGAGAAAATTAATAATAATCCATCACTATATTATCACAAGTTATAGAGAAAAAAATAATGTTAGTTATTAAATTTTATTTAAGTAGAGATAAAAATTAATTAATTAGAGAGGAATATTTTAAAGAATATCTTTTAATGATATTATTCAGACTCTTTAATTAAATAAAAAATTAAAAAATTGACTTAATGACTGAAAATTCTTATTTTGTTGAAAAAATAAATGAATTTAATGACTTAATTGATTGAAATTAAGGTGGCGTTTGTTTTTTTGTCTGAAATATGAATATACCTGAATTAGTCTAAATTATGAATAGACATAAATGTCTGAATCTGAATAATATGTTTGTTTTTTCATATGAATCTCAAAAAATAAATATTAAGTTGTTTGTTTTTTTCAACTTAAAAAATTGAAGATATGTACTTTTACGTTTATATCCTTATTAAATTTGAATGTCAAATAAATAATATATTAAATATCACAATATTTTAACATTTATAAGTAAAATATTAAAAAGAAGAAAAATAAAATAATTTAAAAAATTAAATGTAAATAAACAAAAATAAACGATGAGATTATATGAGGAATTTTGGGATTTATAAAAAAATAAATTATGTTAGACGACATTGAGAAAGAAGTTTATTTTATCAAGAAAAGAAAAAAAAAATTGACTTATTTTATTAAGTCAAAATTATCTAAAAAGTCCCATTAAATTATAAAAACAAACACTTCTAATTAACTTAATTAATTAAGTTAAGTCGCTTTAAGTCATTAAGTTAAAAAACAAACGCCACCTAAGTCAATAACAACATTAAGTAAAAAAAAAAAAAAAAACCAGTTCATTAAGCAAAAAAAAATTCTCTAAATCTAAATCCCAAAAAATAAATATTGAAATTTAGAGAAAACCGACAACATTTACATGATAAGGCCCAACGCCCAAAGAGCAATTGTGTCAAAATTATTCATTAAAATTTTCAAAGCTTCCCTTTTTTTTTTTAAATTTTTGCTCGACAATCAAAGCTTAAAACTTAATTTGGATACGTAAAATAAAAAGAAAAACAAGAAGTAATTGATAACTTGCGAATTGTGATGAATAATTATTTTAAGTCTTCCAATAATCATTTGTCATAAATAAAACAAAATATGTTTTTCTGTGATCAAACACCAACTAAATTTTAACTTATCGACGTAGACAGAACTCACAAGGACTTTATTTTAATATTGTATTTTTCAACGGCAGACGAAATTTGAGTTGAAAGGCAATAAATAAATGGAGATGTTTGCATTGGAGGAATTGGACAGATTATGATAAAATTTCAAGTAAATAATTCGAAGTTCGAACCCTAGTATAAAGGCCCAAGGAGTAGCCCAAGGCCTGAAATAATTAAAAGCTGAGAGTGTAATGATATATTACACAAAATTCGCCGCCTCACATACACAAAACAACAGCACGCATATACTCCCCCCACTTGTTCTTCTTCCCTGCTCCTCCCTCTCTTCTTCCCCTCCTTAAACCCTCAACCACTTTTTCTTTTTTGATTCCCTATTCTATATGTTTTGTTATAATTATTGTATCAATATCATCTATACCTGATATCTTATACTCGCACTGAAGACTCTGTTATTGCAACTGGTATTACGTCTTTCTCTTTCTATTTTTGTTTTCTCGAGAAATTGTTAGTAAATGAAAATTTTGAATGATTTAGTTTGTGTGGTTTATGTATGTTGATTGGAACTGGGTAGTTTATGTCGTTTGTTAGCCTGATGAAATCAACGGGTTCTGTTTATGATTTTTCAGCCGCCGGACAGAATGCACGTGTTGATTGTTTTATTATTTATTTTGTTTTATTTTATTTTTTTCAGAATCCTATTTTTATCTACAGTTAACCTCCTTTTTTTGTTTAACTAATCTATTTATTAATCATATCGGAATGAGAGTGTACAACATAGTAGGAATGTCATTAATATCATTTGACAATTGATGTTTTATATTGCAGAGCATGGGTTTTATCATTGAATTTGTTGCTTACTTTTTGAGACTTTTGAATGTTGCTACTATGCCCATTCAATAATGTGGGTTTCTTTTTTTAGTAGTTGAAAGATGGCGGGTAAGTCGAATAAAGGGAGGAACAGGAAAGTATCACACGCTGCCACTGCTGCCGCCGCTGCCAATTCTGCGGACCAGGTGGTCTCCTCTGAGAAAGTTAGCAATAGTCCTTCAGAGTCAGTGATAGTTGATGCTAATGCTAATGGAGTTCCAGCTGTGAGTGAATCAACTATTGCGCAAGCAGATGTCAAGGAACCTGACACAGCTACTTCTGCTGATGAACCGAAGCAAGGTGATGTCTTCATACTATTCCTGTTGTTTAGGAGACCTGGTTTTTGGTGCTTTATTGGATAGCTTATATTTTATTTTCTTACTGGTGTTACAGGCGAACTTCATCTCTATCCCGTCACTGTCAAAACACAAAGCAACGAGAAGCTTGAACTACAAGTGAGCAAAACTTTTTTCTTTGAAACCATTACTTATTGTTTTATTGCAACTCGTTTTTAGGAATTATTGTGTAATGGTTAACAATCTGTAGTTTGTATTGTGTGTTGATTCTGTTTTCTTACTGTAGCTGCTCATTTTTTGAGTCAATTTGCATTTGCAGTTGAACCCAGGAGATTCTGTCATGGATATACGACAATTTCTTCTTGATGCTCCGGAAACTTGTTTCTTCACTTGTTATGACTTGGTGCTGCATACAAAGGATGGTTCAACTCATCATCTAGAAGATTACAATGAAATCTCTGAAGTAGCTGATATTACTTCTGGCGGTTGCACCTTGGAGATGGTTGCTGGTATGCTGATATTACTTTATTCTTGTGCTGGCAAATCTACTAGTGGCTTCTAATATGCAAGTCATTTTGTCACAGCATTATATGATGATAGGTCAATCAGGGCTCACGTTCATCGTACAAGGGATTTGCTTTCCCTTTCAACACTTCATGCTTCATTGTCTACCTCACTTGCACTGCAGTATGAGATGGCACAAAGCAAAGTTTCAAGTTCAGGAGGTTTGGGATTTTGATTCTGCAAATAGTCATTTTTTATTTCATTTTCATTGTTTGTTAACCACATCTCTTGAATGAGTATGGATTTCACTCTATTCCAGATGCTGCTAAAACTGAAGTTCCAGAGCTTGATGGTCTGGGTTTTATGGAGGATGTTTCTGGCTCGCTAGGTAAACTGCTATCATCCTCTGCACAAGAAATCAAATGTGTGGAGAGCATTGTATTTTCCTCCTTCAACCCTCCCCCAAGCCATAGAAGGTAGATTCTGAAACTCTTTGGCATTTTTGACCTTTCTCCCCTCATTGTCAGATTATTAAATGAGCAGTCAAATGGGTGTTAGAAACATTAATGAATTTTTTTTTTTTTGGGTCTCCAGGCTTGTTGGGGATTTGATTTACTTGGATGTGGTAACTTTGGAGGGGCACAAATATTGTATAACTGGAACCACGAAGATGTTTTATGTCAATTCAAGTACAGGAAATGTCCTCGACCCTAGACCAAGTAAAGCTAATTCTGAGGCAACAACCCTTATTGGGCTTTTGCAGAAGATTAGCTCCAAGTTCAAGAAAGGTAACTGAACTGAGCATGGTTGACGTTTTCTTTGTTTGTTATGCTCTTATGTCTTCTAGAATTTTTGTGTTGGCATCTAATGAGATAATTTCCTTGTATGTTTCTGGTTTTGAAGCTTTCCGTGAAATTTTGGAGAGGAAAGCTTCTGCACATCCCTTCGAAAATGTTCAATCTCTGTTGCCACCAAATTCGTGGCTGGGGCTGTATCCGATCCCTGGTAAGTTCAATTTTTAATTTGATAACTTTTCACTCTAGTTTGTTGATCCAACTATGGTCCTTGGAGTTGCTGAGAGCATGGAACTTAAATGAAAGCACAATACTCTGAATGGAAAATGTATAACAGTATGTGTAGATGTTTTTTCATTTTGAAAATTGCCTGTTTACATGGTTGTAATGCTCTCCGTGCTGATTGTTACAATCATTACACAGTCATATGATAAGAGTAGCACTAAATATGCATGTGTGAGTCCAAGATTTTTGCTTCTTGGTTGATTGTTGCAGTGGGCTGGACTTTTTTCCTTTGCTGCTGTGATATAAGCCAGCTGTGTGATTGACTTTATTTAGGTTTTCTTTTGAGAAGATATTGTGGTTAGTTATATCCTGTGATGAGCAGCTATGTTTATTGTATGTGATATTGGTTGGTTTCATTGAAGGTGTAGAGTTTGTGCTTCTGATTCTTGGTCCTTTTTTCCCCATGACTTTAATACATTTTTCCCCATGACTTTAATTCATCTGCATACTGTAGTGTATGATGGAGTAAATTGGTGCATTAGGTTAAATTTGCTCTTGAGTTGGACAAGTATGCTAAATGCAAAATGTTATTTCATGTTGAAGCTTCTGAAGTTTTAGTAATGCATACAGCAGGTCTTTGCTCGTTTAGCAAGTGCACTACAACCATAGTTTTTGTTTCATTGTTTTTTCTTCATATCAAAATAGTTTCTGTAATGGTTCTTTGTTCAGATCACAAACGTGATGCAGCTAGAGCTGAGGATGCATTGACTCTTTCATATGGTAGTGAGCTGATTGGCATGCAAAGAGATTGGAATGAGGAGTTGCAATCTTGTCGGGAATTTCCCCATGGAACTCACCAGGAGAGGTATATTTGATGTCTGATCAAGCCTCTTTTTGCTATTCATTTATAGCATATCCTCCAATATTAACACGATTTTGCTTCAGGATATTGCGGGACAGGGCCCTCTACAAAGTGACTTCTGATTTTGTTGATGCAGCAATCAATGGTGCTATTGGAGTCATAAGCAGATGTATACCCCCTATAAATCCAACTGATCCCGAGTGCTTTCACATGTTAGTGTACCTGAATAATTCTGACACTCATAAATTTTGTCTTCTTTTCAATGGTTGGTTTAGGATGCTTTGTACTGGTTGAAAAATATGTACTTTAATTAACTGCCTTTTAATATCATTTCACACTCTGTTAACAAGTTCCTAATGCATGGACTGAGGAAGGAAGATGATCTTATTCTCTCTTTTTCTGACTTTCCTTTAGGATTGCCACACTGATTCTGTTTCAGAACAATTTAGTAGATGAGCTTAGAAAATGAGCATAAGTGGAGTTTATGGTGCATTCAAATTTCTATGTGTGCATGCTTCCTACCTCTACTCTTGGTTTTTGCATGATTCCAAATATGGAATTTTGAGCATGCTCATCAGTAACACTAAAACGGTCATTAACTTCAATGTTAGGTATGTTCACAACAATATATTCTTCAGTTTTGCGGTGGATTCAGACCTCAATCATCTGTCAAGGAAACAGGCATCAGATGCTATTTCAATCAATTCATCTGGAAAGGCTTCCCATAATTTCACTAGCTCAGATGGTGGAATCTCCTATGGTGAGAATGCAGGAGAATCCAATGGTGTTGTGGAATTGGCTCAAGTGTCTTCTGAATCCCAGTTGGCTGAGAGTGAGCAGGCTACATATGCTTCTGCGAATAATGACTTGATGGGCACCAAGGCATACCAGGAAGCTGATGTCCCTGGACTTTATAATCTAGCTATGGCAATAATTGATTACAGGGGTCATAGAGTGGTAGCTCAGGTGTGTTTGAAAGATGTGATTTCCTTGAACTTTTTACTAGGGGTATTCCCTGAAGTTTACCTTGTTAACTTGATTGATTGATCAGTATCTTTCGGTTGCTTGATTTTATTTTATCTAAGCTGCCGTCTTATTGGGTACTTTGCACATTCTTTTGTAGAGTGTTCTGCCTGGCATTCTTCAAGGGGATAAATCAGACTCCCTGCTTTATGGTTCTGTTGACAATGGCAAGAAAATTAGCTGGAATGAAGATTTTCATTCAAAGGTGAGGTGAAATGTAAAATTTAAGGTATTTCACATTAAATTGAGAAAACTTATTCTGTTCCATTTTTGTATGTTCTAAGCAAACAGCTTTTTTTAATTTTTGGAAAATATGGTTGAAATCTCCTTTTTTATAAAATTGCTGGGTTCTTAGAATTTATATATGTAGTTAATTCTCTGTCATGAGTGCTGATCTTTGTGGGTGGGTTTTTTTTTTTAAAGGTCTTAGAGGCTGCCAAACGCCTTCATTTGAAAGAACACAGAGTCCTTGATGGATCTGGAAATGTCTTCAAATTGGCTGCTCCAGTGGAATGCAAGGGCATTGTTGGCAGTGATGACAGGTGATTATATTCTTGAGTTGGCTTATATCTTTTGATATTGAAAAGTCTGCTGATTGTTATATTGGCTGGCTGGAATTTTTCTTCTTCTGTAACACATAAATAATGCTCTGACTTGTCTGGTGACTCTAATTTTTTCATCCAAGTCGTTTTGAGTGTGATGATCTTGAAAGAACTTTACTCTTGAATTTGGGAACTGCTTAGGCTGATTTTTTAAAATTCATTCATGCATAATTTATTATTAAAATTTTGGAAGAAGGTTAGTCGCACTTCCTCAATTTTGGCGCTGGAAGATTGACATTTTATCTGTCAATCATGCGTTGAACCTGAATTTCTACTTCTAGTTTAATGATTATTTTTGGGATATTGACAATCAGCTCACGTTCTGTTGTAATCATCTGTAGAGACTGACTTCATACATTGTATTAAAGCACCTGGTATCCTGATCCTTTTTCTTTCGCAATACAGACATTATCTTCTTGACTTAATGAGAGTAGCCCCACGTGATGCAAACTACACGGGATTAGGATCCCGATTTTGTATTATGAGACCAGAACTAATTACTGCTTTTTGTCAGGTATTAAATATTCTGATATTATGCATTATTTTTAACCATATGTTTTGTTCCTTATGTTGTTTTTAATTTTGGTTTGTGGGAAAAGGCTGAAGCTGCAGAAAAATCGAAAGGTCAGTCTAAACCGGAGGGAGAAGCCCTTGTAAACCCTGATTCTTCAGAAGCCTCTGGCATTAAAGAGTCAGCAAACCATGAGGTTAATGTAACTGCAACTTCTGATGTCAGTCAGGTAAGGGGTTTCTTCTTGACCTCATTTATGCAATAACTTCAAGCATATTGATTCCTAGAAGTTCTTTGGGTATCTTGTCTATCAGAGAAAGTGCGTCTTATCAGCAGTTCGGCCTGCTTTGTGTTTGTGTTGTGTAACTTGGTGTTACCGTCTTAGCCTGCTTGTGCATGCATGCGTGTTTATATCACAATCTCAAACTTTGTCTTCGTCCTTGAATGAGAAATGATAGGAAACTCTAGTTGCAACATGTGATGAAAAAATGGTTTATCTAGTTGCAGAATATTGTGAAGTCAAACAAATCATTGAGCATTGCAAATATGCAAGCTTATATTTTATGTGCATTTGTCCTCCCATTGGAATTATTCATATTTCACTCATATGGCAAGAATCATTAACTTTTGTGATTGCTTAAATTTTTCTTTTTTATGTTCAGCTATTTGTTTGTTTAACAGCTCCAAAAAAATTGATTAATGTGGCTTAATTTGTTGATTCACAGGATGCAACAAAAGAAGGAAAGGTGGAGACTGTCCAAGAATGTCGTTCTGCATCTGAAGAAAGCGCTGATTCATGTGATGGAATACTCTTTAACCCCAATGCTTTTACTGAATTTAAGTTGGCTGGGAGTCAAGATGTGAGTTTATTCCTTTATAATGGTTCTTTTCTTATCAAAGTTATGATGCTCGTAATAATTTAATGTTGTTCTTTTGCTTGTATTTGTTAGGAGATAGCAGCTGATGAAGAAAATGTCAGGAAAGCTAGTTTGTACCTTGCAAATGTGGTGCTTCCAAAATTTATCCAAGATCTTTGCACGCTTGAAGTTTCACCCATGGATGGCCAGACACTGACTGAAGCACTCCATGCTCATGGAATTAATATTCGCTACATTGGAAAAGTAAGTGTCGTGTGTTTCAGTTGATGTATTTTGAGTTCTATGTTTTGGATGATAAATTGGAGTACTAGGTGATTGATGCCGTGACTGTTTCTTAACTTTGTGTTTACCCCAAATATTGTTGTTTTCTGACCTATAATAAGTTTCCCAGGTAGCTGATGGGACCAAACATTTACCTCATCTATGGGATCTTTGTTCTAATGAAATTGTAGTGAGATCTGCAAAACATATTCTCAAGGTAATTTCATCACTTATCCAGCAATATTTTTTGTTTCTTGAAAGGCTTAAATTGATTATCCCTAATTATATTATATTTGTTTTTTTTTTTTTTAAATTTTAATGAAGTTTTACTTGCTGTTAGAAGTGCTTGTGTAACAAACAGGTCAAAGTATTCTCTGTCTTACAATTGGATGCTAGTTATTGTCCTTTTCTATTTGTGGATTAGACTTGGTCTAATTGTACTTATGAGCGCAATAGTACTAATTTACAGATTGAACTTTTGGGGTGGTTCTGTTATTAATTTTTGGATTGGGTGTTGTTGGAGGCTTATAGCACTCTGAGGCAGATTGAAATAGCTTGATTTTATCATTAAATTGAACTTGAAGGGTTTAGTTAGGTAGTATTGGCATGTGTGATCAATGAATATCTCAAAGTTTGGGCACATGTTACATGAACGTTATTTTTGTCTGTTTAGTTTTAATTTACATTTGATAACCTGTTCTCGGTATGCAGGATGTTCTCAGAGAGACAGAGGATCATGATCTTGGCCCGGCTATAGCACATCTTTTCAACTGTTTCTTTGGAAGTTGTCAAGCCGTTGGGGGAAAAGTTGCTGCTAATAATGTGCAATCTAGAAACCAAATGAAAGTATGTTTTTTGCATTACTTCTGTTTTAGTGCTAAGCTCTTATATACAGGTCTGGAGGTCCCATATTTCTTATTTCTTATCCCTAGTGCGTAATGATCCTGACCATTTTACCATTTCAATGATTTTATGTTCCTTTTGAGAAGAGGGTTGTAATTTGTTTGGTATATGCAGGAGCATGCAGGTCATCCATCTTCTAGCAAGTCATCTAGGAGCCAACCTAGGTGGAAAGGCAGAGTAGCTGCAAGAAAGCATCATTCGTCTTATATGAATGTTAGCTCAGATACTTTATGGTCCGACCTCAAAGAATTTGCGAAATTGAAATATCAGGTATTAGTTTCCATTTCTTTTAGACATGCTCATTAAGAAGGCGAGGTATTCCTTGTATGTTGGAAATTGGATGTTGATTGAATTTATTTTTAAACAGAGTCAATCCAGTTCCCACTATTGTCAGTTTGGGAAGTTAGGATTGTGTGGTTAGATGTTCTTTCTGTGACATTTTGTCTGTGATGAAGGGATGACTTCTGTCATGTAGTAATGCTATAGAGAAAAAGATGGATTTCTCCACTTTTTGGGTATTGATCTTATTACAGGTAATGTGCATATATTTTTCAAATTGTTGTCATTTTGTTGTAGTTTGAGTTGCCAGAGGATGCAAGACTGCGGTTGAAGAAAGTTTCAGTTATGCGTAATCTTTGCCAAAAGGTATTATCAAGTCTAATACAGTTATTTCCTTTTGTGGTTTTGCATGTTTCTTCGTTGTTAAAATCATGCTACTCTGTACTAATTTGTTTTCTCTTGAATGTGCTTCTGTAATTGGTCTTGACTTCTATCTTGATATGGTTCCTTTACAGGTGGGCATAAGTGTTGCAGCTCGCAAATATGATTTTAATGCTGCAACACCTTTCGAAACATCAGATATCTTGAATCTTCAACCTGTAGTGAAGCATTCAGTTCCCGTATGTGCTGAGGCTAAGAACCTCGTTGAAATGGGAAAGGTTCAATTAGCTGAGGTAAGCATCATGATTATAATTTGTTCATGAACCTCGAAAATTGATCTATGAGTTGGAGTTACCGCAGTGTCAAATTTTAGAACTGAAGAACATCTGAAGTTAGAAATATTTGACTGGTCAAAATTTTAGCAAGCAGCCTGGCTTAAAATTTGCTGCTTGGAAATATGTTAATTTTGACCCAATTGTAGCTCGACTTAGATGGTCTTGTAATAGACAAATAATGATAAGTTCTTCTACTGTTTCAGGGTCTGCTTAGTGAAGCCTACACATTGTTTTCTGAGGCATTTTCTATACTTCAACAGGCATGTTGTTGTTTGTCAGTATTCAGTCATACAAAGATTTCTTGGTCTATATTTTATTCATTTTTAATGTATTTCAGGTGACCGGTCCAATGCATCGCGAGGTTGCTAACTGCTGTAGGTAGTTACTGATATTCAATCTTGTGTAATTTTATTTTTGGTTTGTTTCTTTTTCAAAAAAAAAAATAGAGGTGTTAATTCATGGATCTTTCCTTCTGATCATAAGTAGGACAGCAAATGAGCTGCTTATCTAAATATCAGATGTAGCTCAACCCAAAGAAAGTTGACCATTTTGAAAATGAGATTGACATTGGACACATCTTTTACCAATTCTTGAAGCTAATGCCAATTTCTCTCTTTGTTGTCTTTTCATTGATGTTTCTATGCTAATGTTAATAGTTTCCCATTCTCACTATTCAGGTACCTTGCCATGGTTTTATACCACGCAGGAGACATGGCTGGAGCTATAATGCAACAGCACAAGGAATTAATCATTAATGAGCGTTGCTTGGGTTTGGATCACCCTGATACTGCTCACAGGTATCCATCACTTTTTAATTCATTGAGTTTTGAGTTTAGGTCCTGTCTCCTTGATTGCTCACTTCCTATGACATTGAGATATTTTAAGTGCTTGAAATGTTATGCTTGCACTCTATATGGATGTGAATATTTGGATGATCTCACAAAATTATCATTTAAAATGTGTAAAATTTTAAGTTATTTTGATGCTTTACTGTAAGTTGACACAGAAGTACCATCAAAGCTTCTCTCTCATCATATCCCTTTTCTGGATCTAAGTGTTGTCTCATGTGGTCCCAATATGCTAATGCAGCTACGGAAATATGGCTCTTTTCTATCATGGCCTTAACCAAACAGAACTTGCACTACGACACATGTCACGGGCATTGCTCTTACTGAGTCTTTCATCTGGACCCGACCACCCTGATGTGGCTGCGACTTTCATAAATGTTGCAATGATGTACCAGGACATTGGAAAGATGGACACAGCTCTCCGCTATTTGCAAGAGGCATTGAAAAAGAATGAGAGGCTCCTAGGCGAGGAGCATATACAGACCGCTGTTTGCTACCATGCTCTTGCGATTGCCTTCAACTGCATGGGTGCCTTCAAGCTTTCTCACCAGGCATTATCCTTTCTGGGAATTATTCGCAATGTGTATAAGGAGTATGTTATTAAATGAAACTGACTGATTTTAGCGTTTGCTGTGCAGCATGAGAAGAAAACCTATGATATACTAGTCAAACAACTTGGCGAGGAGGACTCGAGGACAAAAGATTCTCAAAACTGGATGAAGACATTTAAAATGCGTGAACTTCAGGTAATACCATACCTTTTGCATTTTGCCCATATTTTACATGAGATTTGTTCTACACTTCCACTTCATAAGGGCATTGTTTGGTTTTCTGTTTCCATTCCAGTTTCTGGTTTTAAGAACTAAACAACATTTTCTCTTTGGACTATCCTTTTTTGTTTTTAGTTTCTGGTTTATGGAGTATGTAATTTTTTTTTTTTGTGACAGATGAATGTACAAAAGCAGAAAGGACAAGCTTTTAATGCTGCTTCTACACAAAAGGCTATTGATATTTTAAAGGTATGATGAAATCTCTTCAGATCCTTTCTACTGCTTGTTTTTCCAGCACCTTTCTTATTGATTTCTAGTTTGAACTATGACAATGTTCAATATTTTGTGATAAAGAATCCTATGGATCCTGTCACTAGTGCTTATCTGAGAATTTTGCATTGACAGGCCCATCCTGATTTAATACATGCATTCCAGGCTGTGGCCGCAGCCGGAGGATCTGGTAATTCTGGAGCGTCAGCCAACAATTCACTTAATGCAGCGCTACTTGGTGAGACCCTTCCGCGGGGGAGGGGATTTGATGAGAGAGCAGCTCGTGCAGCAGCTGAGGTTAGGAAGAAAGCTGCAGCAAAGGGCCTCTTGATTCGTCCTCATGGTCTTCCAGCCCAAGCTTTGCCACCACTTACTCAGCTTCTCAACATCATAAATTCATCTGGTACAACCCCTGATGCCAGTGTCAGCGGGGCCACTGATGATTCAAAGAAAGAAGCCAATGGCCATTCTTTGTCTGAGCCATCAGATGAGAAAAAGGATGTATCAGAACCAGGGAGAGAAGCTCAAGCTCCGGCTGGGTTGGGCAAGGGCCTAGGTTCCCTAGACGCCAAGAAACAGAAAACAAAAGCTAAGGTTGCAGCTTGAAGTTTTTAAATGTCGATTCAATTATTTGGCAACAAAGTCTTTAGATTCACATAATTTTGGAAATATTTTACTCCGCTGTGGAGGAAGCATTTTTCATTTTTCCCTTTTTTTTTTTTCTTGGGGATGGGAGGGTGTTAAATTTCAATAATAGCCAGCCACGAGGAACTCATCCCATGAGGTAGAAAGGAACATTGTGAGGTTTCAATGAGCTGTGGTTTCCCGATTATGTGGCTCTTCCAGATACGCGATCCGAATGGTTTTGATTTGTAATGATGTAGGTTTAGAATTACCAATTTTTCCTTTTAATTGTTAGGACATTGTATTAGCATAATAGGTTTTAATGCTTTCAGTTTGATTGTAAAACCGTGCTCTTGATTGAGATGAGTTTTTCGGTAACGATATGGCTGTTTAAATGAAGAATTTGGCCCCTTTTTCCGCCTCTTTTGAGCATCCATGGTTCTGCGCTTATTAAGTTGAGGTGCAAAAGTTTTAGATCTATAGCACATCACAAATGATGTACTGCTTGAAGTAAGGCTACCGGACGTGGGTGGAAGTAACTGGTGCTACATTGTTTAGAAAACTAGTTTATATGACGTATGGCATAGCTTTAATTGCTCGTTAAATCGTTATGCCAATAAGTTCTTGCCTTCAAAACCACCAACTAAAAAATCACACACAGGAAATACATTGAATTTGTGGAATGGGTAAGTTATTTTTACATTTCTTGCCTTTTCATTGCTTATTTCAAATCTTGCTCGATATTTAACATAGTATTATGTAGTTAATGTTTTTAGTAAGACAAGAAATACAACCCAAAATTAGAAAAAATTGACATGAATTTTGAAAATTGTAACCATAAATTACTTTACAACCATAACGAACCATAACAAACAACTATAACGAAAGTCGAATTAAGTTGAAGCAGCTCCGACACAAAAAAAAAGAAAAAAAGTACCATAGTGATTGGATTCAACCAATGGTTATTTCATTGCCAATGATTATAACTAATTAGCATGTGTGGATTCAAAACATCAAATTGGTAGAGAAATGGTATCACTTTTGGTTGTTTTGAATTAGAGATAATAATTGCTTCATAAGAATACAAGTTGGAATGCTTTGAATCTCCCATACAAAAAATAAGTATATTGTCTGTGTAACAAACAAAAAAATGTGTATTAAACACTTGGGAAAAAAATAGAAAAAGCTCAAGATGAAAATAAAAAAGGCGTTGTTATTGCTGGTGGTTTGCATTTTATTGTTATTGTTATAATTATTTATCAAAAATTAAACCGAGAAAAAAAAATCTCTGCGTTCTCTTTTTTCCTTTTTTTGGTTTCAATCAACGGGTCGATTAGTAGTTATTATAGGTGTACTTAGAATCATTGGGTTTTAAATCGGTCCAGTTGTCTTGCCCACAAAACACAACACTCGAAATCATCACATATGAAGGGTTTGTAGGGTTTTCATTTTCGGCATATAAATACTTTAGGGTTGTATTTGGTTTATCTCTGACGCTCGCGCACGAAACTCTCATTATCAGAGGCACAGCAGAAGCGTTTAGCATCAATGGCGCCGAAGCAAGGGAAGCCAAGAGTGAGCAGGAATCCGGAGCTGATCCGAGGAATTGGAAAGTTCTCACGTTCAAAGATGTACCATAAGAGGGGTCTCTGGGCTATTAAAGCCAAAAATGGCGGCGTCTTCCCCCGTCACGACCCTAAGCCCAAAGCCGCTGCTCCCGCCGAGAAGCCCCCCAAATTTTATCCTGCCGATGACGTCAAGAAACCACTCGTCAACAAGCGCAAGCCTAAACCCGCCCAGCTTAGGTATTGGTTTCCATCTTTTCATTTATTGCTATATTTCTTGTCTGTGCTTTCGCTTCTATTAGATTTGAGTTTAGTCATGGAGTCGAAAATTTGATCCTTTTTAATGAATTTATATCTCTTGTGCTTGTAAGTTATTTAGATTTCATTACTTTTTTTTTATCTTTTACGTGCATATGTTATTCATTTGTGGTCGTTAAGTATGAATCAGCAGATAATCGATTTATTGTTATATTGTGGTTTGATCAAGTCCGTTTGTGTTCAATCTTTTTATCGGCGGCTTACGAGATGAAATGCTGAAGATGTTGACTGCTTCTGAGAAAGCATTGTGTGAATCCTTTTGCATTTGGCTTATTGGTTGTTGTATTTGTTTATGTTTATTTAGCATTCATTGTTTTCTTAGGTCCTACTTAGGCTTTGTCAAATCAGCTTCACTGACTGCTGTTTATATGTCCAGAACTATGCTATGTATCATTTGATTTCTAGGGCATGTTTTCTTAGGGCTCTAATTTAATTTGTTTCCACGGGTTATGGTGTCAGAGCAAGCATCACCCCAGGAACAGTGCTGATTATACTAGCTGGAAGGTTCAAGGGGAAGAGAGTTGTGTTCCTGAAGCAGCTTCCATCTGGGTTGCTTCTAGTTTCTGGTGAGTTTTCTTCTCAATCTCATGGATATAGTATGTTTATAGTCAAAATGAGAAGGCATAACATGTTTAAATATTTTATTTTTTGTTAATGCCAATATTTAAATGATTTATTCTAAATAACTACTATTTCTAAAATATTTTCTTCTAATTGTTTCTATGTAGGGCCATTTAAGATCAATGGTGTTCCTTTACGACGTGTGAACCAGTCTTACGTGATTGGAACTTCTACCAAAGTTGATATCTCCGGAGTGAACGTGGATAAGTTTGATGATAAGTATTTTGCCAAGGAAGTTGAGAGGAAGAAGAAGAAAGGAGAGAATGAGTTCTTTGAGTCAGAGAAAGAGGTTAGATAATTTTCTAAGTTGTCTGTGACTTTCCTGTGGTATTGTATATTTTCTAACCCTGTTGTGGTTTACCTGTCAAAATTTGTAGGAGAAGAAGTCGCTTCCTCAGGAGAAGAAGGATGATCAGAAGTCTGTTGATACACCATTGATCAAGGCCATTGAGGCTGTTCCAGACTTGAAGGCTTACCTTGGTGCTAGGTTTTCCCTCAGGGCTGGCATGAAACCTCATGAACTTGTCTTCTGAAAACATGTTGAAACAATTTAGGATTGCTTTGCTTTTTCCTACTTGTTATGTTTTGTTTGAAATTGATTTTAGCAGTTGTAGTCTTTGTTTCAGGGGATCAGACATCTAAATTTTGGTATGATGTTGGGCAAATGAAATGCTTTTCCTCAAGTACAATTGATTACTGATATATACTCTGTGACCTTTCCTTTTTATGAGTTTCTGTTTAACTTCCTTTTGGTTACTTAGATTATGGAGTGACATTTTGATATTCCTTGTATTGTTCCAATGACCTGCCTCTGTAAATGTTTTGTCTCTGCTGTCACCACATTTAGTCGCCTTGAACAGCTCCATTGCTAGTTTTGTTGAGAAAAGAGGCAATTTTATACATCATGGTACTGAAAATCGTGCTTTCAGTTCGCTAGATTACGTTGAACAGCTTTCATCTTTATGAAACATATTTTTGTATTACAAACCACATAAATCGTTCAAGGATAGTGCGTCATTCAAGGGCCAGACCCCAAAATGTGCCATACGAAGACCTGTCAATTAAGTAAATATTTTATTTAGTGCAAAATGTTATTGGAACTCACTGAAATTCAACTAGCGTGTCTGGCGCATGGGTCGTTACTATCACAGCAAGCTGTCAGTACGAGCTGGCATTCTCTTGAAGAAGTTGCTGGGCACGGAAGGCAGCTTGCTACGGAATCTTGGGTGCCGTAAATAATACAAACCGGCAAGCAGAGCCACCACTTTAAATGGGGTTGTATACAGAACCACAGCGGCACACAGACTGAACAGTATGAAGAGGGCAGTTGCTCTTGGGTCTCTCCAGCTTAGCAATGACTGAAACCTCTCGCCCTGAGTTGCTATGTCACCCACTACTGTTTGAATCCTCCCTGCGACACTTCTAAGCCGATCATACCTAATTCGAACAATATCGTGAGGTTTTGAAGTTGGAAACGTGTCAAATTCTTCATCTAGCTCATCTGGATGGACAGCTTCTGCCCATGAAAGTTTGGTATCCATATGAGGGGGGTGTCTTGGCCGGAACCTATAGTTCCAGAGTCCAATGAGGAACATGTATAAAAATACTGTTGGGAAAATCAACTCAGGATACCAAATTAGTATCAGGAAGAGGATATGAACTAGAACTGCCGTTACTGGATTTCTCCAGTTGCATACATCAGTGAACCATTGGCTGACAGATATCATGCCCGAAAGCAGTGACATAACCCGAAAGAAGTTAGCTTTGCTTCTTCTCATGCTCCACATATGGGAATCAACATCTAACATGTATTCAACCACCTCCTTTCGCAGAGGTGGCTCAGCTCTGCCAAGCCTCGCTGCAACAATATTCATCGCCTGGTACCTTAAATTGTCCACTTGATTCACGGTGAAAGGATGCAGGTAATGCATTTTAGGCAGCAATGGATGCCCATACACATATATCATACTAGCTAAAGAGAATATAGTGAATCTAATTGCTAGCTGAAGCTCACCCATTTTCTTAACTCCATGTGGATGAAGAACAAGGAGTGGATAAGAATGGGTGTAAATTCGATGGGCTTCAAGTGTTGATAGCCTTATTCTTACCTTGCCTATTCGCGAGTCTCTTACTGCACTGGAACCGTTTTGTTTTTCACCTCCACCCAAGTGGCAGTTGTCGAATACTCCCAGAGTGATCACTGTGCAGGGATCATAAACTTCCCAAGTGTATTGCTCATTCCATTTGGGATCAAATGTGTCAAGAATTGTTCTTGTCCGAACCCATTTCTGACCATACTTAGCAATACAGTAAGCATCTGTGCTTCCTCTGCCATCCTTCATCTTCATAGGCAGAAGTCCTTGTGCACCCAAAATGCCAACTTCTAATATCCCAACTGGCGGTTTCCAGAGCTGCTTTGCTGTTGGCCTCTGATCACTTATGTACATTGTTGATTCATCTAGCACATGGTACCCACCTTCAAGACAAACTCTAAGGTGAACTCTGCTTGAAAACTTGAGCTCTTTCCTTCTGTCAGCTTCTAACGCACCAAAACCAAATTTCTCAAGATTGAACCAACGTGAATGAACTGGCCTGTGGTCTAGCCGCTTCTCAACTATGTTCAGTGGTAAGCTTATCTTCCCCAGCACCTCATCTTTCGAAGGATGAACTCGATCCTCAACTGTTAGAAATAGCTGCTCCTCAAAAGGCTCAGCTGCTACGAAAACTAAATCTTCATTCCAAAGTGGGTTAGTAGTTGGAGTTGGGCATATCTTGGTTTTGAGTGCTTGGTTTCCAACTTGAACTTTCACAAAAACTTCAGGAAGACGGTTTCTGTCATTAGGCACAATATCCTGTGCTTCAATCACATTCACTCTTAGATACCACAGCTTTGGCGATACATAAACCTTTGATCGGATGTTAAAAACACCCTCTCCATATACTGACGAAGCATCTGAATGCCAAGCCTCGGCAAATGCTTCATCAGCTTGAGTTCCCATCCAAATTGCAAGCATGATCTGTCCTCTTACTTTTCCTTCACCACGTCGATCCTCTAGCCTGTACCATTGAGGAGCCAGTGGACTATCAGGAGGAACTCTTGTTGGAACTTCATTCAAGTCAAAAGCAACCCTTCCAAGATAATCATCTCTGCCTAACATTTCTTTATCCTTCACGAAAACTTCAAGCATTGATGACTGAATGCGTTCTTTGGAGAAAGCAAAGACCTGCTTCCACTCTGGATTCATTCTCTTCTCAAAATGCCTAGTCCTTCCTTTGTAGTTTCCCATCTTTACTTCTACGTATGGATCACAGCTCCCAGTAATGGAACTGGGAGGAAGATCTTTAGCTTTCACCACTCGAACATACAGATAGAACATCTGCTCAACAAGGTCGTACGTGCTCGTGAATCTTTCACCACTCATCCATCCTCTTCCTCCATATCCTCCACCATTTGGCCACCGCTCCCCTAGTTGGGGGTTGGTGTCCTTCAGATTGTACTCCTCTTGGTCACCAGGACGTCCTTGATGTAGATTCATAGAATGCATGGTGAATGGAACACCCTGTGGTCGTTTCTCTACTGATTGGCCTGGTTGCACAACAACTTGTTGTTTGAGGAACTCTTGGATAGGCTCTACCGTTTCTTTGGCAGGTTCTTTGATCTCCTCCTTTAAAGAAATTCTAGAAATTTCTTCTCCGGGCAGAGATTTTGAAGCATTAGCGGCAGCTAGCTCTTCAACTTTGGGAAGAGCAGTAAAAGTTTTGCTATCAATATTGGTAGTATTTTTTGGTGATTTTGGTTTTGGTAAACTTGAAGTTGGGGGCTGTGTCGTTTCAGATTGTGGTGAAATGTAGATTTTGAGGCCAACCTCACCTTTGACAGATGAGAGAAACCACTTCTTTTCAAGTGGGAATCTTTGATAAACTTCCTCGCCTTTTCTGACAAGATTTGAGCAAGGAATTCTAACTCTGCCAAGGAAGTGCCTGCCCGGATTTGGCCTTCTTTCGTGATGGTAAATAGAGACTTCAATATATAAGTGGTTATGGCTTTTGGTTTGGTCAAAATCGAAGAGAAGCTTCTGGTTCCAAACGGGGTTGAGGTTCTTTGGAATTGTTTTGGTTTTGCTAAGTTGGTTTAGGAAATCAACTTCTGCAAATGGACTAGCTGAACCTTCACCGTCTTTGGGCATAAGGTCATAAGCATCTACTACTTCCACAACCAGCTTCATGCTCCTTTTCTTTGTTGCTTCACTCATGCGTGCTAAAAGGAAGTGGCGCTCCACAAGAAATCTCTAACTCGATTCGGAAGCAAAGAAGTTATACTCTAGAAGACAGGCAGGAGATGAGATAAAGAAGGAAGGAATATTATGAAGGTTCTCTTTCAGTGACTGTCACGCCTATTATTGTCTTGCTCAAGTAAGGAAGCATTGATTAAGAAGCTGTCTCTAAACTCTGGGGAAAGACAAACTGGAGACATAAACTTTATATGACTTTATTTAAAGAATGTGAACTTGTCCAGCACAACAACTAAACTGCAAGCCCGGTCCCCAGAATTATAGTTAGTTTTTCTAGTATCCTACATTATTATTATTTTTTTATTTTTTTAGTTATTAATGGAAACTAAAAATTAGTTTATATTAACTGTCATGTCTTGTTTAATATCTTTTCTTTTAGGCAAAGTTTCATATCTTTGTCAACAAAGAGTTAAGTTAAAAGCCCAAATCCCCTAGTTACCAGTTTCTAAAGCACAGGGTCCTGGAACTTGCATGTTGTTGTCGACACAAGATTGAAATTTTATTTTACAGCGTGGTCTATTTTGATTCTTCAATGTAATGGTGTTATGCTAATTTCTTAGGGTCATTTTATTTACGTGGTTTATGAGACATCTCTTTCTTTTGTTCAAAGCAATGCCAATGTGCTAAAAGGAGGCCAGAAAACAAGGATTCAAAGCGCTGCATCAGCATTAGCACCTGAAAGAAAGCAAAAGCACAAGCACAAGCTCGCCAAAGATGTTTCCAGCTGATGTCATTGGAATCACTTTCCTGAGCTGAGCATCAAGCTAACAATCATAATGTGGTTAGATCCAAAGATCCCACCTGCCGACAGTGGCCTTGCGGAGATTCTTTACCTGCATTGTTTGTAGCTTTGCGTCATTCAGCACTTCCATGCAAACTAGCTCTTTTGGGGAGGGGAACTATTCACTTTTTATATAATAATTATCACGATCACTGATGCACCTCTCCGGGCAACACTTCCGATATTATGCACCCACTAAGTAATTTTATTTTATTCTTTTTCTTTTCGGTTCCACCAAATAAATTAATGGATTAGTTGGTGTTAATCACGTTCGTTTGTGTGGTGTTGACGCCTCTTCAATCACGAGCTGAGAATTGAGAAACATGAAGAAACACCACTCAATTTGCGAAAGTGATTATGTTAAGACCCAAAAGTGTCCTATAACTCATAGGCGGAGGCCCGAAAGCCGAAGATTAGTTATAGTGTTATGGGTGGCCTTGCGGTCTTTCTAATCTCTTCTGGCCCATTCCCAAAGTCTTCCTTGCATTGTCTTTGCTTTGGTTTATAGAGCAGAGAATGGTCCAGGCATTCCTTACTAGTCATAATTTATTATTATAAACAAAGAATATTGATATTGAGATTCTAAACATTATACTTATCATAATTCTTAGTTTAAACAGTTTTCATTTTTTATCTTTTAAGAAAACTGATTATTATTTATAGAAACAGAAAATTGCGACAGGCTAGCAAATTCTACTGGATTCAAGTAAAACCCATTGGGAAAGAAAAGCTCAATTTGCTTAAAATGCGAACCACATCGTCATACAATCAATCAGACTAACAACATTTAATGAATTAAATTATATAATTAAGGTAGTTATACCCACATCGATTGCCATCCCAATTCCCTTTAAAACTGCATCAGTTTCTACAAATTTCGCATCATTCGGAAAAAGAGGCCGTATATAATTAAATAGTAAAAAATTCATATTAAAAAATTAAGTCGAAGAATCCCTCCCTAACTTGTCACGTTATAATTTTATCAATGATGAAACATTTACAAATATAAGATACAAAATTAAGTTACATAATTTTTATAAATTATTGATGTGTTAATTTTATGACTTAGGTGAGAATTGGGATCCAACTATAAAAGTTATGATAGCATGAGGCGGATTCGGGGGAGCGGAGATCGTGATCTTCAAATCCGATCGTGATATAGAAGCAATCCCTAGACTCAACCCATATGTGAAAAAATTTTAGTTGGGAGTAGTTCGGGAATTTCCCCGATAATCCTTGAATTAAGCGGGGATTATAACGAACAGATCCTCATTTATATTTTTTCAAAAAAATTTAATAATTTTGAATATTCAGGTCCCTTTTCTTAAAAAAAAAAAAAGAATTTTGAATATACTAATTTGAAAATTAAGTTACAAAATAATCAATCTTTAACAACCTCCAAATAACTAAAGCAACTAAATATCAAATAGACTTATTCCAAATTTACAAGACAAAAATCAAAATAATTCTAGACCTTCAACATAAATTTGCAATAACTTCTCACAAACCATCATCATCGATGCACACTCTACGATTTTTCATAAGCCTATAATAGGATAAACAAAGAAAATAAAGACATGTTTGAATAGTTTTAACTTAATAAATACTTAGCAAAATAATATAAATTAAAAATATATACCTCTACCATCTCTATATCAGTTTCAATTTTTCGTTTCTCATTAAAAATCTTGGCATATATTAGAGAGATAAATGCCACAACTAACTAAAAGGATACAAATGAAAATAAATTAGTTAATTACTAATTAAATTAAATAAACAAAAATATAAAAATTAAAATGTAAACCATACACCTCCACAAATAGCACATATCCAACTTTAACTACACATCAAAGCTTATAAATCGACTATTAGTGTGGAAAACTGATTCAAAAGCAATAGAGATAACTAGAATCATCAAAATATCTCTTGCAATTTAAGATAATATAAGATAGTTATTACCATTCACCTTCCTCCAAGCTAAAGCACTAAAATGTTCCTCAATATTAAATGGTACTAACTTTTCACCCAAATAAATGTCTAGTTCATCATTTACTTTCTCATTACCAACATTAACAAAGTAGTAAACCCCAAAATCTATTAAGATAAACTCCTATGGGAACCTAAACTTGGCATAGACTGAGAAATACTCAAAGAATTAGAGCTATGCCTTAGAAAACTAGTAATTAATGCATATCTAGCTTTGCACTCTTTCACTACACTTTGACCATCACCATGCACTATTTATACACGAGATGTAGCATTATTCCCACAAAATCATAAAAAAGCAATACTTAATTGTTAGCCTAAAGGGCTACACATTATGTAATTTTGATGATAACAAACATGTATTTTAAATGTTTTAATAAATATTGTATTTCACAAGTTCACTAGTTTTTTAAGGATAATATTTATGCAAGTGAATCAAGTGAAATCAAGCTCAAGACACTCAACGGACAACGGCGAAATCAAGAATGAAGTTTAAAGCTTGACGAATAAATTATTGCGACAATTTCTTGTAAAGCCGGTATGATTTAATTGATGCATGATTTAACATTTGAGAAGCTCTAAATTTTGCTTAATAAATTATTACTTTTTATAAACCAAAATGTTTTATATTTAAGATAAAAGTATTTTGTGGATTTGAGTAATTTGGATTAAAATGAAAATGTTTTACAATCTTTGATTTTAATAAATATTATTTTCAATTTGAATTTAAACTTATTTGCAAAGATTTAAAACGTTTTGGGCCATATTGTAACTTATAAAAGCTTGAGGGTCTAAGTGAAAAGTTTTAAGAACTTTAACATTTATGTTGATTATGTTAAAACTTAAAAAGACTTTTATGAAAAGTATTATTACATGATGGGCCATTGCATAATTTCAGAAAGTTTTGGGAATGATTAGTATTATTTATAAATTCGGATTTGGACTTATTTGTAAAGGTTTGAAATAATTTAGGCCATACTATAATTTATGAAAGTTGGAGGACCCGAATGTAATTCAAAATTTTGATGTCCAAAATTGGACCTATTTGAAAAATTTTGTGACTTTCTGGGCCATATTATAATTACAGAAAGTTTTGGGACTTTCGTGAAAGGTTATCAGAAGAAAATTCAAAATAACCAGAATATCATCGCTCATTCATTGGCCGCTTTGGAATTTGCTTATAACGGCTAGTTTTGTTTAACTATAAAACTCAATTCCAACTTCTTTTAAGAACTCTAGCAAAGCCCAAAACAAGTTTATAAAACATTTATTGAGCTTCCATTTTGTAAATCATCATTCATTGAGTCATCATTGAGCTATAATTTGTTTATCCACTCAAGAGAGTTTTATTGTTGTAACATTCATTCAATTCATGAAGAGTGAACACTGGGGTGAAGAGAGACGTGAGATAATCTCGATCAGAAAGGTCCATTGACACCTTGGAAGTCAATTGTAAACATTTGAAGCCTTGGGAGGCTTGGATAGTGAAATCCTCAAGCCCGGTGTGCTTGGAGGCGTGGACGTAGGCGGGGATAACCGAGCCACGTAAAAATCCTCGTGTTTGTTTTCTCTTCCCTTACTCATCTATTATTATGCTTGTTTGAATTTATTAGTTTTTATTTGATTAAGGCATTAGATTAAATTGGTGTGCGATTTATTAGCATAATACTCTACTCATGTCATGCCAATGCTTTCCAAAATTTTCAATCATTTTCAGTGCCAAAATTTTAAATTAATTATACTTAAGAGTTGAAACCCACTCATTCAAACGCAATCTAATATCACACAATTAGATGTTGGATGACAAATACCAAAACCAATGTGTGCAATCATAAAAACATTTCAAATCATTTTCTAAGACATTAGCTAATTGCCAATCATGCTCACTAGCCAAACAATTATACTGTCCATTGTTGTGCAAATTTTATTGAACTCGCAAGCGCACGAATCTATTGTAGAATAGATTAATGGTGACGAGTGTCGATCCCACGAGGAGGTGAATTTTAATTATGTGTAGAATTAATTTTCTTAAGTAGGTAGTTGAATTTGTGGTGAAGGTAATTTAAACTTTGCTAGAATTTAAATTAAAATGGCAGGAATAAATTGAAACGAAATCTATTGAAATAAAGCACTTGGATATCCGGATGTGCATCAACATGCTCCATGGACTAAATATTTCTTATTAACGCCAATTAAATCATGAGGGGGGATTCTACACCTCATGAACCACGCTCAAATAAATATAAATAAATTATCGTACAAATAATAATAACCTTGTAGGTCTTTGGTTTAATCGTATGATCTAGACAAGACTATTATTATTTGTCGACGAAAAGTCAAAACAACCACAAATATTAGAGGGGAAGAGAAAGTAAATTTACCAAATTAAGCCTATGGAATATATTGAGACTTCACCTTCAACCCAAGCTTAAAAGAAAGGGAAATTATCAATCATATACCCTTAAGTGTCACCGGTATCAAACGTACTACAACACTTTTCACTTGTATCACTCGTATACCCTAAGTTGACAAAACGCTTCTGCCGTCCACTATTCCGTTAATTGCCGTTAGAAAGTTAACCGAATTATGGTAAATTGACTATTTTGCCCTTAAAACTTAAAATAAATAAAAAGATAAATGTACCTTAAAAATTAACATAAATTTTCAATACACAATTTTTTTTAATTTTGTTATTAACAATATATTTTTTTATTAAAAAATATAAATTATTAATGATACATATTATTAATAATTATCTATAAAAATATCCATATTATACCATAAAACTTTTGTTAACAAGATATTATTTATAATTATACATATTATATCATAAAAAATTTCAGTTGGAGCTTGGAGGAGTAGATCTTCAAAAATTTAGGTTAAATTTTAAAGGAGTAGATTCGGTTGTAAAGTATTTTTTTAAGTAATTATTAACAATTATTAGATAAATGGGATGACATGTCATTTTTTACTAGGTAAATGGAATGACATGTCGTTTATTTAATCAAAGTTTAAAAAGACTAAATTACCCTTGTCATTGCAAAATTAATTAACGGAATGGTGGACGGCAGAAGCGTTTTGTCAACTTAGGGTGTACGAGTGATACAAGTGAAAAGTATTATAGTACGTTTGATACCGGTGACACTTAAGGGTATATGACTGATAATTTCCCTAAAAGAAAATTAGCTACTCATTTTTGAACTAGGGGTAAAATGGAAATTTATTAAAATACGTAGAAAATACAAGAAGGAGAAGGAATTATAAAAATCTAAGCTTAGAAATGAATTTAGGGATATCAAATTAGGGGGGAAGAGCCCTTTTTTATAGATACATTGAGTGAATCGTGACCATCGGATTAAAACACCCGGACGTCAGATCACGCCATCGTCAACAAATAACAACAACGTTTGAACAGTAACACGGTTTGACCACGGTTTGCACAATAATACTATTTATACAGTAACGCGGTTTGAATAGTAAATAATCTCATGTATGTGCATGTACCGTACACAAGATTTTTGCTCCACTGAAATGCTGTCACGTCATTGATCCACAGTGCATAAGAAATTTAACCCAATAAGATTGTGACACATCATCGGTCAATACCACGTCATCGGTCAACACCACATAAGCAGTCAATGCCACATTATTTGTCCAATCAAATGCTGCCACACGTGTCGATACATCATCTCAATGCCATGTCATCGGTCCAACGCCATGTCATCGTAATTATATACGAACAAAGGTCGTGAACATTATCACGAATAAGATCAGATATGTGAATGGCATTTTTCCATTAATGCTCCTCCTAAGGTTTTCGACATCCGAGTTCAAATGCGACGTTTTCATTCGATTACTGCTCATTGTGAAACGATCGTGATGCCCCTAAAATACATAAAATACCTAATTATAATGAAACACACATAATTAAATAACAAAATACTTAAATAAATAAAAATAGCAATGTAAGTGAGACTTGAAGTATAAAATGATGATTTTCTCCTTTATAAATATACACTTTCTAACACTCAACATCCATCAATGTTTGTCAATCGACAAAAAATGTTATTATAATGTAATGCAGAACATATCATTAGATATGTGGAATTCTACTTAGTTTGATAGTCTTGCATAGTTTCCTACTAGCAATAACACCTAATTTACATACATTCTCATCAAATGTCGATTTCCTTGTAGTTGATCCTTACCAAAAAAAAAAAACTCTCATGAACGTTTGCAATCAGATCACCAATCACGCCTAAACCATCCTTTACAATCAAATTCAAAATGTAGGCACAATAATGAACATGAAACATTTGTCCGCCCAAGATGAGATCATTTTTATCAAGTGCCAACCACATAAAATTAATCATAAGACCATTAATAGCAGCATTGTCAATAATGATGGAGGATAAATTACGCTCAATGTTGAGCTCCAACAATGAATCTGTTAATTTATCACAAAGCATTTGGCTTAGCTGAGAACTAGACACTTCCAAAAGCTTAAAAAAGAAAAAAAAAATCAACAGTTAATATTAATGTATTAAAAATATTTCAAGCATAAAAATATTTTGACTACAATTTTACCTCAAAAGTACACTCTATAATACCCAAGTGTCATCAACAAAGTACAAAGTGATTGTCATATATGCTTTTGTTCGATTTTCTACAATCCACATATTAGTTGTAATAGTGATTTTACCTTGAGTTTGCTCCAACACATTGATATATTTGGCCCTTTCACACCCATATGTATCCAAAAATCTCTTTGTTGATTGTATTTCGAAATAGTGGCTTTCACAATTGATTTAGAGAAGACACAACAACCCTAAACCCTTGATGCTCTACAATACCCAAAGGGTACTTATGCATGAAAATTGCATGAGCCATTTTTCTTATTGTAACATCAGGATCAAAATGAGTTTCTACCACGATTTTTCCTTTTTGTCTGGCAACTTTCTTCGTCGATGGGAATTCTGTGACCTTCGTTTTCCTTTTTCGCAGTGAGCTCTCCACGATTGTAGTCTTGCTTCAGTGCTATGTGATCGAGAATGAAAACACACAAAATGACTCAAATCAATGAAATCAGAAGCAATTTGAAATAAATAAATAAGTAAATTAACATGCAAATTTCAAAAAATAAAAAATAAAAAAGTAAAAATCGTCGAGGCAGGAGTAGTATGGCTGAGTGTTGTTGAGTGATGATAAACTGCGGTGGCTGACAAGCTGTTAGTGACGACGAATGGTAGCGGCTGATAGGCCGTTAGAGTTTTTAATTTTCTTTTGAGTGAATAAGGATTGACTCGATTAAGGGGAATTAATAAATAGATTTAATTTATTTTTTTAATATTTATTTTTGAGTCAGGTTAAATGACCCAACAATATCTTTGAACTTGAATCCAAAAATTTTTTGAGACTTGGGGACTCATCTTCAAAATAGAGCCAATATATATATATATATTTTTTCATAGACTCATTAGTGCGTGGTTCTGCAGCTCCCCGAACCAAAATAAAAAATTAGAAAACCAGACCTCAAAAGCTACACTAAATTCTAAATTTTAATAAATCACTTTTAAGTTTAATATTTTTTTTAGTATTTTTGTTATTTTATTCCTATATAAAAAGGTAAAAAATTTTACTACATATAAAATACAACTTCTCACAAATTTATGGGTCTAAATAAAATCTATATCTGAATTTAGCAGAGCATGTAAGGTAGCAACTCCCACCAGTGAGAACTCTTTTAACTTAAATATTCACAAGTCACGACCAGGTAGTGCAAGCACAAAAAGACGAACGTGCACTTCAATACACACCACAAACGCTTGGCCATAACTAAAAGTGAAGACATAAAAAAATGAAGGGCGTCTACGGTCTCCAACATGATTGGGAAGGCTTTGTTATTGTGCGTATAAAATAAAATAAATAAAAGAAAAAAATTTATACTAGAAGCTTCTCCTCTCTCTCTAAAGTCTAAACAAGGTAGGGTTTTTTGAGGGTTTAATACAGAATCTCGTTAAACCCCCAATAGCGAAGCAAACAGAAAAATCGAACCTTTGACACTGAGAGCTAACAAAGAAACCCTAATTCGAGTAAAGAGCCTCAGAAAGAATCATAAATGGTTCGCTCTAACGGAGCTAGACTTCTTCGTTCTTGGACTCGAAATCTGAATCTTCTCGAAGATTCTAGAGATTCAGTAAGTCCCCTTCTCTTTTTCTCGTGTTCAGGATTGATCTGGGTTTAAGCTTTTCTTAAGTTCGATAACTCTGTTAAATTTAACAAATGTGTTAATTGCAGATAATAAAGACAGTAATTGGAGGTTGCAGCAAGAGCTTCAGCACTGGCCCTTGTAATCAATTTAGGGTTTCTGGCAATTTTTCGCTTAAAAATGGTATCTTCGAATTATTCTTTTCGACTATTGGATTTTTATATATTCTTTAGCGAAAATTTTGTTTTTATGAGTTGAATGTTATGATCGTGTATTGAATACATTACATGTTTGGAATTGCAGCTAATAATCATAGAAACTGGTTGCTGCTGAGGCTTCTGAATTCGAATTTGGGTGGGATGAGGTCTATTCATGGCACCGGTAATAAAGAGAGTTTATTTTATTTGTTTGATTTAGGATTATTTAACTGTATTGCCGGTTTTGTGGAGACAAAATTTGGACGTTGGCTACTGTCTTTTTATACTTTTATTTTCTATTTTTGAAATTTGGGATTCAGCCTCTATGTCTGCGAGAGACTATTATGATGTACTTGGTGTGAACAAGAACGCCACTGCATCGGAAATAAAGAAAGCTTATTATGGGGTAAGTCTTGGTCTCGCTGCCTTTGTTTATGTTTGAATTGCTTATGGGAAAATATTTTTTTCTTAAAGGTCATTTAGCTTGGTTTTGTGCAGTTTTATTTATTTTATTCATAAATTATATGCAGCTTGCAAAGAAGCTCCATCCAGATACAAATAAAGATGATCCTGAAGCTGAAAAGAAATTTCAGGAAGTTTCAAAGGCATATGAAGTAAGTTTACTAAAAATATAGAGCTATTAAGGTTTGATAGCTGCTCTTGCTCATTATTAATTTCCATGATTGACTCAACAAAGCCTCTTGTTTGTGATGTTGTAGGTTCTAAAAGATGATGAGAAGCGCTCAGTTTATGATCAGGTACCTCATTTCTTGTATTTATATTGTAAACAGTCTAGATTTTAGATCAGATAGCTCATTAAAATTATTCATATTTTACATTGTAAAGTTTTTTGTAAATAAATGGATGAATGCTTTACTATCAATATCTACTATATAAGTACAAGGAATTGGAGTGAAATGACACCCGAGGCATGTCATCATCTTGATTGGTTGTCCTCATTTATATAGGTTGGCCATGAAGCATTTGTGCACCAAGAAACCAATGGTAGTCCAGGTCATGAAGGTGGTTTCGGAAATCCATTCCAGGACATCTTCAATATGGAGAATGTAAGGATAGAATTATTAGAATGATTTTTCCTCATTTAATTTTCTTAGTTACATTGTCTTTATTTTGTGTGTAATGTGATCTGATGATGGAATACCTGCAATTCTATAGACCCATTTGTATGTCTCTAGAATATCTGATTTTTTGGAGAAAGTTTCACCTTGGAAATCTAATCTGATTTTTGTGCTACATTGATAAACAGATTTTCAACTTTAGAGATATTTTCAGAAATAGGATGAGTGGCCAAGATGTAAAGGTTGTCATTCTACTTTCTGTTTCTACATGTTGGTTCTTTATATTTGTGCTTCAAAATTGAATTGTTGACACATTTCTTATTTATCAATGAGTAGGTTGCTGTTGAGCTATCCTTCATGGAAGCTGTTCAGGGATGTACCAAAACTGTTACATTTCAAACGGAGTTGCCTTGTGAAGCTTGTGGTATGCTTATTTTCTGTCATATATCAATTAGGTTGGAAGCGAGATTCCAAGTTTAATTCCTTTTCTTTTCTACTGTTTCTGCATTTGTTTCAGGTGGGGAAGGCGTCCCTCCTGGAGTGAAACCTGAAAAATGTAGGCGCTGTAAGGGCTCTGGCATGGTTAGTTCTACTAGAGTTAAATATGCGTACAAACAGACTCATATTTACTCAAGTCACTTGTATATGTTACCTGTGACATTTAGGTCATTTCATAATATCATAATCATTAATACGGAAATACTAAGTTGTTGAGTTCCTCTTATGCTTTTGCTACATCACAGGAGTCCATACATTCTGGCTTTATGAGCATTAATCAAACTTGCCGACAATGTGGTGGAACAGGCCATATTATCACGGTATAGTATACTGCTCCACTGACCTCATTTTCAGCATATTCCCTTCTTTTTTATTCTGTTAATATATCTCTCGGTTATGATCAGACTAGGATCATACTCTTAAGTGAAATCATTTAAATTGGCATTTTCTTGGCATAATTGTGAACGCTAATTTATCAAGTCATTGGCATTGTTGTTGAACTTTGTTTTTCCAACTAAAAAAAGAAAAATCTCTAATATTATTGTTGGCATCAGAACTGGTGCAAGTCATGCAAAGGAGCTAGAGTACTGAAGGGATCAAAGTCAGTGAAATTGGATATTATGCCAGGTATTGTTTGGATTTTGAAGCATTGGTGATTGCTTTGGTTATTGTTTAATTATTTCATTATGATCTATTTCTGTGGGCTCACATGATCCCCTGCAGAGACAGATTATTTGTGTTGAAAGTCTGACATCTAAAATAGTTTTTTTTTCTTTTTAAAAAAATAAATATTCCAAGTTTTCATACAAGACATCTCAAACCAATGCAAATTCTCTTTTTCTTTTGGTCCTTGATTATGGGAGTTATCTTTCACCCTCTTTTGTTTGGCTCCAATGCTGGAGCTAGGGACTCTGAGGGAGCTTTTCTTATTTGTAGTTTTGATCTGGAAATGCCACCAGAAGTTGTAAAAGCAAACTATGGAGAATGTATTTCAGCTTGTATTTTTGGTTGTACCTAGTTCGAATACTTCCTTTAGAGGCGATTACTTGAGACACAGAGACTCGAATGTTCTGTTATTGAATATGACGAGATAGGAAGAACTTGAGTTTTGAAACTGCACAACCTGGATATGGCAAGCGTTGGGGGACATTTTTTCATGCTTTTAGAATTTGCAATCTTCAATCTATAATTAGTCTCCATATTGTAAATATACTTCATTACCATTTCTGTGCCAATTACAGAATTGCATTCCCTCACTTATTATGCAATCCACATTAGGTATCCCAATTGTTATCAATTAGGCTATGAATTATTTGCTATCTACAGGAGTTGACAACAATGAGACATTGAAGGTTTTTAGAAGTGGTGGAGCAGATCCTGATGGAAATCAACCTGGGGATCTTTATGTTACAATCAAGGTGATTCTCTTAGCTTCTTCTATTTGTTATCATGTTACATTCGAGTGCTATTGATTTTGATTGATAATTACACTCCTTCCTTGTTTCCCCCCCTTTTTTTTTTGGTTGGGTGTTCTGCAGGTCAGGGAAGACCCAGTTTTCCGCAGAGAAGGTGCTAACATTCATGTAGATTCTGTTTTAAGTGTCACTCAGGTAAAATATTTTAGTATTTTTTATATAATAGATATTCTTTATTCTTTGTTTGTATCCAGAAGGAACAGATATCAATCATGGAATGAGCTAAGTTATGCCTGCAGTAACCGGCTGATAGTTCATTCCTTCATCGATTTATGGGAAATCAATGGATTTCTGTTGTGCAGGCTATTTTGGGAGGAACTATTCAAGTCCCAACTCTCACTGGAGATGTTGTACTCAAGGTTTGTTGAAACATTTAAACATCTATATATTTATTTATTGTTTATTTTTTTGGTGACCATTACTTTCCTTTAATCTTATATTGGGAAAATAAAATAAATTTGTTTTATCTTTAGGTCCGCCCTGGAACGCAACCTGGTCAGAAAGTGGTTCTGAAGAACAAAGGTTCAAAGACTACACTAATGCTCTCTGTTCTTGTTGCATCTGCTTTAGGCAATTTCTTTTGCAACAAGTTTCTTGGTTTCCTCAAAAGTTGATTTAGTTGGCGTTGAAGATTTATTCTAGACGTGTAACATTTTCATCATATGTAGTATTAACTATTCTTCTGAGTTACTCTTCTTTTTATTTTTTTCCTCTCAGGGATTAAAACAAGGAACTCTTTCTCATTTGGTGATCAATATGTGCACTTCAATGTCAGCATTCCAACGTAAGTTCCCTCCCCCTGTACAGTATTATGTACGATGAGTATTTTATGATTGCATTAACGTCCATGACTCTTTTCTGACACCCAAATATCTTAGTACTGCAGGGAGGAGCAATAATTACCGTAGTGTGACACACTTATAGTTTGAAAGTGTTGCTAATAATATTGAAGAAAATTTATGATTGCAATACCTTATCATTGAAGGTTTTTCGTACAGGAACCTGACCCAGAGACAACGTGAATTGATTGAAGAGTTTGCTAAAGAAGAGCGAGGTGAATATGATAAGCGTGCTGCGGCAGGGGCATCAAGATGATAGACTGGGATTCCCTCATCCTAGGTCCTGCTTTGGTGTGGCAGAGAACTAGAAAGAAAAGGAGATGGTGTTAGTAATAACCTACCTCTCTTCAAAAAAAAAAAAAAATAACCTACCTGCTTTCGGAAGTTTTGTAGGAGAAATTTTGAGTTGCATTTGACCAATTATTTATTTGTAATTTAATGTAGAATCTCTGCACAAAAATCACAGCAGTATTTATCATTTGAGGCCAAAAGTCGACGACATTGAACTCATTGAAGCTTTTGTATATAAATTTATTTTATTTTTTTATGCATTACGTGAATTGTGCTGTATTTAATCTTTTACGAACAGATTACCGATGTGAGTGTACTTGGTGGATATTTTCTTCCCCAGCCCAGTGAAAGCAAACAAAACATTGATTCGCTTTTAGAACCTTGTTTATTGTAAGCATGCAGCAGGAGGGAAGCACAGTTTGATTTCTAGAACTTCGAATCAACTGGTGGCCCTCGTTGTGTCGATTGAGATTCAAGTTCAGTTAGTTGTATGAATGTCAAATGTGCCTTGAAATACAGCAGTTGTTCTAGTTCATCAACTTTGCATTCCTTTGCTGATTTCAATAGAAGTTCAGGGATGGTGATTGTTCTGCTTGCTGTTGCTGGGATTAGTTGGTTTAAATGTTGGAATAAGAACGTAACAAACCAAGCTTGATGGTGATCACAGAAAGTTAATATGATGCAGGTTTTCAATAGAAGGGATGATAGGTGTTGCCGTTGCGCTTACTGTTATTATAGAAGAATACCAAGCCAGACAGAAACAACTGCATAACTGCTGGAAGATACTCCCGAAAACGAAAGAGGTAAACTAGTTCGACAGTAACTTCCCTTACTGCTAGCAAATCCAGAGATGACAGGAAATAAAATGGATAACCAACCAAAAAGCATCTAAATGAATGCAGCGTTTTCACAACAAACTCTCTGCCTTTGAAGGTAATCTCCTTAAGAAGTTTTGTGGTAATGCAGGAATGTCAATACGGAATCTTGGATGCCTCATCACGAAAGGACCTGCACATAGGAGTAAGATCCAAAGGGGAACTGAGTAAAACACTACAGCAGCCATCAAACAAAAAATTGAGAACGTAGCTGTGGCTCTCGGATCCCGCCAATCTATTAAAGACTGCAGCCTCTCCAATTGACTATCCAAGTCACCATTTAATGTAACCATCCTTGCTGCTATACTTCTCAATCGATCATATCTAGTCGTTAGAATGTGACCTTGCTTGGAAGATGGGAATGTATCAAACTCTTCATCCAGCTCATCAGGATGAGCTTTGTCAGCAAATGATAATTTAATGTCCATATGTGGAGGATGTCTTGGCCTCTTTTTGAACTTCATAATCACAACACCAAATAAGATAAAAAAGAACGTGGGCAAAATCATTTGTGGGAAAAGAACCATAATCACATAGAAGAAATGAACAAAAATTGTTGTCATTGGGTTCTTCCATCGGCGTACTTGATCAAACCAAATCCAAGCAACACCAAATCCATTCAAAAATCTCATGAGTCTTGCAAGATTGGCTTTACCTCTTCTCATGCTCCACATCTGTGAACCTACATCGAGTAAATACTCAACAACCTCTCTCCTTAATGGTGGCTCAGCACGACTCAGCCTTGAGGAGAGCAAATGAGTAGCCTGGTGCCTTAAACTATCAATCTGAAAAACAGAAAGTGGGTTAATGTAATGCATTTTGGGCAAGAGGGGTTGTGAGTAAGTTTGCAGTAGGTTGACAAAAGAAGAACAAGTGAACCTCACAGCCAGCTGAACTTCTCCCATCTTTTTCACCCCATTTGGTAGCAAGGCTACAAGAGGATAAGAATGAGTGTAAATCCTATCAGTTTCAAGTGTAGACAGTCGAATCCTTACCTTGCCAATTCTTGAATCCTTGGCTCCTCCAGGATGTAAATGACAATTATCAAAAACTACTAAAGTAATGACAGTGTAAGGATCATAAACCTCCCAGGTGTATTGCTCATTCCATTTTGGATCAAAGCTGTCAACAACTGTCCTTGTTCTCACCCATTTGTTAGCATATTTAGCCACACAATAAGCATCGGTAGTTCCTCTTCCATCTCTTGATTTCATTGGCAGCAATTCTATAGCACTTAAAATCCCCAACTCCAAAACCCCAATCACTGGCGGCCACAACTGCTTCATCGTGGACCTCAAATCACTGCTATAGTTAGTGGCTTCATCAAAAACATGATACCCGCCATCCAAGGAGAATCTCAAACAAATTCTGCTCGCGAATCTGACATCTTTTTTCTCTTCACCATCAGCAATATTCCTCTCAAGATTATACCAAATGGCAGAGGCAGGCAATGGCAGGAACCTCTTACCAGCCTTCGATAAGGGCAACACTAATCTCCCCAGACATTCCTCTTTATTATCTCCAAGTTTATCCTCCACAGTCAGAATCAAAGGGTCATCAAATGGCTCTGCTGCAACAAACATCAAGTCCTCATTCCAAGTTGGGTTCACAGTTTTTTTTGCTGAAACAGTAGTCTTCAGAACCACATTCCCAAAAATAGCTTTGATGAAAACTTCAGAGTTTGTATTCCTTTGTTTAGGAACCAAATCTTGAGCTTCAATCACATTAACCCTAAGATACCAAAGTTTAGGCGAAACATACACTTTTGAACGACAATTCATAATATTCTCACCACTAACAACAGCTGTATCTGAATGCCAAGCACTGGAAAATGCTTCATCTGCTTGAGTTCCAAACCAAATAGCAAACATCAACTCTCCTCTAGCCCTGCTGCCATCTTTAGCCTCCAATCTTTTCCACTCTGGTGCCAAAGGACTATCCGGTGGAACACGTTTAGGAATATCAGGCATGTCAATCTTAATCTTACCAATAAAATCACCATTGACAATCATCTTATCCTTAACCAATAACTCTACAGATATGGCCTGGAGACGCTCTTTAGTAAAGGCAAAAACTTGGTTCCATTCTGGATTAAGTTTCTTCTCAAAGGGGATAGTTGTTCCCTTATAGTTTCCTATCTTTACTTCAACGTAAGGGTCACAAGTTCCATTCACTTGATTGACTTGCAAATCTCTAGCTCTCACTATCCTTACATACAAAAACTCCATTTGTTCAACAAGGTCGAATGATGATGTGAGCTTTTCCCTGCCGGAGACTCTCCCTCCACCAATTTTCGGTGAGGTCTCCTTCAGTGAAAAGTCTTCTTTCAGCTCTGTCATTGTTTGATTCCTGAAAGGAAGCAAAAAAGACGTAACTGAATCAAATCTTGTCAAATCAAATAGAACTGGAAGCAGTGCATTGTAACTTGGAAGGTAAAAAGAAGCTAACAAAAAGAAAAAACTTGAATAAATATGAAGAAAGAGTTATTGTGTTCTCGAAGTTCACAAATTCTTCAACAATCCACACCAAATAATAAGATCAAGGTACCGCATTTATAGGCTTGTGAGTGAACAGAGGCAGTGGAGAAGATGACATGCATTTTTAATGGCGGTTGATTTCTTTTGTCCATCTATTTCAGATTTTTGCAGCAAAAATAGAACCTTGTAAATATTTCACGGAAACAAGAAACTGATTTTGGAAATAACTTGAGCTTTATATGATTGAGTTGAATAACTGTTTCTTCCTAGAGCTTTAAGCAATCATATTGCTATTGCTTGAGTTATTTAAAATTTCAGTTTTTTTTTTTTTGGGGTCTTTATTGGCTTGGCTTGACGAGCATTGAAAACAATGCGTCAAAGTGATAAAATTATATGGCACCCATATACGACAGTTGAAATAAAAACTTATACATGAAGAGGGAATTATATTTGTGTTGACAATGCAAAACAAACACAACATAAAAAAAAGAAGAAAAGAATTACATATCAAAAGAAAATAAGAGGGTTTACCTTGGAGAGATAAGAGAGTGCTTGTGTCTGTGTGTGTCCTCACAAGAACTCCAGCAGAGACTCCACTTAAGAATCACATAAGTAACAAAAACAAGTCACAATTAAACAACCAAACAGGCACACTAAACACATATATATGAAAATTAGCAAAAGAAAACAGCACAAAGAATACAAACAGCATACCAAATGACAGAGATTGTTAATGGTTACAGTGACTTGTTTTTGTTGTTGTTTGTAAGAAAGAAGAAGTTGAATAAAAACATAAAAACGAAAACATGAGTAATTATGAGAAATTTTTAAAAAACAAAAAAAGAAAAGAGTTTTAAAAGAGGAAATAAAGAGAGGGAAAATCAATTAGGAGAGCGCTGAACCACACTTTCACCGTTTTTGTTTCTTTTTTTGTTTTTAAAAAAGGAAGTCTCTTAAATTTTTATCCTCCTTCTGAGTGTTAAAAATTAGAAGGAAATATGAAGACTGATACAGAAATAAATGAGGATTTTATGACCATAAATATTTTTTATTCAAATCATTTGCAAATTGCAGTTACATAACCTATGGAATGGTAATTTTTCTTTGAGGAGCGCTGCTATATGCCCCGAAATAAACCCCGAATTTGTCCCCCTAATTTGCCAAAACGCTGCGTTTTGAATCGTTCAATTTTCCTTTGTAATTGCAGCTGTGCAGCACGTGTGTGTGAGTTTTAAAACGGTCACTTAAACCGAACGACGTCGCTTCTTCAATTCATTGCAGCTGTGCAGCACGTGTTTGTCCTTCCATTTGCTTTCGTTTCAACCCAAAAATCAACACTGCGGAGCTCGCTTCAATTCCCAAACTGCATTTATTGTTCCTACATTAATTTGTTAAGTTGTTTCATTTTAATTTATGAATCTTGATCTAGCAGACAGTGGGCATTTGTATGTCAATTATTAAATTTTATTTGTTTCAATTTTAACCGTGATAACTAATTGCTAATAATTAATTTACAGAACCGTTAATTAATAATATCTGTTTATATTTTAATTTATTTCTAAACTTAATGAATTAGGGATAAGTAATTAATAATATTTAGTCTATATTTTTATTTGTTTTTAAACTTAACGATTTGGTATAATTAATTAATAATATTTTGAATTATTATAATTTACAGCAATAATAGACTGAGGTTGATGAAGTGGAGAAATTGCAAGATTTAAGTGATGCTAATTTTGTTGGAAATAATGAAATTTTCTTTTCGCTTGTTTTACGATCTTCTGTCCGTTGAACAAGTTGAAATTAGAATTACTAATTAAATAGTTATTAATAAGTCGGACATAATTTTATAAAATATTTAAAACAATACTTCTTATTTTAATAATCCAACATGATAAAAAATAAAAAAAAAAACATCGAAACACAAGCTAGCTTTGATCATGTATTAGGATCATTAGCTGAAAATTAAGTTTGATTGGCATCCTCGAAATTTTGTTGTAGTAATTGTTGGAAATTTACATGATGAACTCCTCTATAATTTATCCAAGGCTGATAGTAAGGGGAAAAAGACATGTTGTGGGAGTGGTTGTTGAGCTAACTGTTGTACAAAAAGTTAAAAAAAAAAAAAGAACACAAATTAATAAATAAATGACAATGAAACAACAGTAATAGTAGGTACATTAATAAAAAAAAAAAATTTACCAGAGCCATATTATTAGCCTCTTGTAAATCTTACAATTCCTCCACTTCATCAACCTCGTCCATTATTGCTGTAAATTATAATAATTTAAAATATTATTAATTAATTATCCCAAATTTATTAAATTTAGAAACAAATAAAAATATATACTTAATATTATTAATTACTTATCCCTAATTCATTAAGTTTAGAAATAAATTAAAATATAAACAGAATATTATTAATTAACTATCACAGTTCAACAAATTAATTATTATAAATTAATTATCATGATTCAGGAAATGAAACAAATAAAATACAATAATTTTGATACAAATACTCACGGTTGAGCAAATTTAAATACAAATCAAACCGTTCAAGATTACAACAGTTCAAGATTTATAAATTTAAAATCAAACCCCTCATGATTCAGCTTACAATCATTAAATGTAGGAACAATAATATACAAATAAATACTTACGGGTTTTGCAACGCAGAAATTCAGCACTCTGGCTTTCACGAATCAGTTGGCGTTTTGAAGTTTCGAAGACCTGTACTTGGAGTTTTGTATTTTGCAATTTGCAGTTTCAGTCTGCAAAGCAGAGTGTTGTGGTTCACGCTTGCGCAAATAGAAGAAGAAGAAAGAAAATGTTCACATGCTCTACAAGTGGAACTAAATGGGAAAGCAATCAAAGCTCTCGAGCCAAAAAGCCAAAAAGCAAAAAAGCAAAGAAGCAATCAACGCAAAAGAAAAGCAGTCAAAGTAAACAAAGAAATCAAACCAAAACGCACCGTTTTGACAATTTTCGGGACGCAGATTCGGGGTTAAAATCTGGGTAAGTAGCATTTTCGTTTTCGTTTTTCTTTTCAAAAAATATTTTTTTTTCATGTAGTCTTTTTAGTTCTAAATGGTTACCTGCGGGTGACTAACAGCCAAAGCCCTCGTCACCTTCACTTCACTGGATAAAGAGATAAAACCTCAGTGTTCTTGTTCCTTTTCACTTGTTTGCCCTGCAACCAAACGACTCAAATCAACGGCAATGGCTTCAATATCGTCATTATCATCTCTAATACTGTCTCAACAAAATCTCATTTTTTCAAAAGCCCACTTCAAAATTCAATCAAGACAACCAATTCTTCACATCAGATTTCCAAAACTCGCTTACTCTTTGCACAATCTCAAGACAGCAAGCATCGAAGACTCTAGTACGAGACTCTTTGCAGTAGCTGAAGAAACTGCATCATCATCATCATCATCGGTTGACACATCTTCGGAGTTTGCTAGGAGGCTTTATGTTGGTAACATTCCTAGAAATATTGATAATGATGAACTTACGAAGATTGTTCAAGAACACGGCGCCGTCGAGAAAGCTGAGGTCTCGTCTTCCCTTATCATCTGATGCTTTGGTGTTAAAAAGCTTTGTTTTTATTTTTTTTATTATCCTGCCTATCTCTGTGTGTGTATTTAAGAATTATCACAAGAAATATTGATTTTAGGATTTTTAAGATATGGTTTAATTTGGCACTTGTGTTGTTATATTCTGCGTACGAACAGAGGAGCTGACAGTGAATTTGTGAGTGTGATTGATTGTTTGAAATGATTAAATTTGTTTCTTTTTGTTTGGAAATATGGTCATGTCTTATGAGAAAACCAAATGCCTAACAAATTTGGAGGGAGTGTAAAAAATCTTATGAATATGGGGTAGTTTACCTAAAGTGCTCATTTTTCATAATTATTTCACTAATTTGTTTAGAGATGTTTGTAGGCAGTGGATTTTCAGACTTACGTAACTTGAGCATTGAGCTTTAGGCTATCGATATAAAGAGTGAATCTTTGAAAATCCAGTTAGACGGACGTGCCTGAGTAACAAAAGGGTGTATCTTTGCTTGTTGGTATGGTAGTTTTGTTATGTAAGGGTATTAAAACACCTGAGATAATCATCTTTTTGACTTTTGTTGTTTCTAGGTTGTTTATGATAAGTACACTGGAAGGAGTCGCCGATTTGCCTTTGTTACGATGAAAACTGTTGAGGATGCAAATGCAGCAATAGAGAAACTGAACGGCACTGTAAGCTTGAGTATATGATATTTTGTTGTTAAAAGTAGGAAGAAAATGCTGATCATTAGATGGTGAATGATTGATCAGTTGAAACACTTTTCTTCAGGAAATTGGTGGACGTGAGATCAAAGTAAACGTCACAGAGAAACCTTTGGCGCAAGTTGATTTGTCCCTCCTCCAGGCAGAGGATTCTAACTTTGTGGACAGTCCGTTCAAAGTTTATGTAGGAAATCTTGCAAAGACAGTGACCTCGGAAACGCTCAGAAATTTTTTCTCTGAGAAGGGACAGGTTCTTAGTGCAAAGGTTTCGCGGGTTCCAGGAACATCAAAATCATCTGGTTTTGGGTTTGTTACCTTCTCTTCAGAAGAGGATGCTGAAGCTGCCATCTCATCTCTTAACAATTCTGTAAGTAGTTTGCTGCCCTTGCCTTTACAAAGCAGATTATTTGGGTCAATAAATTTTAAATTGGAGTTGATAGTTGATAGTTTGCAATGTAAGCAATTTGATTTGTTTCTTATTGTCCATTGTTTGATACTTGTTTTACCTTGCAGCTGCTGGAAGGGCAACAGATTCGTGTAAACAAGGCATAGTATGTGACCCGTGGCAGCATCTATAGGATTCTGGAGAGTGTTCTACTTGTTGCAACCATTGTATTTGAAATGTAAAACACATGAATAAGTAGTATTGTAGTCTCTTTTTTTTTATTGTTATGATGTAGAAGCTTACCGGTTGTCGGTCAAGGGATGTGAAGCGTTCAAGTTCAAGAAAGTGGAGCCAAGCACTTTGTTTGCAGGCTTCACTTCACTTGGGTGATATTCTGAATAGCTCAAACCTTTGCTCTTGTACCTTGCGAATTTCTAATGCCATTTTAGCTTTAATGACAATCACGATTGAGAATTTTTTTTTTTTTGGAAGTTGATATTGGGAATTGCGTTAAATTTTCAAATAATTACTTATTTGACAATATGGCACCCAAAATATGTTTAGTAACTCAATTCTGAAAGTGATTATTAAACCAACTGACTTTCAAATATTAATTTATTAAATAAAATTTGTTTATAATGGAAATAACATAATTTGTCGATCTTAGTCATTTTATTGCGCATGTGTGGATTTATAATTAATATAGTAAATTATAAATTATTTAATAAGAGATTATAAAATAATCTAAAGTTACCAAACATGTGTACAAAATATTTGAAATGTTGACAGTTATCCAAATTTATGTCAAAATTAACTATATAGGAAGCTAATGCAATCCCAATCATACGATTCATACCATCCTCAGTCAAGTTGTACTGTTGTTGTTGCCTAATTTATTTAAATTTTTTTTAATTGGATTGGTTAAATAAATAAAATCTACTTATTTTAGTTATTTGTGGGCAAAATCCAACTATTGACGAAAGGGTAATTTCCTTGCCTGACCCTAACTGTGGACAGAAATTGTGGGACTCTGGTGGCAGAAGTCGTAAATAAGGTCAGCAGTGAAGGGGTTTTAATAAATGCGAAGAGGCAAAAAATTCATTTACACTCAGAATTGGCGCCTTTGATGGGTTTCCCGCGCCAAGGCGAACGTTACATTTAGTTGAGGGAGAATGCAATCCTCTCCAATTCAAGAAAAATCATAAATTAAAATTAAACCCTAAAACAAAAGACTCTCCAGTAGTGATACCTACACACAGTCCGTCTCTTAAATCGTAATCGTAATCGTGATCGTAACAATAGAGAAAGGATGTTTTATTCGCAAACGTTTCTAGCTCGAAAGGGCCCACTGGGCACCGTCTGGTGCGCCGCTCATCTTCAGCACCGCCTCAAGAAGTCTCACTACACCTCCACCAATATCCCCTCCACTGTCGGTCCGTGTTTCCTCCTTCTTCTTTTTTTTTTCCAACTTAATTATATCAATTTTTCTATCTTGCTAACTAATCTTGTAGCATTACGAATTTTACACAATAATAATATTCAGATTTTTTTTTGTTTTCTTTTGAACGAAAGATTCAATCTTTAGGTTATTGACTCGTTTTATTTGTCTACTTATGTTCTTTGATAATCTTTTTGAGTAAATTCTATTCCACGTAAATGTGAGGGAAAAACATGTTATTTTGGTGATGAATAAGATGTTTCATCTTTTGTTTGCCTCTTCCTCTCCCTCTTTAGTTTTAGCCGAGGGTTTTAGTTTTGTTACTCACTCTAATAATATGTATTTTCTTTTTGTTTGTTGTTCTGGTCTTCTGGCTGATGTCATTATTGATTGCTTGGTAAATGCTAGAGAATTGATTGGAACAAACAATGCGTTTATTGGCATTGGGATCTTTTCTTGATTTTCTGATCATTTGTGCCAATGTGTGTTTCAGACCACATAATGTGCCCTGATGTTCCGATTGCATTGAGAATGTCGGGGCACCTCCTGTTAGGCGTGGTTCGGATATACTCAAAGAAAGTCGACTATCTGTATCATGACTGTAATGTTTTCTTGATTAGCTTAAGAAAAACGTTCTCTACTGTTAGTGTTAATTTGCCTGAGGATGCCACACATGCACCCGCTCATACTGTCACTTTGCCTCAAAAATTCAATCTTGACGCCGTGGATTTGGATGATCACATTTTTTATGATGAATACGATAATCATCTCAGGAGTCAGGAGGACATCACACTTACAGGTCTCTTATTCATTTTAGTATTTATTTGTATTTTTGTATTAGTTTGTTTTCACTTTAAGTGGTACACATGTATTGCTTACCATGCATTTATTTTCAGATCAAATTCCTGTTGGCAGAGATGTCTATGTTGCCATAACGTTTGATGAGGTTAAGCCCCACCCCTCTCTCTCTCTGCCCCCCACTCCCCAAAAAAAATAGCAAGTTGCTTTATCTTGTGTATTTATTGTTTGAATTTTGAGGTATTGGGATTGCATCCTAGCTGATAGAAACCTAAATTGGTGTAGGATATTATGATGGATTCAACACACCCACCGGAAGACATTCCTGATTCAGGGGTGAGCCAAATGCAGGAGGAGTATGTCCCAAGTGCTTTTTTAAGTCATATTTTGAATTACATTTTTCTATTTAATTCCAGTTTCGGAACCACTTTGACATCTATTGTTCCGTTGTTTACAGCATTCTCCGCGCATCCCCCTCTGATGCTGATGTGGGCATTCAAGACCCTGGTCTGAGTAATCAGACAAAAGTGCTTAATGTGACTGAGGATATCCAAGATCCTGGTGCAAGTAATCAGGGAGAACTACCTACCGATACTGAGGGTCTCCAAGAACCTGGTCCAAGTAATCCGACAGAAGTGCTCGGGGAAATGGTCAAGCTTCAAGAACCTGGTCCAAGCAATCAAACAGAAGTTCTTAGGGAAACAGTGAATTTTGAAGAACCCGGTCTGAGCAACCAGACAGAAGTTCTTCATAGGTCTCCTGATCACACTTCTCCTCCAAAATTTCCAGAAGTTGAAGTTATGCGTGACACTCACCATGATTTTAGTGCCGGAGATCTATCACCACTGTTTCTAGATGTTGCAAAGGATATAACAGAGCCAATTGTATCTTCACACCACTTTTCGAATGAGAAGGAAATTCAAACTCCAGCTTTGGAGGATCTATTAGCTTCCGGAGGGCAGCCCTTGCAGTTTCAGCAACATACAGAACCACCAGCTTCTGCTTTTACGCCAGAGGTCCTAGGGGGTTCTGATACTCATGTTTCCTGTGGTGTGTGTTTTTCTTCTTACCATTTCATCTATGCATGAAGTGTATGTGTCATCAGCAGTCATCTTGTTTTGTTTGTGGTTCATGTCTCTTGTTTAATTTTTATCTTGATTTTTCAGGTTATTCGTCTCCTGCACTGGTCATCCGGTCAACTCCTCCTGAACAGCAACAAAAGCAGAGAGCGCGGAAAAGAATTCGTCTTGATAAGGCCTTGGTGTTGCCTAATAAGTAAGATTAATTGTATAGTTCGTGTTAATATTATCATCGTCTGTTCTTTTAGTACCTTTAATTCGTCTTGAGAAGTTCTTGGTGTTGCCTGATAAGTAAGATTGATCATATAGTTCATGTTGGGATTATCATTCTCTGGTCTTCTTTTAGCACCACTTAATGACGCAAGGTTGTGGACAGATTTATGAAAAAGGCACTTGAAGATTCTACTGATTTATTAAGGAAGAAGAGAAATATGCCGATCAATAATTTAGGGGTGTGGAAATTGAATAACAGGGTAAGAAAAGAACAGGTTTTTCATGAGCCTTTACTAACTGGTGAGTAAATCTTTCCTTCTGCATTTTTCCATATTTGCTTTCTTCCAGGTTAAAGAATTTGGATTTACGGAAAATATGATGTCTGATTAACTGCAGGTTCATGTGTGGATATCTGTAATATCTTCAAAAAGGATTACATCTCTGCCAAACCCCATTTGGTTGCTACAGCCATGGAGGAAGGAAACTCAGAGCCTATGATTGTAGATTCTCCTGCTCCTGAGACTGAAGCTATCCCAGAACCAAGTGCTGCCAAATCTGCTCCTCATGCAGCTGAAGATATCCAAGAACCTAGGGTTTCAGAGTCTCATGCTTCAGTGCCTGAAATTGAAATGGAAATCGGACAACTAAGACACGATGATAGCAACATTGGCAATGATTATTTGCCTGAATTAATGCCCTCTCCAGCTACAGTTGTGCATTCTCCCTTTAGAAGAGATGACCAGACTTATTCCTCAACTAAAAGTTTTGAATCTGAGTCGGTGCCAACTGGAACTCATGGATCTGAGCTTGAAACACCAATTGTTCTTTCAGAGGAGCGGTTAGGTCTTGAGACCACCGGGCTGTCGGATATTCCTGAGTTGATAAATTCTGCAGAAGCTGATGTAAGTACTTGTGTGTCTATTAAACCGCTGGTTCTGAGCTGTGTCTTACTTGATGATATACAGGTGTCTCTTTCTTTTTTCAACTATTAAATGCATTCTGCTATTAGCAGTTAAAAACCATGGTTCTGTCTGCTTTGATATGTGATGAATATGATATTAGGCTTGAATGCTTGCATCATCTCAGCCCATTGCTGCTAAATTAGTTATAGGACCTTGGCTAATTGATTACTCAACTGACACTGAACTGTAATGCCATAGGATCTTTCTTTTCTGGAAGCAGATAACAATACGCCAACAGGTAAGCAGTTTGATTTTCTTGGTTTCTTCAATGATGTTGAGAAGATGTTAAATGCAGAAATTAGTAGATGCCTATGTTTGGTTTTGTGTATGGTAGATCCATAACACAGTTGTTAATGGCAGGATCCCAAGCACGTCAAGGAGTTGAGTCGTTGTCTCTGAGAACTCGGTAATGCCATTTATTTTGAAAATAAGAAATTTTGATTCTGGAGGACAATTTACCTTTTGTCAGAAGTTAATCTATTTTGTCATTGTTATGCAGGGCTGTGGTACAGTATCTTCAAAGACAATCTCCGATTACCCCAGCCTCTGAAGGTTCCACTGATCTCAGTTTGAACAAGATCTTACAAGGCAAAACAAGGAACTTATGTGCACGAATGTTCTTTGAGACATTGGTAAGTATTATAAACTCTCTTAAACATATGTATGGATTGAACCATTATTTGGTATATTGCAGTTAAAAAATTTCTTTTTAAATAGTATTGTTGACTGCACCTATGATTTCCTGGTCGACTACAGGTTTTGAAGAGTTATGGACTTGTTGATGTGGAACAAGAAGAGCCTTATGGTGATATTACTTTGAAGTTGACTCCTACACTGTCAAAGACCGATATATGATGCTAGTACATAGAAATCATCTGTTAAGCTTTCGGTAAATTTTGAAGGAAGTGGGGGAAAGGAAAATTTTGATGTTAATAAGGCTGCTTTATGTTCTGCTAAATTATAGTTCCCCGGCGCCCCGGGGGGGCGCGGGGGGGAATTTTGTAGATTTTGTAAAGATTCGTAGTCTCAAATCGCTTACGAAGCTGCTGAAGTTGATGCTAATTTAATCTAATCAACTGTATGGATATGGGTTACTGTAATTATGTTGGCTCATTGGTTTGTCTCATATTTTACCAATAAAATGATTAGTTTTGGAGTTTTGACTTTGGGAGATTTTTAAGGTTCACATTTCTGAAATTAATACGTGCATACCCAAACAGCCAAACTTTACAGTCGCAACAGTATTCAGTACCATGTAATCTCTCGTTGTGCCTTTTCATGTATCAACCAAGAATCAAAATCTCTTCAGGAACAGGGCTGATACGCTTAACAGTTGAGATTTATAATTTTAAAATGCAATGTCATCAGTAGACACTTTATTTCATTGGCCACTGAAGTGCAACGACACTAGCCAGCATTAACAAGATGCATATAAAACCGGCAAAAATGCCAAGATAGACTGAAACCAGCCATATAGGATTGTTTGTGCATCCTATAAATGGGAAACCATCAGAACTTAATCAGCAGAAAGAAGGGCTTTGATTTTGTGCTCGAGATGGGCTTCATGGTCTTCAAGACGACCGATGATTGTGTCATTTTCCCAGCGGATGAGTGTCGGAACTCCCGTCAGTTTGAACCTTGAATCAACCCTGAATGGGTGCTGAGGATTCCTCCATGTTGGTCTATCCCCAACATAAGCCTGCAGCAGTGCGATGTCATCTGGTGAAGCTTCCAGCGTTTTGTAGATTACGGGTTCAGCTCTCACGCAATCTAAAACAGTGCACAGGGACAAAAACAAATTATAACCACCAAGTGGCTTTTTGCAATATCAAATATCAAAAGTAGAAGAGACGACTATTTTTTAAAACTCCTTTGCTTCACTAGAGACAGTCCAACGGTAGGTAAGTTGAACAAGGTACACTCTCAAAGTTGATTCCAATCGAACTATAAATCCAAATTACTTAAAAGTTATCTTTAGAAAAAATTACGATTGATATATATATATATATATATTTTCCCATTTGGTACTTTTGTGTTCCACTACGAATGAATGTACAGCAGTACTTACGCTTCTGCGAGCATTAACCATACCGTATCCATAGTTCATGAATCTCCTAATAATACCTTTACTACTAATCAATACAAAGGAATGTATAGTTAATCATATTGATTGAAAACACAGGGAAATAGAAAATTAAAAAAGAAAAACTACAATTACGTACTTACAGCGGTAGGATTACTTTAAAAAAGGCAAAAATGAAACACCCTAAGCATGAAGAAAAAAGAATTACAAAGAAAAATTCAGAAAGGACGTACCAGGGCACCAGCTGAGAGAAGTAGAGGGATCTTTGTCAGCGAGAAAAAGAATGAAATTGGCTTTATTTTTGGGCGCCTCCGATTTGAACTTGTCAAAGACATTGTCGAAGCTTGAGACTGTTGCGTCCGATAACTTGAGCGGCATTTGGATTTGGCCTCCTTTCGATTTCTATGAACTATAAAGCTCGAGGAATTCGATTCTAGCTTATGCCGAACGCGTAATTCCATCCATTACTGTTCAATTCCTTAAATGCCCCTGAGACGAATCGAAACTCGATTGCGGGTGCCTTGTTTTTGGTGAAATTACAAACATGGATATAGTTTGTTATATTTTGTTATTTTTCCCTGCAGACGAGACGAGACGAGACGAGACGAGACGAGAGCGGCGAGACACTTCATTTCCACCAACCACCAAGAGCTACTGCCACGCGTCCGTGAAAGAAAATTATTCATTTCAATTAATTTCCACGAGTACGATGGGAATGGCCACAAGTCCACCAAGAGCTACTGCCACAAGTCCAAAATCCAAATAATATTTTAATACACGCTTAATTTCTTTAATCCATCAATTCTTTTCCTTGCACAGCAAGTTTATTTGACTTGTGTTCTTGACTCTTCCATCGGCTTTTGGATTTTGGACTACAGAATTAATAATTAATAATGTTGTCTATGTATGTACAGGAGACAAGATATATTATCAAATTTTGACGTGGACAAATAAAAGCTTCTCCGGTACTCGATATCTTTAAGTCTTTTCCTTGCTCAGCAAGTTCATTGACTTTGGTCTGTACATCCAGTTCTCTTTTATCTTTTGCTTTATATATAGCTTAGAGAATCCATCCATCCATCTAATTTGTTAATTCATCGGTCGTATGCTTCCTCCAATCATACGATATATATCAATCTTCTTCTTCTTTTTCTCATCAAATTTAATTTTCTGTAGGTAATTAATTGAAGCACAAGAAAAGAGAAGAGAAGAGAAGAGAAGAGAGAATAGGCAAAATTAATAATATATTGTACGAATAAATGACGACGGGCTTCTTTTCGGTCATTTCCAACTGTTTTATGCGAGGACGAGTTTCCAATGATGCAAACGCCAGCTCAAATGTGAAAGCGGAAGTGAAGGGTTCTTCATCAGTTGATGTTGATCAGAAGAAGCGTAAGGGCAAATCATCTAGATCTAGTAATAAGCCTCCAATCCTAGTTTCTTACTTCCCAGTCAATTCTAACATGAACATGTCTCCCTTGTAGCAGCATACTGTCTGAATTGAAAAGGCCAGCAGATACCACCGCATTGATTTGGTTCAGCCCAAAAATATTGAACCCAACCCATAATCAAGCAGCGCATACAAGGCCAGCCTAATTCAAGATTATATTCACGCCGCGGCATCGTTATTAATTAATTCGTGCTGATCTCATTCTCATGTCAAAATGCATCATGATGATCAAGTGTATTTTGTGTTCTACTGTTCTGCCATTTATGTAATCTTTCATCTTTGTGATATATTAAAAAAATTAAAAAAAAACTCAACAACTGTTCTTAATTAAAATTAAAAAACTGTTTTTAATAATAAATTAAAAACACTCAACAACTGTTGCTGCCCAGGATCGAACTGGGGACCTTTAGTGTGTAAGACTAACGTGATAACCACTACACCACAGCAACCTTGCTGCTTGTCTTTGGCTAGATTCATTTAAACCTATACATAATAAATAATTAAATGATGAAACTATCGACCGACGACAACTCAACGTTTTTGTCTATAAGTTTTTTTTTTTCTAGCTGTATAACATAGCATTGATAATTGAATGCGTAATCATGTAAAATTCAATTTAAAAAAGGTAAAACCCATGATTTATGAGAGAATCCTATTTCATAGTCCATATATTATATATAGTGATTGAAAATAAATAAATTGGACTCATACATGATACATTCTACTTGATCCTTTTTTTTTTTAAGGGAAAAAAAAAATTTAAGCTAGTACTGTATAAAACACAACACAATCCCCTCAATATCGTGATCATTTTACGTGGATAGTTTTTCATTCTTCTTCCAAGCAATTGTTTTATTTTTTCTTCACGTAGAAAATCCTCGTGATGCCAATGTGATATCTTTCTGCCTTGTACACAGATACTCTTGAATTATACTTGGCAGCCCCTATTCTTTGGCTCCTATTTACTTTCATATATATTGTTATTATCATTATTATTTTGGGATTCAATCACTTGAGTTGGGAGATAAACGACTAATTAATGACCAGTAAAGAGCGGTCAACAAGCGAGCCTGCAAGTGGGTGTGTGTGTGTACAAGATCAATATGAGGGACAAAATATAGCTGATTAATTTTGACCGTATACACATACAGTAAACACAAATTAGTCCATGATCCTTATAAAGAAGGGAAACAAAAAAAAAGTTTAGTCTATGATCGATGTTGTCATCTTCTATTGGAAATGCGGCCAAAAGCAATATTTATACACAATGCCGCCTTGCTACACATATATATCTAATCTCATCTCGATATCGAAACATATAATTAATTGCCTTAACTCAAAGTCAAATCTCATCATTCTCAATTACGTTTTGCGATCTCTCAATTAACTTGTTGGTTATATGAAAGACTGTTGTATATCCATAACGAAAACATTAATAAGTTGCTTTGTGCCAAATCCTCTTCGCATGTCTTTGACGATGAAGGATTACTTCTCTTGATAAGGGAAAAAAAAGTATAGTTTTGTTCAAAAAATTAATTGATATTATTTTATACTAACATGAGTAACAGATGCTTTGGGTTAACTTTTGAAAAACAAATTGGTTATGATAAATGCTCATTTAATCTCTATATTTTAATTTTAGTGCCCATTTAATCTCTAAATTTTCGAAAAATGCCTCAAAACACTTTGCTGTCAAATATATTTACCTCAAGATACTTTACTGTTAAATATGTTACAATCTTACATTTTTTTTTTAATCTTTTACAATAATACTCTTGCAACAATATTCTTGACATTAATGTTTTTATCAATAAAAAATTAATTAGAAACTTAACCAATAATTACATATTGGCATACTAAGAAATACATATCAGTACGAAACAACTGAGATTTTATGTACTCTTGCAACAATCTTGCTACATATTATTTATAAATAAATTAATACAAGCTAATTTAAAGCAATGTTTAATACACCTCCAAAAATCTTACCAACAATTCTTTGTAAACAAAAAAGAAGAAGATTAATTTACCAGATCAATTCTAAAATTAAAATAATAAAGAAACTAATCTTGATTTTACTTTAAGGGTTAATTTGATAAATTCACAAATTATTCTTTTTATTAATGTCTTTAAGAATATTGTTACACGTTAAGGGTAATTGGCTTTAATTAATTATTTCAGTGACACGTAATTGTGTGGTTTTATTTGACTCATTTGACTAAAGTAGTGGTAGAAATTAAATTAAATTAATTGTTAATTCAAGTGTTGTTGCTTTCAAGTATACAACAGTCTAAAGCAGGCACGAAAATAATAATAATAATATTAATTGTTAATTTACCATCGGATGATAATATATGGTAAAACTGTTCAATCCTGAATTTGTCACTCGTTCAAGCAATAGTGAAAAATAACATTTTAAAACGTTAAAAATAATAATAATAAAGGAACATGTGCATTTTTAAATGGTGGTTTCCAAAATACGCATGTTTTGTAATTAAATTATCCGGTTCCCCGCACAGATTTTTAAATCCGAGTCGAACAACAACAATTGTTGGGCTAGCAGAAAATGTATGGGCCGAGCCAACTACAAAATCCAGTAACTCGACAATGGGCTATTTTTAGCCAATACCCAAATCTTTCAACATATTTTATCCCACACCCACTTGTTTTGACAACTACCATTGCACACCCATTCCGTTACTTTTTGCGTTAAATATAAGGACATTGCTGTTATAAAATTAAAAAGACTAAAATACCCCTAAATTGAATCGATTTGGTTGTGCAGATGCTAAAATACTCATTATAATTTATAAAATTTACAATAAAAAAATACAAATATGAGAGTATAATATAATTAAAACTAAACAAAAAACAAATAAACAATTTACCTATAATTTATTCAATTCAATATCTCCATAAAAATCTTATTTTCAAGTGAGGATGATTGGACGAAGCAAAATTTATAATAGAGATCATACTTCAATATATTTAACATTTGAAATGGGGAAGAAAATAAAAAAAGAAAAGATAATGGAGAAGGAAAAGAATGTAATTGTTATTATTGTAGTTCTTACATACTTGTATTTCCCGTTTTACCCTTTTGTTCATTAAACTAACATAGAATTTTAACGTTTTGGGTGTGCAGTGATAGTTGTCAAAACAAGTGGGTGTGGGGTAAAATATGTTGAAACATTTGGGTATTGGTTAAAAATAACCCGATTATCCGGTTCCCCGCACAGATTTTTAAATCCGAGTCGAACGACAACAATTGTTGGGCTAGCAGAAAATGTATGGGCCGACCCAACTACAAAATCCAGTAACTCGACAATGGGCTTGGGCCTCCAAATTGACAACAACTTGTTCACTCGAATAAATAGTAAATCAATTAATAAACAGACAAGAGGTTACATAGCCCATGAAAGTTGAAACTCTCCTAGGGCCACACAGAACAGGAAAACATGAAGAATTCATAAATTCAACAATAGGTCACGTGTACATGAACCGGCACCAGCCCCTCGAGGCCCAAAAAGGCAAAAGCGTGGTTTATGTTAGTTTATTAAAAAAATAATAATAATAATAATTAAAAAAACAAAACACAGTAACACACTTGGCTAATGGTATGCTCTGGCGGCGCGGCCTTTGCCTTTGCCAATTGCCAGTTTGCCTCCTCATCATCCCGAAAAAGTAAACAACTCGAAATCAAACACAAACTCTCGTTTGCTTTCTGTCATTTCTATGTTACTGCTGTTGTTATGCTTATTGTATTCATATGTATTGTGCGTGTATATAGACGCGTTTGGTCTCTCTATTCTGTTCTTCGTAAAAGCTCAGAACACAAACACAAAACTCAAAAACTTAAGAAAAAGATATGGCCCTTCTTTACAGGCTCTCCTTTTCTTCTTCTTCTTCGTCTCCTCTATCTTCAGCTTGCAATAGCATCAAACAATTCAATCCCATTAATCCAAAATCCTTTATTTGTTCTTTACACTTCAACGACACTTCTTCTTCTTCTTCTTCACCGTTTACGGAGAAGCACTCATTCGAACGGTACCAAAGGGACCAATGGGTTTACAGTAGTCTACAGCACAATCGACCAGAACCCACCTCGCCTTCTGTTTCTTTAGATGCAGACTCCATTAGACGAAATGATATCGCATTGCAGTTGCCAGAACTGAAGAAGCTGCTTCAGGTGCTGAGGGAGAAGAGGGAAGAGGACCGTGTTGATGCAGGGAAATGTGGGCCAGGGAATGTCTACCTGGTGGGGACTGGACCTGGAGACCCCGATCTTTTGACTTTAAAGGCCATGAAAGTCATTCAGAAAGCTGACCTTTTGCTGTATGACAGATTGGTTTCAAATGATGTTCTTGATTTGGTTGCCCCTAATGCTAGGCTTCTCTATGTTGGCAAGACTGCTGGGTATCACAGCAGAACCCAGGTTTTTAACTTCTTACCTTTTTTTGTTTTTAACTTCTTACCTTTTTTTCTCTTTCTTTCTCTTTTATTTTATTGTAAAACATTGAGAAATTTTGTTTCATGTTCTTCTGTTTACGTAGTGCGTAACCGAACTGAGCCTGGTTAAGTTTTTCTATTGATTCTCTAGCTCTATTTCTGTTGTTGATTCATTTCTATCCAGATTTTAAGTCTTTTCATTCTTCTGTGGATTGGGCATTTGCGTTTTTGTTCTCTTCTAATCGCTTAATTGATTTCAGCTTGTGGGAGCTTTTGGGAATTGAATGATTGAGGGGTGAATTGGGTTTTTGAGTGGGCGAAAGGATTTTGGTTCTTCTGTTTGGTATCTCTGATTGAAGCCAAAAAAAAAAAATGTTTTTGCAGGAGGAAATACACGAGTTGCTTCTGAGTTTTGCTGAAGCTGGAGCTACTGTTGTGCGACTTAAAGGAGGGGATCCACTGGTGAGATTCTGTTTACTGTGTTATAAATGATTGAACTCTAATATAATCTGCTTAGGAGTGCAATGTCATGTGATGATTAGTAGGAGCTTCCTCTCAAATATGTAAGTTGGCTTTATTTAGGTATTTGGGAGGGGAGGAGAAGAGATGGATTTTCTGCGGCAGAAAGGGATTCAAGTGAAGGTTATCCCAGGTAAATCCCACACCATCGGTGTTTCTCCCATTCCAACAGCATTCCTCTTTTTTTTTTTTTTTTTTTTTTCATTGCTAACTTAACCAAATCAAGTCTTTTTCTGGTTTAATAGTTTGGTTGTTGTACTGGTTGCTTCACAGGTATCACTGCTGCCTCAGGGATAGGAGCAGAGCTGGGGATTCCATTAACTCACCGGGGTGTTGCAAATAGTGTTAGATTTCTCACAGGGCACTCTAGACAAGGTGGAACGGATCCTCTATTTGTAGCTGAAAATGCAGCTGACCCTGATTCTACCTTGGTTGTTTATATGGGCTTATCAACTCTCCCTTCTCTTGCCCTGAAGTTAATGCATCATGGTCTCCCACCACATACCCCGGCAGCTGCAATTGAGAGAGGAACAACACCTCAACAACGCATTGTAAGCATGATCCTCAGTTTGCCTGCTCTCGCATGGGTTTGTATTTATGTTTATGAATGTCCCTCTACTTGTTTCAATCTATTATGTCTATTCATGTGCACGTCTAGATAGGAGTCTTATTTACATTAGTAGTTTATGCACCATGGGCTAGCTTGTGCTCAGCTTTCAATCTATTGAGTAGCTTTTACACACCTGCTGTAACTACATTGTAATCATTACTAAAACATGGCATATGAGTAGACATAATGCATTCAAAAAGTACCTTTAAAGATGGATATAAAAGTAATATAAGCTTTCACATATCACTTTCTGGTGTTGTTGATGGCACTAATTTTACTCCCATCTGTAATTGTGCAGGTTTTTGCAGAACTGAAGGATCTTGCTGATAAAATTGCAGTGGAAGACCTGGTATCTCCAACTTTGATCATCATTGGGAAGGTTGTTTCTCTTTCACCATTTTGGCCGATTTCCTCTAAAGAAGCACCCTGTTTGGCCGAGGCTAAATAGACATTTGAGGAACTCAGAAAGTTACTGCTGTCTATGGTTTTCAATCAGTTCCAATGAGCAAATACCTGTCTAACAAGTCATTTTGTGGTAAAGCTAATTACAGCTGACATACTGGTGTTAAGTCAGGGACAAGCTGAGCTACAGCGGAGATACAAGATTCTTGTTTAGTCTTCCAGATTAATCGACTGAAAGTCCTAATTAAGTTTTGAATATTTCATTCCTAGAGAATAACAGAACGGGGAGCTTTCCTTTCATCCCTGCTAATGAAAATCTAAAAAGTGAGCCCCGTCATCCACTCTTCCATGTTGGGTTGGTTTGAGCTGGGGATGATACAGTCTGAACATTGAGTTAGAAAGTTTTTCCTTAGGAGCCTGATTCTTGAAGGAAGCTGATCAATGTAACTCTTTACAAAAATTTGTAATGTTATGATTTTAATTTATCCAACAAAATTGTTTCGCAACTGTAGTAAAATTGATTTTAATTTATCCAATAAGATTGTTTTGCATCTGTAGTAAATTTTTTTTTTTTACTTGCGTATGGAAGTTCTTGCTTATCAATGACCTGCAGATATGTGCAATCATGCTTGTCTACATAAGCAAGTGGATGATGAGTGCGGGTGAAGAAGCAAGAGATTTGGAAGATGCGCGCCAGTTAAATAAGTGACATTTGTGCGCTGTTTACAAGTCAGTCGCATTTTTTTAATTAATTTTTTTTTGTGGTAACTGAAAATATTTCATTGCCTAATTTCCATCACAAATCTGATTTATTAGTTTCTTTACTAAAAATTACCAAATGCCGTTGCCATCATCTACCCAAACAAGGTTAAAATGCCTTTTCACTAAAAGGCAGTGGCAAAAATGTTGGCTCGTTTGGTTGTTTGAACGAATTGAAAGCAAACCAAACGTGGAGCTGGTAACAGGCTGGAGATGGAAGCTACTTGTTGGCAAAGAAAACAAGCAGGACCTTCCCTTTCTTGAAAGTGCTAGCTCTTTATCCGTTACCGACACATTCCAGTTTTGGATTAAGATGTTTGCCACTTTGCCTCCATGCTGCCGTGAGATCCACAAAACCGAAGTAAAATTACAAAAACAGATGACAAATTCCCAGAATGACAATAAAACACAACTGAAATGGTTCTGGGTCGAGTGAGAGCAATATCATCAAATAACATTTACATTTTATAATAATATATGCCTGTGAATCTGCGGTACATTGGTATGATACAAGGAATGAACAGAGGAACTAATCTGAACTGCAAAAGGAAAAGAGGGAAAAAAAATTCCTATATAAAGAATTAAAGAATATGGTATCCTGTGGAATTTATATGCACACACAAATTTCTAAATATTCTTGCAAAAAGGTCATTGCTTGCCCTGATTTTCTTAAAAAATGATGCTGGAAAGAATCTTCATCGCCCTGAAATCTGTTGCTTTGTAGTTTCCAGAAGGGCTCAAATCCAAGGTGTTTGCCAAAACGTTTCAACTTTCGGCAGCAAAACATATAATTAGCGCAGTGTGATCACCATGTCAGAAGACTTCAAAATTAGATCACAAGGAGGGGTGTGCATGTGAATAATTGCACATACACTCAGGGACAGGATACTTGGTAACATCTCTTCCAGCTTTGCTAGTCCTGAGTTCAGGTTGCCCCAAGGATTCACTGTGCAACTCCTTTATGATTCTGTTGAACTCTGCTTCAGGGAGGGAAGAGTTTAGGAAATAATGAAGCATTTGTCTTTTGTTTGGGGTTATATACTTCTTGTGCCCTGCATAGGCCCTGTGTCCCTGTATCAACATACGATATTAGTTTACTGAAACAGCTAATTAGGTAGAAATTATACAAAAATTATAATCTACTATAGTACAATTGCTAAATAAAATTGGGAGCATTGATAATACCCAAGTAGTAACAATGACTTTACCTGAATTGCATGGCCCATATTTCCTCCATGAGAAGGCATGAAAACATCACTGTTTTCGGAAACAATATAGTCAATAGCGGCCATAAGTGAAGCTTTGTTTGCAAACGGTTCTAGCTCACCAGGCAAGGCAAGATCTTCTTTATTGTATAAATGGGGAAACTCTGTAATTAGTGGCAGTAGGGCCTCTTTTCCACCCAATGGTTCCCCTCCTGCCCAGTATATTCTTGCATTCTTTGGAGCTCCAAGGGCCTTAAGCAACCTGAAATTATATCACAAAGCACAATTCAGAATTCAGCCATCAAATTCATAGATATGAAATATCACATATGCATATTCCAAGAGTAAGTTCTCACCTAGTCACCTCCATGGCGTTCAAGGGGCAGAGACCAGCAAGCTTTCGCTCATGATAAGTCATATTTGACCTGGCAGTTAGAAGCTCTGGCCTTTGTTTCCTCTCATTGCTGATCATCTCGTCATACTCGGGACCAGGAAGACAGCCAGTCCTCACCCATACGTCCTTCTCCATTCTTAAATGAAGAGAAAGGTAGGGTCCTTGGCTTCGCATCCTCTCAGCAAGCTTGTTACCAAGTTGCAAAATTGGTGGGGCAAACCTCAATGCATGAAAAGCCACCTGAATCCAAATGAAGAAGAAGTTAAAAGCTGAAAAATTAAGAACCTCAGACAGATTTTGGAAGAACAATCAGGTGACTATATTAACCACAAACAGGATGTAATGCTACAAATCAAATAGATTGAAAATCCGAAATATGAATCACTAAGCAGCATCGATGATTTGAATCTGTAGCAAATGGTGCAAGTTTCCACATGGAAATAGAAGACAAATGGAAAAATGATCCTAGGATACCTTGCAGCGAAGCTTCTGAAGATCAGAAGGGAGATCTTTAGAGAGCCTTGAATCTAGACCGCGTAAAAGTAGAACCCCTTCTCTGTTCAACTGCCAAAAAAACAAAAACAAAAAAATAGACAATTCACATATCAGATCCACCGACTCCACTGGCATCCACTTAAAGACATTAATTATTAACCAACAGAATGGTCCCAAATCCTATGAACAAAACAAACATGATTCAAGAAATGAAGACATTGAAAATTGGTTTGTTTAGAACAACTGCAACACTACAATTGCTCACAAGACTTGTAAATAAGAAAGTGTCCTTAGTTGCTGAGAACATATTCAATTGAAACAAACATTGTGCCCAACAACCCAATTGTCTAATTTGTGTGAGATTGAAGCCACTAAATCACTGTTGACGGGTTCTTGAGCTTAGGGTACCAACTGAAAAATTATCAGGCCAATGACAATGTTAGGACTTTGTAAAACCTACTGCAATTTGCAGGCCACCAATAAATTCTATGGAAAGAAGAAAAAAGGTATCCTTTTACTATAAGTCAAGCTCTTTTAGTAAACAAATTTGCAAGAGAAATTGAACAATGCATACTTTCAAGTAACAAAATGACAAATAAATCTTACCCTCCTCAGATAACGAGCACGAATCCATTGAGGGGATACATGAAGTGGAGTCCTTTTCTCCTCCACTGGCCTCGTCATTATATGTGTTGATGGCAATGAAGAAACTATCCTCACATCATTTGCAAGCACGCTCTTGAAGTGCTCCAAATCAAATATATCAGAAAATTCACTGCAACCATCAATCAAATAGGAAAAAAAGCATTAAACATCATATTTAGTGGACGTAAATATTGAGGATTGAGCTAATGCTAGGGTCGCAATTTGTTTACCTTTCATCACCCCAAATGACATTGACTTGCAAAATGGGAACAACAAGAGCAGCACCAAGAATCCTAGCAATGACGACAGCATCGACAATCTGATTCCTCTGCTGATTCATCCCACCCGAGACCACCACCAATAAAAACTTTCTCCTATCTTTCACAATCGCATCACTATACTTTCTATACTCACGGCTGAAATGCAGGCAGGGCCTATATCCCATTCCATCCGGTTGCTTCCAGAACTCACTCTCCTCCGCAGAATCTTCAAAGCCTTTTGAGACGAAAGCTTGTGATTCATTAAACCCCTTCAAAATCTCATCTGTTTGTTGACCGCTTTGTTCATCGTTTGAAGCGAAACTCGCATAGGATTTCTCATTTGAAGCAAATGAATCCTGTGGGTTTGTTGTGGAGCAGGGATATGGCGAGAAAGGGATCAAAGGATCAAGGTTAAAGCCAAGCTTTAACATCCCAAAAAGGCCAACAAGAAGGAGAGTCAAGAACCAAAACCTTGGGTTCTTGTAAGAGTTAAATGAAAAGAACTTCCTGCTGAAGCTGCTTTTTGAAGGTTTTTTGGGAGAAACAAGAAGCGATTGAAGTGAAGCAGATGATAAAGAGTTTATTATCTGAGAAGGAACTGAAATGTAAGAGAGCTGCTTCTTTAGTTTTGCCATTGCACAAAGCTAGCTAATGAACTCTTTTCTTTTTGTTGTTCTTCAAAGAAAAACGCCTTCGCTCTTGTCTCAGCGTTTTAACGGCGGGTTTTGTTGTTGAGAAAAGTAGGGGAAGGGGGAAAAAAAAAACGTGTCTTTGGACAGAGGAAATGAGGGAGTGGGCGGCGGGAACGCGAAGTCTAATGGGTCTGTACGCGTTCTTAAAAGACGAGATGGAGGTCATTAGCTCGGGCTCAGCTCAGCTCAGCTCAGCTGGTTTTGAACTTTCTGTTGATTATAAACAATAAAACGTGCTGGTTATATCAAAGCGGGGATTTAATAGTTTAATGCTAGTGGATGCTTGACTTGTTCAAACTACGGGGAAGGATCAAAGTTTATATTATGATTTTGATTTTTGGATGACAATTATGCCCCTTTCATTGTTTGTTTCCGAATTTTAGAGAGACGCTCGCTGCTCGCTCAATGTAAATTTCAATGTCAAATACTATTGTGCTGGAATATTCTCGTGCTAGCTGTTCAGTTCTGTTTGCTTGAAGAGCAACTTTGTTTTCTTTTTTTTTTGAAGAGCTTTAAGAGCAACTTTGCTTTGGGAAAATTCGGCTTAAAAGGCCTCCAATGGAATGAAATTTTGTTGAATTTAGATTATTATTTTTAATTATTAATGGAGATTATTAGAAGGGTAATTTCATTTGGATTATTTTTAAAGACATGTGTAATCATCTAACATACAATAGTAATTTATTAGGATAGTGTAATTACTTTATTAATTATTTAAATTTAAAAAACTCAATTACTCATAAGATTTGATTTATTAAACAAATGACATGATATCCCGTTTACATTAAGTTTAAAGATTTTTTTTTTAGAACTGATTAACTGTAGCATGAATTTTGTTAAAAACAAATGTAAAGTCAATAATACCATATTAAGTTAAAAAAAAAAGAAAGAATTCATACGTCTTTTTCAGTTTTTCTTTTTAAAGAAAGTAGAGTTCATATAAATGAGTGATTATTGCATTACAATCTACTTGTCTTTAGAGGAAAAAAATTATTAAAATATGCCTATATAAAGACGTCAAAATCATAAATTTGTTAGAAAATGCATCTAAATAGTTGTAAGAAAATCTCTCAATTAAATTACCATTGGAGAATTGGAACTCATATATTGATGGAAACTGAAAAGAGCAATGACGGAGGGTCGCCTTCAACATTATTGAGAATGGCAATGGTTTATTTAAGTGCAAAAATAATTGCCTTTGGCTTAGGGGAAGAACACTTGATCCCTCACAAAATATGAAATAATTGAGTGGAAGAAATTTTTTCTCTTATAAAGTATGAGTAGAGTATATTTTTCGAATATTAAAAATAATAGTACTGTATAAGAATTAATGTAAACTAAATTAATTTTAGTAATATAATTTTATATAGTATGAGTTGTAATATAAATAATAATCTTATGTAGTTAAAAAAAAAAAAAGAAGGGAAAGCAAAGCAAAATAATAGAAAAGGGTAATATGGTTGTATGGTGTTTGAAATTTGAAATAAGAAATTATTGGAAGCATGAAAAAGAGAAAAGAGGAAGAGCATGCCGTATGAAACGACATAGTATACATCTCGAGAAGAGGAAAGGGGGGGTTGTCGTATTGTGTGGGTAAAGAGAGCCAGTTGTCTTCGTCCCAATAATAATAATAATACTTACAAAAAAAAAAAAAGAAGAAAAAGACCAAATACCAGCAGGGTCACATGTGGCTTGTACCCATTCCCCAGAATCCCTTTCGGCTGAGAGTTCAGTCAGCAGTGACAGCCTGGATGTGGGGTAGTGGACCAGGAAGAGAGTCCATGTCCAAATTGTCCACGTCCGTGTAATGAATATCCAAAGGCTTTGATTGCCATTTGCCAATGCCTGCTACTGCGGACCCCACGCTGCATCCTAGCTGGCTCTCTCATTAATCTTATTTCTAACCTCTGTTGCTCTTTTCGAATCGTACTCCTACGTGGCGGCCTCCGTTCTCTCAGTCCTGTCCGAGGCACTAGTACTAGTACAGTAGTACCGGCAACCCTTGCTGCTCCTCCACAGTCATGCGCATGATGGACGCCTTTTTGAGATATCTTGGTCCTTTCAATAAATTTATAAGTATGTTCCAGTTTTCATTCTGTCTCTTTCTATTTCTAAATTTTTTGGGTCGCTTACAATCTTTTAATCTTCATCCCCTACAGCTAACAGGGTCTACTAAATAGCTATACATAGCTCAAACAGAAATTTATTTGAGAACCTCACCTCCAATGTTAGTGGAATCCACTCAGCACTTACATATACAATTTTTACAAGTGGCGATGGCTCTTCACTCTTTTACGACGTCAAAATGAGACTGACTAGCTATCACCCATCTATGAACATAATAATATATTTTATTGAGAATTCAAATATCACTTGTTAGTGATATTAGAGGAAACATTTTATTTTTAATCTCACTTTGAAATTACACTTAGAAAGAACCATTTACTATACGTATATAGTCATACCTCCACAAGTTGACATAACGTACGTATATATGTATATAATAATGTTATTAAATTAGATGTTATCTGAAGTTGAGATATGATGTATAGATTATAGCGGATAGCCAGCCACCTTGTTTGAAGATTAAAGAAGAAGGAAAAATAAAGGTGCAAAACATTGTAATCACAACAATGAGGCTCGGTTCTTGAATTAATAATATGCACAAAAAATAGTAGCCGCTAGGGTCTTGTCCTAACGGTCGCTTGTGAGGGTATCAGTTTAAATCCTTACAAAAGTATTGTAGGGGCTAAATATTTAAAGTTTCTTCTCTCTTGAATAATGCAAATGAAATAAGGGTATCGGTCCTCTGTGAGGGTTATTTGTTTGGGTAAATATTTTAAAAAATTTAATATAACAATATAAGTTTCAGTTATATGTATTTTTTTTTTTAAGAACAGTTATATATATCTAATTATAAATATCAGTATAATATCTCAGTTGTAAATATATGTGCAATGTAATATTTTAGTGCTATTAAAAAAAATTATATGTACACAAAATATTGACAAAAATGATATGATTAGTAAATGACCCACAAAATCAAATGATGATGCTTGTTGGTGAAGTGATTAAGCAATCAAAAAAAGTTTGACATCGCGGGCATTGAGTTGAGTTGAGTTAGTTAAAAGAAATGAAATTTGTTAGTCAATTCCCCCAAAAGTGACAGATGTATAAAATATAATAACTCTTGCACCATTTACCCTGGAGCTTTATGGATACGCTAGCCAGTAGCCATCGTCCAGGCCTGGCTTCTGGAACACGACTCATTCCCCGACGCCATCATCCATCACCGTGCCAAAATTCAATCCAGCTGTCTATTAGTAGTTGCTTTTGGGTCGTGCGCATCAGCTTGAAACTATTTCTTACCCCCCCCACAAATTCTTCTTCAATCAATATTCAATCGTCAAGGAAACGTCATGGGATTGGCGTTCCCCACCCTTCCTCCTACAACTATAATTGTTTCTGTTATCAAATTGGGTTGTTTTTAGAGAAACAATACCAATAATTTACCTAAAACAAATAAAGAGTTCGTAAGATAAGAAGCTTTTTGTGAAAGCAACATCGTGCATGATTCGTCAACTCAGCAATTGCCAACCGCCGAAGAGAAATACAATGCAGTAGTTGTATGATGTAACCGTCATAATTAATTTTTTTATCATTCGTAATAATTTTTCTATTATTCATAATATAATTATCGTTATGCGTAGCAAATGTTCCATAATATATATATATATTGTCGATATGTACAAGTTATATATACGATAGAATGTTATTACAAACAACTGAAAAATTTTACAGAACATTTGAGCAAGTTTGTTTTCTTACAACACAATGCTGTACGGACTTAGTGTTCTCATATGCAAGAAAGAAAAATTAACCATTCGAATTAACATTGTAATATAATTAAGTGTTTATCTTTTTCTCAATTGATGTCGTAATTGATGGCTCAAAGTTTTCTTTTAAAAAATAATTGACGGTGCTTGGCAGTCCTGCGAGGCCAAGAAGCTAACCGATGCGGCAAGGGTAGCAAGAGTGAAAATTGATAGGGTAGGAAAACTAAATTTCACTATATTCGAAAAATAGCTTTACAAGAGAGATTTTTTATAGATAATTCTTGAAGAAATTATAAAAGAGAGATTTTATTGAATAATTCAATTTGAAGTTATGAAAATAATAACAAGACCTCTCTATTTATAATAACATAAACTTACTTCCTAAGTTAACTTAAAAAGGAAAACTAAATCATAATTATAATAAATAAATAAAAAAAGACTGAGACACGTAGCATAATAGACTCCAATTAAAATATAAAATCTTAAAGTAATAAAAGTTATAACATCCTAAAATAACCCAAGATAACATCCTACATCACTAACTAATGAAAAAAAACCATTCACATGTATAATTAAACTTAATACTTGAACTTAATACATGCATATGGACTCATTATCAAACTCACAAGTCACAAATTAATTTCACTTTCCCGTCATATATCTTCCCCGTTCACAAAGACACAACTTTTCACTTCTCTTATTTTATTTTGATATATTTTTATATGCATTTTATGAGTTTCTACATACTCTTAACAATATTATTTTGAGAAGATGATGTCGTATCCGTGCAAACTCATGACTAAGGCAGTTGAGAGGGGAGCATCATGTGGCCATATTTAAAAATCCCTAGCTAGTATTTTATTAATACATGCAATTCAACAAATATAGAACCATACATTAGACCTTAACAACTTTCAATGATGGTTTCAATTTTAATTTAGAGATATATATTAGGTGTTTATATGATGTCACTTCTAAAATCCAACAACCCTAGTATTTTTTCTTTTTCCCCCTTTTCTAACAAATCGATAATTATATGGTTTTTTTGGTGAAAGTAGGTGTACTGTTCATATATATATATATATATATATATATATATATATATATATATATATATAGAGAGAGAGAGAGAGAGAGAGAGAGAGAGAGAGAGAGAGAGAGAGAGAGAGAGAGAGAGAGAGCTGGCCATATCTTGCCACTTTGTGATTGTTGGTTTTTGCTTCTAGCCAATGGAATGACAGAGTGTTGATTAATTAAAAATATTAATGGTTGGATTTAGGAAGTGCATCATATTCTCCAATATAAAACTCATATAATTAATATTATATATTGCACTTTTTTAAGGACAAAGTAAGTGGGCAGGTATAGTTATTGATTAAATGATTAACCAATACTTCCAACCAAAGATTTATTAAGAATCAGGCCCGAAAGATTTTACTCACCGATGAATCTAATCTTAGGTTAAAGTCAAAAGATTTGCATTTCTTCGCTCTGACCTCTTCAAGATTTGTCATTGTGATAATGATAAATCCATTTGAATTTGTTACAGTACTATTAAATATTTCTATCTTAGATAATTTATAAAGTGGCAGTTGGTTGATTGAGATTTGTAACAACGAGGAGTTGAACAACTAAACACAAGAGAGTAAATGATGGATAGCGTAAAGAAAGAGGAATAAGTGATTTTTTTTCCCCTTTGGTTTTAATTTCCCCTTTGAAACTAGCTAGGGATAAGTGATGATTAAAGATTGCACGAGTTTACTGTTAAATTTTGTGTTATTTTTAATAAAACGTTCAAGAACATAATTTTGAGCCTTCTGAATCCTTTGGTCGATTCTCAATCAATGGAAGGAAGAGGGAAAAAAAAGAAAAAAAAAAACTCCAGCCAAGATTTATAGCTCAGTAAACAGAATCCAATATCTGCGCATTTGAATTGAGGATAATATATCTACAATATTAATAAATCTGTCAAAAATTATTGAAACTGCAGCTAGGTCTGCCCAGTTTTGTGGACATGAAATAAACCACGAGTTTCTTCGTATATTTCGGCTTGTTCATGATTACTAATAATGGGAAAGGACCTTACTCATTTTCAGGATAAGGCAACTGCAGTAGTCATGTGAGATTTAAGTATCGAAGATAATTAATGAAGAATAATTTTGGCACATTAATTAATGATTTGTTAAATCATAAATGACCTTCGTTATATTATCTGTGAGTGTAAACATTCCAATGTTTCAACAACACATTTATTTATTTATATATATATTTTAAAATAACATTTGGCTTCAAAATGAAGAAACATACACGATAGATTGTCTTCAGTAGTGTGACAGAAGAAAAGAGTTTTAGTGACCACAGCAGCCATTAAAATAACTGCAAGATCAAGCATTTTGATGGTACAATTTTCAAACGAAAGTTATTCCGTCGAAGTGTTGATTTAATCCATTATGAAACGCATGTGATCATTGGAATCCTATGGTCCATTTTTTTCCCCCTTTTTTCTAGGGTAATGGGAAATCTTTGCCATTTGCCAAGAATGAGATTTTGAAACCACCCCCAAAACAAAAGAAAACAAATTTTAATGGACATTATATTTAACCATGACCCAACTTGTTGGACAAGCTATAAGCCGAGTTCATGCATCGTTTGGTTTTCTAATTAATGCCAATAATGCTATAGACATGTTTCATCTTATTCGTGCTAATGGGGGAAAAAGAAAAACATAGTAATAATTTAGTGGATCTCTTCCTTGGCTTTTTATTTTTGTTAAAGAGTATGGATATTTGAATATTAGGAAGACATCATCAAGACAGAAATGAGATTATTGATTTTATCTATTATACTACAATATTATTATTTCTGTATTGGTGATATTTCCTTAATGGCTCAAAGCCATTTTTCTTTTTCCAATGTATATGAAGTTATTTGCCATTCTGTTGCTTGCTTTCTTATGCAACTTGCAAATATTATTTGCCCAATAATGTTGCTGAAAATTTAAGAATGAAACTTAAACTTTATCTAAAATACAAAAATAGCTCGATCTTATTTTGTTTAAGTTAAAGAAAAAAAAAAAGGATTGATAAAGGTCAATGACCAAATTATTCGGCAACAATAATTGCTTTCATTCAATGATCATTTAAGTAAATTTTTTGCTTCCAAAATATTATTTTTTTTTGGACCCGTTGTCTATCAGTATGAATCTTAATGTCACTAGTTGAAGCATCAAGTTCAATCGCCTACATCAAATTGAGAAAATATACTCCCACAACACACACGGAAAACTCGAGTTTAACTGTAATGGTAAAATAGGAAAGTGACAATCATTATACCAAAGATTACCGATTGCCATAATCTTTGAAATCAAGTAACATTATAATTTATCTCAAACCATTGAAGTTTTCATTAACATTAATTTACCCTCTCTAATATAATCATCCTAACCTGGAGTCCTAATGACAATGATAACGCCCGTTGTACATCCACTGCGATTGATGCAACGAATGCGTTTTTAATAATTCTAAACATGCAAATAACAAAAATAATAATAATCACAACGCTGAAAAACTTGTCGGGCCATCACCCATGTGGTGACTGAAATTGTTTTTTGGGTGTCTCTGATATTGATTTATTATTAAATGTGATGGTCAAGCTTCAATTTTCAGTTATTGAGAACAATATTGATCTGGGAAATGCTTATACATATATAATTTATTGAAATATTGAAGTCCCAGTTGTGCCTAGCCAGTTTTGTGGACCTGCAACGAGGCACATGCTATTGCATGGCAGCTAGTGTTGGGCTTATTCTTCTTCTCGATCATTAATGCCAATCATCGAACTCAAAAGTTTGTGCTGACAAAAAAGATAAGTGAGGAAAAGAAAATTATGTATCAAAAAAGAAGGAAAAGAAAATTATGTACCAAAAAAAAGCATCAAATGGTCACTACTCACTTTTGGATGCAAAGAGGCAACACTTGTTTAACAAATTAAGACGATGGTAGCCATTCATTTAAAGCGGTCCATTATTTTTCCTGTCAATGTCAATTCTAGGAATGCGGGTTTTCTCTGGGGGTTCCTGCATTTAATCGGTCACATGAAATATTGTCACACACAGTCACACCCACACACACCAATAAAAGAGGGCTGTTTAAGATAAGTGTTAGTGGATAAAGAAGAGTACAAAAAGAGAGAAGTCCCTAACGGTAAGTGTTCTGAACTGGGGAAGCATTAGCAGTGCCCATGTTTCTTTCATGTGACTATTGTCGCCTTCCCATGTGCATTTATTTCCCTCTTTATTTTTGGTAGATTCATTTTTCACTCAAATTGACATCCAATTTTTCTTATTAGTGGATCTTCTATATTTGAGATATCTTTATCCTTTGAAGGTCATCGCTATTTATAATTCATTATGTTTTAAAAAATGACATACATTATCATCCTCTCTTAAGTATAAAAGTAGAAACTGACTAATTAAACCTAATTTGTTGCTTCATCTATATATTATGCGTCATTAATACAGATAATCATTTGTTTTTGTCCCCCTGAAAAAATTAGTCCCCGTGAGTTACAATATTTTAATATCGAGTAATGAACTCTTAGATTAAAAATGTCGAGTGTGACAATCGCACTCTCACCGAGACAGATATATAAAAGCGAAAAATATAAAGTTTTATATGGAGGCAACCCAAATTTAGCTACTCATTTACTTTAAGGAAGTTTTTCATGAATCCCCAATAATGATGATATTTTACCTCTTCATATACTATTTGGTAGCTGATACGGTGATGCAAATGCAACTGATGAATCACGTGACTGCATAGTCTTAATGATCCATATTCTTAATGAATCGAATCCAATCACAGATGTTGACCTATCTCTTTAACCCTCACTTTTCAATTAGCTTCTTTTGCTTACAAAATCATCCTTCCTTATAATTTTTTTCCCCAATCCTAAGTTTTCGGAGAAATTTGGTTCCAAAGTCAGCAAGTACAGACCAATTTTAAAGTGTAAAAAAAGGGAAAAAGAAAGTAAGGTTATTTAGTTGCCCAAAAAAAAAAAAAATTATTGCGGTGTCTTTGAATTGGAGATGAATAGAACTAAAGCCTTTCTAAATGTGAATGGAGTGTGGCTGATTTTCTAAGCGTCCCCCCAGCCGTTCCCTCCCATTTGCGTCTTTGTTAAAACATAAAAAATTCTAGTGAAACTCCACTAATCCTTCAAGTGCACTACTAGCATTATTGTTTTGACAGCCAGCGATCAAAGCGAAAATGATTACAGTAACCCGTCAGTTGGCACCAAATTGATAATGTTATCATACACGCCAATGCTTAAGATTTCTTCATCAATTTTCTTAATCCTGTTGCAGCAAAGATTTTCTCAAAGCCCGCCTCAGAAAGCTTCTCAAAAATCAGCAAACTTTAAATTTTTTTTCGTTCAGGACAATTATTTATTTATTTAAATGAACAAATCAAATTATTTTTAAAAAAATTTCCAAACCAAATCAAACCGTTGGTTAGGATTAATTTTTTTTTAGCACAATGGATTTTTTATCCACCCGTACCGTTGATTATTAACAAGAGTGAGCAATTGCGCATATTGTTTAATTTAAACATAGTATAACAATTCCTATACAAATATATATACATATGCACTCTTTAAATCTCATCCCACTTAACTATATAAATATATCAACAAACTAAGAAGTTTTAGATGTGGGTTGCGTCATTGAACACGCTCACTTATTAGTAATTACATAAATCACTAGGCAGAGTACAATTTGAAAGAAGAGGTGTTAGAAGCAATATCCTTTTGGTTTCGGAGGAATTTTTTGAACCACAAAGCAGAGTTTTTAAGGGATCTTCTCAATCCATCTTTGTAGTCTACATAAGTGATCCCAAATCGAGTTGTATAACCATCTTCCCACTCGTAGTTGTCGAGAAACGACCATGCAAAATATCCTCTCACGTCAACACCTCCCCTACTGCCCATAAAACAAATCAGAATAAACACTACTATATGTAATTTTCAACTAGCTACAATCCCTTGATTAGAAAGGATTTTTTATTTTTTATTTTTAAGAAAAAAAACGGAGAAGAAGAAGAAGAAGAAGCAGCAAAGAGTAAGAAAATCTCAAAAGGGATACTACTTGATCAAAATCTCTAGCTACTTACTTGATAGCGTCAAGGAGATATGATAGATGGTCGTTATAGTAATTTACCCGCACCGTATCGTTCAGAGCATAACTAATAGGCCATGAGCTGCTGTTCACATCACCCACTCCTAAAAATTAAGTCATAAAATAATTATCTTAAAATCAATAATCGTATATTTAGAGTCAAAATTGTCGTGCACGTAACAGTAATTAAGATTTAATTAGTGCTGAATTACCATTTTCAGTTATGTAAATGGGAGGAGGATTGTATTTTTTCTTTAGATATAGCAAAAGTTCTCGAATTCCCTTCGGGTAAATGGAAAGCCAGTCCGAACCCGTCTGCAAAATCATATAATTACATAATCGATTTGCAAAACCATAGTAAATCGATTTGCTCAACACCCCTCCAACCCCCCCCACCAAAAAAATAAATAAATAAATAAATACAAAATAGAGGATTTTTACCGGCTGACCAAGAGGAAATCCATTTTTCTCCTCTGTTACAATAATAAATTACAGTATTAGTAAAATTGTAAGTAAAAATTAACCAAAAAAGATAGAAAGAAAGAGAATTGTTCAGTAGATTGTTTTGGTCATAATGTATGGCTTACTAGTTCGATTAACACGACTGTCTGTTGTATAACTTAAGTTGGTGTTGCTAAAAGATGTTACTTCCTCTGCATAATCTGCAGTATAGTAATTTAATCCAAGGAAATCAACTGATCCTTTTACCATTTCTGCTTGTGATTTTGTGAATTTGGGCAGTCGATTGCCCACCAAATGCTGCATGCTCCTTGGGTAGCTTCCGTATGTGATAGGATTAAAAAACCTGCATGCAAATGTTAATTATATATCTTAATAATAAAATTAGTTGTTACCAAATTAAAGAGAGGAAAATAATTGATTGAGGCATAAGTACTAAAAATTCTTATATAGAGTCAGTCATCAAACTCACCATCCAAATTTAAAATCAATAGCTCTAGAGGCAGCTTTCTTGGAAGCAACTGTTGGGAATTTGCCCAGATAGTGCTGATTGTAATCCCAATTAAGCCGTTCTGAGATGCCTGCAAAAGGTCAAATTAACTTTGTTAATTAATTAATAACATATACGTATCTGTATATAAATCAAATTCAAATTGGCACCTGATAATTTTGTCTGTACGATTTTACAGCGGTTGCACGGCTAAGAATAAGGTGATGAGCTGCCACATAAGGTTCTGTGCCGGAGTTGCCGGCCGGGCAGTTTCCGATGTGGTCCGAACATCGTCCAGGAGCTTTGGTACCTTTTGCATATCCACATTCGCAAACTGTCTCCGGCTCGTTCAAAGTTATCCAGTGCTTAACTCTGTCGCCAAATTCTTTGAAGCACAAGTCCGCATAGTCACCAAAATCTTTTCTGTTCATTACATGTATATAATAATTGTTTGTGAAACCCAAACTGTAGCCTTGAATATATAATCATCTCATCAGTACGTAAATTGTAAAATATATATGTGTTTAGTTAACTAATTAAACTTACACAATTTGAGGACTTAAGAATCCACCATATTCATCTTCTAGAGCTTGTGGAGTGTCCCAATGGAATAAAGTCACAAAGGGCTTTAAGCCTGCTAATAAAAGTTAACATAGCCATGAATTGTTAAATGAGATAATAAGGAAGGCGCATGGATTAGAATTATACTTCAGAAAAGATTGGGACTTAACCGTTTGATATGAGCTCGTTGATGAGATTATTGTAGAAATCGACACCTTGTCGGTTCACTCCCCCACTAATATTTCCATCTATAGGCAAATAGGTTAATAACTCCACTTAGATCATACAGGTTTCATAATTAACTAAAATTGATTATCTCGATTGGATAGTGTGGAAATGCACGTAATTATGTATTGATTTTTGTCGGCCAATCTTTGTAACGAGTGAATTTTGTAAAATTTTTCTTAATTTGCTAAGCAAAGGAGATGGATCCAAAACGCCAGTGTGTGTGTGCGTGAGTTATTAACGTTAAAGAGCAAATCTCAATCAATAAACGTATAATGTTTGCGGAAAGTTCAAATTTGCTTAAGTTATGGATACATCATCTTACGAGGTAAAATTCTGGACCATGATATTGAGAATCTGAGAGAGTCGAAACCAACTTGCTTCATCAAAGCAATGTCCTCCTGTCATTAATAATCCTCAATCATTTTCTTAAAGGAGGAAAAAAAATTGGCATTTAAAATGCCCTCTCTCTCTCTTTCACTTCAATTAACAAATTAAAAGGAAAAAAAATCATACTGCGGCCGAAAACTAATAATTATCAACCATACGCATACGTACCCTGTAACGAAAATAAAAGTTGTCAGCTACATCCCCATTACTGTGGTCCAAAATTTTCTCTGCCATGGCACCAAAAAAAAAAAAAACACTGCACTGGTAAGGTAACTATCACAGGAAAGAAAATTAACTTGTAATTAGCATGAAATTCCCTTAAATATTGTTATTGCAAGGCCAATAATAACATCTAGGTTCCCAAAATTTAATTATTGGTTGCAATCACAGCATCTAATGTAAGGGTAATTTTGTCATTTCGACACAATTTAAGGACCGATGCTAAATAGACAGATGGAAAAACTACGTGAGAAAAAAGGGGACCCCGAAACAGATGTCATCACACAATTATGACGGCCAAAACTGAAAACTAATTGATGTGTAAGGGTAATTTGGTCATTTTGGAATGGGTCAGGCACCAATTTTTTAATATACGTTGAACAAATGTCTTTCGCACAAGTGCACCGCATGCTTGGCTACCTACTTTTATCTTTTCAGTGGACCATCTCCTCCGGTGTGCATTAAGAGTTAATTATAATTAACTATTCAGCCCTTCAGGATATTACCGGAAACGAATCACAACAATATTGCATCGCTCAATGTATAATAATTGTGCTAGTTCTAGTTGTGTTTCATTCGTATCGTATTTCTTTTGGTTTAATTAGGAGAGAAACTGATCACCTGGTTGATTCATGGCGAAGGTATCCCATACGCTTGGTTTCCTCCCTTCAATATGAGCTGCTCCTTCATACTGGCCAAGAAATGAAGAATTAATGAATGAAGAAATTAGAAACACATGTAATTTGTGTGCATGTGTGTGAATGGATATTAATTATACCTGGTAAGCACTTGATGCTGTTCCAAATAAAAACTCAGGCGGAAAGCTATTCCGAGTGGAGCCGTAGCAGGGGAAGCATACAGATGATGAGCAAATCGAAGATATGATAAAAAAAAAGACAAAAAGATTCTGAAATTTAACTTCCACTCTCCAGCTTCCCATCCCTATCTCTCCCTTCCGATGAATTGTATGTGCAAGCTTCATCATTATGAACTAATAGTATATGATGCATAACCCGCCCCAAAGTACATATATAATTAAGCAGTACAGTTTGCTATTATATTATTCAATTTCAACCTTGGAAGGCGCAAGAAGGACAAGACTTATATTGATATTGAATTGTATCCCTACGTTGCGGAATAGTACGACAACTACTCATTAATATTCAACCCTCTCATTTTTTTCTGTTGGAAGAAATGAGGAATGACTTTACTATTTTTCATTTTATCATTTAGGTCACTAATACTCTTTGCTTTCTCTTTTTTTTTTTTTTTTTAAAATTACGTCTCGAAAAAGAATTTATAAATTATATAATTTTAATGTTCTAATTACTTAACTATTAAGTATAAATGTGACATTTTAATATGAAGAATCGTTTGTTTTGACAAATGCATCATAATAGACTATGGGTGAGATTATAATAGTGCGTACAATAACCCAAAACATGTGTGTTTCCTATTAAAACAATCAGTGATTTTATTTAGCATTATTTTATGAGTTGATTTATTAATACTATAGAAAGCATTAAAGTACCTGGAGTGGTCTATTTATTGATCACATCTTATATATTTTTCAAACAACTCTCCTATAAGCAAGCTTCAAATAATCGTTCGTTGCGTACCTAATTTTGGAGTTATCATATTTATTTGTAGAAAATGAACTTGTCATTTGGAATTTCAAATAAATTGACTCTAAAGTCCATAATCAATATGTTACTATATCAATTTAATTAACGATGTTGTACAAAAGATTGTGCAGTAAAGAGATCAATGTGGTTTGAGAAGAATAATTATTCAAACGTACAATTATGAAGGTCAGTTTCAATCTTATAGTGGAATAAAGTTGAAATTAAATGATTAGGCTTGTTCATTTATAGACTTAATTGTTGTAGTCATTATTGTATGTTCCCAAATAATTTCCGGGTTAGCTCATTTAATTGACTGCACCACTTCTGGACCTAAATACAAGTAAACTGACATATTAAGTGATAAACCTAATTTTAATATTTGTTAAGACCTTATGTGTTATATTTATGTGCAAATGAGGCATTGTGTTATTTTACAATTAGGTATCAGTGGTTCATGACTTTCACGTAAGTGGAGAGATAATATTAAATTCAAAATATTTATTATTTTGAATTATAATAAAGGACAATACATATCTAGGGTTTTACAAGAGATATTATATAAGTATATTTTTCTCAAAAAGAAAAGATACGGGATTCCAAAATACACATTTTGAGAAAAACATTGCAAAGGAAGTCGGTTGTTTTAGGAGTTGTGAAACAGACGCCCACACGTCAAATGCTGATAAACTTGAGTCATAGCCTGGAAGATTATTTGGTGACAGACCGTGATCTAACAAAAGTGGTGGTGACGGATCGTGATATGGAAGCATAGATTACTTCAGCGAAAAAGCAAAGTTGGATTGTCGATGTATGATTTTCTAGATTACGGATTCTTATGTATTATATGAGATTAGTCCTAAAAGTTTTTATGAAAAAAACTTATTTTTTACTAACAAGAAAAATACTAAAATAATTATTATAATTTTTCATATGGTACATTTTGCCGTAGTTTTTCTCCGATATAAAAGTTTTTAATATAAATTCTTGTGCTATATGATTGTCTTTATTCTCCATCTATCTTCTTTTTATTATTTATTTAATATTTTTACTTGCAAGATCTTGAATGGAATTAGAAATTTCTTAAGTCCTAACAAACATATACATGAGATGATAGCTGAAAGTGAGAGAGAGGAAGGAATTCGAAATGATCATAGATTGGTTTAAGTACATAAGTAATAAGAAATGAATAAAAAAATAATAATGTTTTATAATTCTGTATTTTTCGAATAATATTAAAATTATGGATTAATTAGACAACACCACTTAACATTTTTATTCACCATAAAGTGAGCATTGTATCCATTAGATCGTTATTCTATATATATGTGTGCGTGCGCGCACACACGTGTGTGTTCTAATCTAAGATCTAGACTTTGAAAGTCCAAAAAAAAATTAAACCATATGATTTAATAGTTTAATTTCTAGGAAAGATATTAAACTATATGATTTAATAAAAGTGTAATGCCTTTATGCATTATACTTAAATCATATGTCTTAATAATTTTTCTGAACTTGGAAAAGATCTAGGATTTTGGACTCTACATACATACATATATATATCAACACTTCTCTCTAGGAAGAACCCTCTATTATGCCGCACGGCTTAGTAGTGTGTCCACATTAAAAAGAAAAATGAGGGTACCCTTTTGAAAATGATTACACACACACAATAGGAGAATCTCTTATTTTAGTTCAATATATATATATATATATATTGCGGTGTGTTTGAATTGGAGATGAATAGAACTAAAGCCTTTATATGTGAACGAAGCGTGGCTACTATGACAACATGATTTTCTAAGCGTCCCCCATCCATCCCTTCCCATTTGCTTCCGTGCTAAAAAAAAATGAAAAATCCGAGTGAAACTCCACTAATCCTTCAACTGCAATATTAGCATTATCGTTTTGAATGATTACAGTAACTTGTCAGTTCACATCACACACGCCAACGCTTAAGGTTTCATTAATCGGGTTTTTTCATGGATGATTTTTCACTCAATGTCATCCCACAACAAACTCTCGCCAAGTTTCTCAATCAGTTTTATTTATCCTGTTGCTGTTGCTGTAAAGATTTTCTCAAAGCCCGCATCAGAAAGCTTCTCAAAAATTAGCAAACCAATCTCCTGTTTACTAACGCACACATACTCATGGGTATGATATATGATTGTAAAACGTTCAACTGTAATCTAAATTAAATAATAGTATTACTTGTTGAAAGAAATTCGAAAGAAATCAATAGAACTTACCTTATTCGAATTATGCAGCGGAATAAATAGGTGTTGGATCACGTCACAGGTCGGAAAGATATCATGGACGGAAATCTTCCTCAAGTCACAATATATTTGTCATTTCTCGAATTGTTCAAAAATCTTTTTTTTTTTTTCGTTCACACACTCACACACACTGCTCTTTCTTTTTTCTTTTTTGAATGAATGGAATAATACGTGCGTTTCCAGCAGCGGTTTGATGGGTATATATCCAGCAGTTGGGAGCGGTTGGGAAGTTGATTTGTGTTCAACTTCCTTCTCCCAAATGTGCATGGTAACCACCAAGTGGTTACCACGCGTGGGTCAGGTCGGGTCAGCCCATCTTGGGCACCCACCTGTCCAACACTTATGTCAAATTGAATCATGGTTTGTATCTAGTTCTCCATAGCTTAGCTAAAAATTGATATTGTTTATTAATAAGGGCAATTTTGAAAATAAATAGAATTAATTGAAAAGTGGGAGGTTAATGAGATAACGTGAGGGGCCAAACATCCCTATTCAATTCAGACTTAGAGGTTGTTTGTTAAATATCTGAAGTATGAAATTTTATTAATTTCAAATCTTTTTAAAAATTTGTTTGTTTGTTTTTTGGAACTTATGTCTAATTTTCAGATATTTATATCTGAATAGAAAAAGTAAACTTTTGTGACTTTTGTCTGAATCGAAAAAGGTCTGAATAACAAGTGAATATTATATTCCAAAAATATCTCTGTAAAATAACTTATTTCCTAAACTATAAAATCTAATCATCTTTTTTTTGTTTTAATTTATAAGGACATAAATGTCAAATAATCAAATTTAAGATGTTTTTTATTATGAAAACAAACAAGATGCCAATTATATTAAGATATTTAAAAAAGAAAAACAAACATGTCATTCATATTTTCATAAACAGACCCATTCAGACTTTAGAAAAATTCGGATCCATTTAGATTTTAGACGAAAAAACAAACGCTACCTTAGTGCTTATTTGGAATTACTTATTTAATAATTATAAGTGCCTATTTAATCTCCTAATCTCTTATGAAAATTTTTATTATTATTTGGTTGTTTTTTAGTAAAATTTTTTAAGATTAAATAAGTTATTTTGCCTTTACTAGTAAACTCAAATTTTGAGCTTTTGAAAATAGATATTAATTTTTTTTAATCGTAAAATATTAAAATATCATCTATTTATTTGACAATCTTATTTTATGTTTTTCATGATATAACTTTAAAAACTTACCTACTAAAATAATTTTATAATTTTTAATAAAAATTCTCATGGACAACCACACAATTAAAATTTTTTAAGTTAAAGTTTTATTTGTAAAAGCTCTACTAATAAAAACTCTACTTATATAAGTTTTACCTAAAAAACTACATCAGATGGAGCCTTGGGTCCAAACGTTTTGAAAAAGTTAAGTTAGGGACATACACGATGAATTTGCAAAATTTTCTTACTAAATTGAGATTTTATAGAACATTGATGTATTGGTCGCCAACATTATAATTCCTCCTATATCAACTAACTCCACTTCACCTTGTTAGACTCCTCTATCTCGGCGAAATGTCCCTTCTTCTTCAATTTCCGCATTAGAGCCAGTCAGGCGGTTTTTGATAAACCCTTCGACGCTCAAGTCTTTTGGGTGTCTCGAACCTTTCCCACAAATCCGTGGTTTAACTTAATAAAATCAAACGAATAAATAAGAATCTCCTTTGTTTTTTTGTCCAACCCTTTACCTTTTGATCGCACCATTTATAGCTATATTCGGTTTCACGCTTTCCCACGCTTTCCGCTTATATCATGGGCGGTTGATGCGATGGCGGTTTGAAGGCTCATGCCGGAGTTCAAGGTGGGGTGGTAAACCTTGTGGCTTGAATCTCATTGGTGATGCGCGTTCTAACGGTCGGTCTTGAGTATCGCGATCCTTCCGCCGTGGGGATCTTTGCTGCGATGGTATCCTGGTGGAGAATCTTTTGATGAGAAATCTTTCCGTCATGTCGGCGAATTTCCATTAGGATGACGTTCAGGGATCCTCGATTGTAGGGAGCAGGAAACTCCCGTGAGGCTGGTCTGGTCGTTATTCATCCATAACAAGAACATTAAAGATATTGGTCGCCTATACATTATAATAGCACTATATAATATACTAGTATATCTGTGTGCTTACTTGGATCAATATTTTTATTTTTTTCTACTCCCTTGATTAAGAGTCGTACGTTTTGATTCAGTCTTTTATGATATTGAGTTGAACCATATGGTTATTTTCATAATTATAAATCGAATAAATATCAGTTAGATTTTGAGTTCAGTTTAGTTTTTGAACCTTTAAATATATATTTTTCAACTGTTCAGGGCAATTTTCATTTATTTAAATGAACCAATCAAGTTTTCTTTAATTTTTCAAACCGAACCAAAATTGTCGTTAGGTTCAATTTTTTTTAGTACAATGGATTTTTTATCCACCCCTACCGTTGATTATTAACAACGCATATTGTTTAATTTAAACATAGTATAACAATTCCTATATAAATATATATACATATGCACTCTTTAAATCTCATCCCACTTAACGATATAAATATATCAACAAACTAAGAAGTTTTAGATGTGGGTTGCGTCATTGAACACACTCACTTATTAGTAATTACATAAATCACTAGGCAGAGTACAATTTGAAAGAAGAGGTGTTAGAAGCAATATCCTTTTGGTTTCGGAGGAATTTTTTGAACCACAAAGCAGAGTTTTTAAGGGATCTTCTCAATCCATCTTTGTAGTCTACATAAGTGATCCCAAATCGAGTTGTATAACCATCTTCCCACTCGTAGTTGTCGAGAAACGACCATGCAAAGTATCCTCTCACGTCAACACCTCCCCTACTGCCCATAAAACAAATCAGAATAAATACTACTATATGTAATTTTCAACTAGCTACAATCCCTTGATTAGAAAGGATTTGTTTTTTTTTTTTTTTTAAGAAAAAAAATGGAGAAGAAGAAGAAGCAGCAAAGAGTAAGAAAATCTAAAAAGGGATACTACTTAATCAAAATCTCTAGCTACTTACTTGATAGCTTCAAGGAGATATGATAGATGGTCGTTATAGTAATTTACCCGCACCGTATCGTTCAGAGCATAACTAATAGGCCATGAGCTGCTGTTCACATCACCCACTCCTAAAAATTAAATCATAAAATAATTATCTTAAAATCAATTATCGCATATTTAGAGTCAAAATTGTCGTGCACGTAATAGTAATTAAGATTTTTTTTTTTGATATAATGGAGCTTAGTAAAGAATAGGACAAAACAGAGTGGGAAATAGGAGTCCCATACATATCATTACATAACCATAGTAATTAAGATTTAATTAGTGCTGAATTACCACTTTCAGTTATGTAAATGGGAGGAGGATTGTATTTTTTCTTTAGATATAGCAAAAGTTCTCGAATTCCCTTCGGGTAAATGGAAAGCCAGTCCGAACCCGTCTGCAAAATCATATAATTACATAATCGATTTGCAAAACCATAGTAAATCGATTTGCTCAACACCCCTCCAACCCCTCCCCACCAAAAAATAAATAAATAAATAAATACAAAATAGAGGATTTTTACCGGCTGACCAAGAGGAAATCCATTTTTCTCCTCTGTTACAATAATAAATTACAGTATTAGTAAAATTGTAAGTAAAAATTAACCAAAAAAGATAGAAAGAAAGAGAATTGTTCAGTAGATTGTTTTGGTCATAATGTATGGCTTACTAGTTCGATTAACACGACTGTCTGTTGTATAACTTAAGTTGGTGTTGCTAAAAGATGTTACTTCCTCTGCATAATCTGCAGTATAGTAATTTAATCCAAGGAAATCAACTGATCCTTTTACCATTTCTGCTTGTGATTTTGTGAATTTGGGCAGTCGATTGCCCACCAAATGCTGCATGCTCCTTGGGTAGCTTCCGTATGTGATAGGATTAAAAAACCTGCATGCAAATGTTAATTATATATCTTAATAATAAAATTAGTTGTTACCAAATTAAAGAGAGGAAAATAATTGATTGAGGCATAAGTACTAAAAATTCTTATATAGAGTCAGTCATCAAACTCACCATCCAAATTTAAAATCAATAGCTCTAGAGGCAGCTTTCTTGGAAGCAACTGTTGGAAATTTAGGCACAGCCCAGATAGTGCTGATTGTAATCCCAATTAAGCCGTTCTGAGATGCCTGCAAAAGGTCAAATTAACTTTGTTAATTAATTAATAACATATACGTATCTGTATATAAATCAAATTCAAATTGGCACCTGATAATTTTGTCTGTACGATTTTACAGCGGTTGCATGGCTAAGAATAAGGTGATGAGCTGCCACATAAGGTTCTGTGCCGGAGTTGCCGGCCGGGCAGTTTCCGATGTGGTCCGAACATCGTCCAGGAGCTTTGGTACCTTTTGCATATCCACATTCGCAAACTGTCTCCGGCTCGTTCAAAGTTATCCAGTGCTTAACTCTGTCGCCAAATTCTTTGAAGCACAAGTCCGCATAGTCACCAAAATCTTTTCTGTTCATTACATGTATATAATAATTGTTTGTGAAACCCAAACTGTAGCCTTGAATATATAATCATCTCATCAGTACGTAAATTGTAAAATATATATGTGTTTAGTTAACTAATTAAACTTACACAATTTGAGGACTTAAGAATCCACCATATTCATCTTCTAGAGCTTGTGGAGTGTCCCAATGGAATAAAGTCACAAAGGGCTTTAAGCCTGCTAATAAAAGTTAACATAGCCATGAATTGTTAAATGAGATAATAAGGAAGGCGCATGGATTAGAATTATACTTCAGAAAAGATTGGGACTTAACCGTTTGATATGAGCTCGTTGATGAGATTATTGTAGAAATCGACACCTTGTCGGTTCACTCCCCCACTAATATTTCCATCTATTGGCAAATAGGTTAATAACTCCACTTAGATCATACAGGTTTCATAATTAACTAAAATTGATTATCTCGATTGGATAGTGTGGAAATGCACGTAATTATGTATTGATTTTTGTCGGCCAATCTTTGTAACGAGTGAATTTTGTAAAATTTTTCTTAATTTGCTAAGCAAAGGAGATGGATCCAAAACGCCAGTGTGTGTGCGTGAGTTATTAACGTTAAAGAGCAAATCTCAATCAATAAACGTATAATGTTTGCGGAAAGTTCAAATTTGCTTAAGTTATGGATACATCATCTTACGAGGTAAAATTCTGGACCATGATATTGAGAATCTGAGAGAGTCGAAACCAACTTGCTTCATCAAAGCAATGTCCTCCTGTCATTAATAATCCTCAATCATTTTCTTAAAGGAGGAAAAAAAATTGGCATTTAAAATGCCCTCTCTCTCTCTTTCACTTCAATTAACAAATTAAAAGGAAAAAAAATCATACTGCGGCCGAAAACTAATAATTATCAACCATACGCATACGTACCCTGTAACGAAAATAAAAGTTGTCAGCTACATCCCCATTACTGTGGTCCAAAATTTTCTCTGCCATGGCACCAAAAAAAAAAAAAACACTGCACTGGTAAGGTAACTATCACAGGAAAGAAAATTAACTTGTAATTAGCATGAAATTCCCTTAAATATTGTTATTGCAAGGCCAATAATAACATCTAGGTTCCCAAAATTTAATTATTGGTTGCAATCACAGCATCTAATGTAAGGGTAATTTTGTCATTTCGACACAATTTAAGGACCGATGCTAAATAGACAGATGGAAAAACTACGTGAGAAAAAAGGGGACCCCGAAACAGATGTCATCACACAATTATGACGGCCAAAACTGAAAACTAATTGATGTGTAAGGGTAATTTGGTCATTTTGGAATGGGTCAGGCACCAATTTTTTAATATACGTTGAACAAATGTCTTTCGCACAAGTGCACCGCATGCTTGGCTACCTACTTTTATCTTTTCAGTGGACCATCTCCTCCGGCGGTGTGCATTAAGAGTTAATTATAATTAACTATTCAGCCCTTCAGGATATTACCGGAAACGAATCACAACAATATTGCATCGCTCAATGTATAATAATTGTGCTAGTTCTAGTTGTGTTTCATTCGTATCGTATTTCTTTTGGTTTAATTAGGAGAGAAACTGATCACCTGGTTGATTCATGGCGAAGGTATCCCATACGCTTGGTTTCCTCCCTTCAATATGAGCTGCTCCTTCATACTGGCCAAGAAATGAAGAATTAATGAATGAAGAAATTAGAAACACATGTAATTTGTGTGCATGTGTGTGAATGGATATTAATTATACCTGGTAAGCACTTGATGCTGTTCCAAATAAAAACTCAGGCGGAAAGCTATTCCGAGTGGAGCCGTAGCAGGGGAAGCATACAGATGATGAGCAAATCGAAGATATGATAAAAAAAAAGACAAAAAGATTCTGAAATTTAACTTCCACTCTCCAGCTTCCCATCCCTATCTCTCCCTTCCGATGAATTGTATGTGCAAGCTTCATCATTATGAACTAATAGTATATGATGCGCCCCAAAGTACATATATAATTAAGCAGTACAGTTTGCTATTATATTATTCAATTTCAACCTTGGAAGGCGCAAGAAGGACAAGACTTATATTGATATTGAATTGTATCCCTACGTTGCGGAATAGTACGACAACTACTCATTAATATTCAACCCTCTCATTTTTTTCTGTTGGAAGAAATGAGGAATGACTTTACTATTTTTCATTTTATCATTTAGGTCACTAATACTCTTTGCTTTCTCTTTTTTTTTTTTTTTTTTAAATTACGTCTCGAAAAAGAATTTATAAATTATATAATTTTAATGTTCTAATTACTTAACTATTAAGTATAAATGTGACATTTTAATATGAAGAATCGTTTGTTTTGACAAATGCATCATAATAGACTATGGGTGAGATTATAATAGTGCGTACAATAACCCAAAACATGTGTGTTTCCTATTAAAACAATCAGTGATTTTATTTAGCATTATTTTATGAGTTGATTTATTAATACTATAGAAAGCATTAAAGTACCTGGAGTGGTCTATTTATTGATCACATCTTATATATTTTTCAAACAACTCTCCTATAAGCAAGCTTCAAATAATCGTTCGTTGCGTACCTAATTTTGGAGTTATCATATTTATTTGTAGAAAATGAACTTGTCATTGGAATTTCAAATAAATTGACTCTAAAGTCCATAATCAATATGTTACTATATCAATTTAATTAACGATGTTGTACAAAAGATTGTGCAGTAAAGAGATCAATGTGGTTTGAGAAGAATAATTATTCAAACGTACAATTATGAAGGTCAGTTTCAATCTTATAGTGGAATAAAGTTGAAATTAAATGATTAGGTTTGTTCATTTATAGACTTAATTGTTGTAGTCATTATTGTATGTTAAAGAATAATTTAGGTTTCGTTTAATTATTAATCGCACTTCTTTTAATAATCTGATAATTAAGTGATAAACCTAATTTTAATATTTGTTAAGACCTTATGTGTTATATTTATGTGCAAATGAGGCATTGTGTTATTTTACAAGGTGGGCCTCAAAGTGGTTACACATGATCTCCACTTTCACGTAAGTGGAGAGATAATATTAAATTCAAAATATTTATTATTTTGAATTATAATAAAGGACAATACATATCTAGGGTTTTACAAGAGATATTATATAAGTATATTTTTCTCAAAAAGAAAAGATACGGGATTCCAAAATACACATTTTGAGAAAAACATTGCAAAGGAAGTCGGTTGTTTTAGGAGTTGTGAAACAGACGCCCACACGTCAAATGCTGATAAACTTGAGTCATAGCCTGGAAGATTATTTGGTGACAGACCGTGATCTAACAAAAGTGGTGGTGACGGATCGTGATATGGAAGCATAGATTACTTCAGCGAAAAAGCAAAGTTGGATTGTCGATGTATGATTTTCTAGATTACGGATTCTTATGTATTATATGAGATTAGTCCTAAAAGTTTTTATGAAAAAAACTTATTTTTTACTAACAAGAAAAATACTAAAATAATTATTATAATTTTTCATATGGTACATTTTGCCGTAGTTTTTCTCCGATATAAAAGTTTTTAATATAAATTCTTGTGCTATATGATTGTCTTTATTCTCCATCTATCTTCTTTTTATTATTTATTTAATATTTTTACTTGCAAGATCTTGAATGGAATTAGAAATTTCTTAAGTCCTAACAAACATATACATGAGATGATAGCTGAAAGTGAGAGAGAGGAAGGAATTCGAAATGATCACAGATTGGTTTAAGTACATAAGTAATAAGAAATGAATAAAAAAATAATAATGTTTTATAATTCTGTATTTTTTCGAATAATATTAAAATTATGGATTAATTAGACAGCACCACTTAACATTTTTATTCACCATAAAGTGAGCATTGTATCCATTAGATGTTATTCTATATATATGTGTGCGTGCGCGCACACACGTGTGTGTTCTAATCTAAGATCTAGACTTTGAAAGTCCAAAAAAAAATTAAACCATATGATTTAATAGTTTAATTTCTAGGAAAGATATTAAACTATATGATTTAATAAAAGTGTAATGCCTTTATGCATTATACTTAAATCATATGTCTTAATAATTTTTCTGAACTTGGAAAAGATCTAGGATTTTGGACTCTACATACATACATATATATATCAACACTTCTCTCTAGGAAGAACCCTCTATTATGCCGCACGGCTTAGTAGTGTGTCCACATTAAAAAGAAAAATGAGGGTACCCTTTTGAAAATGATTACACACACACAATAGGAGAATCTCTTATTTTAGTTCAATATATATATATATATATATTGCGGTGTGTTTGAATTGGAGATGAATAGAACTAAAGCCTTTATATGTGAACGAAGCGTGGCTACTATGACAACATGATTTTCTAAGCGTCCCCCATCCATCCCTTCCCATTTGCTTCCGTGCTAAAAAAAAATGAAAAATCCGAGTGAAACTCCACTAATCCTTCAACTGCAATATTAGCATTATCGTTTTGAATGATTACAGTAACTTGTCAGTTCACATCACACACGCCAACGCTTAAGGTTTCATTAATCGGGTTTTTTCATGGATGATTTTTCACTCAATGTCATCCCACAACAAACTCTCGCCAAGTTTCTCAATCAGTTTTATTTATCCTGTTGCTGTTGCTGTAAAGATTTTCTCAAAGCCCGCATCAGAAAGCTTCTCAAAAATTAGCAAACCAATCTCCTGTTTACTAACGCACACATACTCATGGGTATGATATATGATTGTAAAACGTTCAACTGTAATCTAAATTAAATAATAGTATTACTTGTTGAAAGAAATTCGAAAGAAATTAATAGAACTTACCTTATTCGAATTATGCAGTGGAATAAATAGGTGTTGGATCACGTCACAGGTCGGAAAGATATCATGGACGGAAATCTTCCTCAAGTCACAATATATTTGCCATTTCTCGGATTGTTCAAAAATCTTTTTTTTTTTTTTCGTTCACACACTCACACACACTGCTCTTTCTTTTTTCTTTTTTGAATGAATGGAATAATACGTGCGTTTCCAGCAGCGGTTTGATGGGTATATATCCAGCAGTTGGGAGCGGTTGGGAAGTTGATTTGTGTTCAACTTCCTTCTCCCAAATGTGCATGGTAACCACCAAGTGGTTACCACGCGTGGGTCAGGTCGGGTCAGCCCATCTTGGGCACCCACCTGTCCAACACTTATGTCAAATTGAATCATGGTTTGTATCTAGTTCTCCATAGCTTAGCTAGAAATTGATATTGTTTATTAATAAGGGCAATTTTGAAAATAAATAGAATTAATTGAAAAGTGGGAGGTTAATGAGATAACGTGAGGGGCCAAACATCCCTATTCAATTCAGACTTAGAGGTTGTTTGTTAAATATCTGAAGTATGAAATTTTATTAATTTCAAATCTTTTTAAAAATTTGTTTGTTTGTTTTTTGGAACTTATGTCTAATTTTCAGATATTTATATCTGAATAGAAAAAGTAAACTTTTGTGACTTTTGTCTGAATCGAAAAAGGTCTGAATAACAAGTGAATATTATATTCCAAAAATATCTCTGTAAAATAACTTATTTCCTAAACTATAAAATCTAATCCTCTTTTTTTTGTTTTAATTTATAAGGACATAAATGTCAAATAATCAAATTTAAGATGTTTTTTATTATGAAAACAAACAAGATGCCAATTATATTCAGATATTTAAAAAAGAAAAAAAAACATGTCATTCATATTTTCATAAACAGACCCATTCAGACTTTAGAAAAATTCGGATCCATTTAGATTTTAGACGAAAAAACAAACGTTACCTTAGTGCTTATTTGGAATTACTTATTTAATAATTATAAGTGCCTATTTAATCTCCTAATCTCTTATGAAAATTTTTATTATTATTTGGTTGTTTTTTAGTAAAATTTTTTAAGATTAAATAAGTTATTTTGCCTTTACTAGTAAACTCAAAATTTGAGCTTTTGAAAATAGATATTAATTTTTTTAAATCTTAAAATATTAAAATATCATCTATTTATTTGACAATCTTATTTTATGTTTTTCATGATATAACTTTAAAAACTTACCTACTAAAATAATTTTATAATTTTTAATAAAAATTCTCATGGACAACCACACAATTAAAATTTTTTAAGTTAAAGTTTTATTTGTAAAAGCTCTACTAATAAAAACTCTACTTATATAAGTTTTACCTAAAAAACTACATCAGATGGAGGCTTGGGTCCAAACGTTTTGAAAAAGTTAAGTTAGGGACATACACGATGAATTTGCAAAATTTTCTTACTAAATTGAGATTTTATAGAACATTAAAGATATTGGTCGCCTATACATTATAATAGCACTATATAATATACTAGTATATCTGTGTGCTTACTTGGATCAATATTTTTATTTTTTTCTACTCCCTTGATTAAGAGTCGTACGTTTTGATTCAGTCTTTTATGATATTGAGTTGAACCATATGGTTATTTTCATAATTATAAATCGAATAAATATCAGTTAGATTTTGAGTTCAGTTTAGTTTTTGAACCTTTAAATATATATTTTTCAATTGTTCAGGGCAATTTTCATTTATTTAAATGAACCAATCAAGTTTTCTTTAATTTTTCAAACCGAACCAAAATTGTCGTTAGGTTCAATTTTTTTTAGTACAATGGATTTTTTATCCACCCCTACCGTTGATTATTAACAACGCATATTGTTTAATTTAAACATAGTATAACAATTCCTATATAAATATATATACATATGCACTCTTTAAATCTCATCCCACTTAACTATATAAATATATCAACAAACTAAGAAGTTTTAGATGTGGGTTGCGTCATTGAACACACTCACTTATTAGTAATTACATAAATCACTAGGCAGAGTACAATTTGAAAGAAGAGGTGTTAGAAGCAATATCCTTTTGGTTTCGGAGGAATTTTTTGAACCACAAAGCAGAGTTTTTAAGGGATCTTCTCAATCCATCTTTGTAGTCTACATAAGTGATCCCAAATCGAGTTGTATAACCATCTTCCCACTCGTAGTTGTCGAGAAACGACCATGCAAAGTATCCTCTCACGTCAACACCTCCCCTACTGCCCATAAAACAAATCAGAATAAATACTACTATATGTAATTTTCAACTAGCTACAATCCCTTGATTAGAAAGGATTTGTTTTTTTTTTTTTTTTAAGAAAAAAAATGGAGAAGAAGAAGAAGCAGCAAAGAGTAAGAAAATCTAAAAAGGGATACTACTTAATCAAATCTCTAGCTACTTACTTGATAGCTTCAAGGAGATATGATAGATGGTCGTTATAGTAATTTACCCGCACCGTATCGTTCAGAGCATAACTAATAGGCCATGAGCTGCTGTTCACATCACCCACTCCTAAAAATTAAATCATAAAATAATTATCTTAAAATCAATTATCGTATATTTAGAGTCAAAATTGTCGTGCACGTAATAGTAATTAAGATTTTTTTTTTTGATATAATGGAGCTTAGTAAAGACTAGGACAAAACAGAGCGGGGAATAGGAGTCCCATACATATCATTACATAACCATAGTAATTAAGATTTAATTAGTGCTGAATTACCACTTTCAGTTATGTAAATGGGAGGAGGATTGTATTTTTTCTTTAGATATAGCAAAAGTTCTCGAATTCCCTTCGGGTAAATGGAAAGCCAGTCCGAACCCGTCTGCAAAATCATATAATTACATAATCGATTTGCAAAACCATAGTAAATCGATTTGCTCAACACCCCTCCAACCCCCCCCCCCCTCCCCCACCAAAAAATAAATAAATAAATAAATACAAAATAGAGGATTTTTACCGGCTGACCAAGAGGAAATCCATTTTTCTCCTCTGTTACAATAATAAATTACAGTATTAGTAAAATTGTAAGTAAAAATTAACCAAAAAAGATAGAAAGAAAGAGAATTGTTCAGTAGATTGTTTTGGTCATAATGTATGGCTTACTAGTTCGATTAACACGACTGTCTGTTGTATAACTTAAGTTGGTGTTGCTAAAAGATGTTACTTCCTCTGCATAATCTGCAGTATAGTAATTTAATCCAAGGAAATCAACTGATCCTTTTACCATTTCTGCTTGTGATTTTGTGAATTTGGGCAGTCGATTGCCCACCAAATGGTGCATGCTCCTTGGGTAGCTTCCGTATGTGATAGGATTAAAAAACCTGCATGCAAATGTTAATTAAATATCTTTAATAATAAAATTAGTTGTTACCAAATTAAAGAGAGGAAAATAATTGATTGAGGCATAAGTACTAAAAATTCTTATATAGAGTCAGTCATCAAACTCACCATCCGAATTTAAAATCAATAGCTCTAGAGGCAGCTTTCTTGGAAGCAACTGTTGGAAATTTAGGCACAGCCCAGATAGTGCTGATTGTAATCCCAATTAAGCCGTTCTGAGATGCCTGCAAAAGGTCAAATTAACTTTGTTAATTAATTAATTACATATACGTATCTGTATATAAATCAAATTCAAATTGGCACCTGATAATTTTGTCTGTACAATTTTACAGCGGTTGCATGGCTAAGAATAAGGTGATGAGCTGCCACATAAGGTTCTGTGCCGGAGTTGCCAGCTGGGCAATTTCCGATGTAGTTTGAACATCGTCCAGGAGCCTTGGTGCCTGTTGCGTACCCACATTCGCAAACTGTCTCCGGCTCGTTCAAAGTTATCCAGTGCTTAACTCTGTCACCAAATTCTTTGAAGCACAAATCCGCATAGTCACCAAAATCTTTTCTGTCCATTACAAACATATAATAATCGTTTGTGATACCCAAACTGTAGCCTTGAATGTATAATCTCATCAGTACGTAAATCGTAAAATATATATGTGTTTAGTTAACTAATTAAACTTACACAATTTGAGGACTTAAGAATCCACCATATTCATCTTCTAGAGCTTGTGGAGTGTCCCAATGGAATAAAGTCACAAAGGGCTTTAAGCCTGCTAATAAAAGTTAACATAGCCATGATTGTTAAATGAGATAATAAGGAAGGCGCATGGATTAGAATTACTTCAGAAAAGATTGGGACTTGACCGTTTGATATGAGCTCGTTGATGAGATTATTGTAGAAATCGACACCTTGTTTGTTCACTCCCCCACTAATATTTCCATCTATAGGCAAATAAGTTAATAACTCCACTTAGATCATACAGGTTTCATAATTAACTAAAATTGATTATCTCGATTGGATAATGTGGAAATGCACGTAATTGTGTATTGATTTTTGTCGGCCAATCTTTGTAACGAGTAAATTTTGTAAAATTTTTCTTAATTTGCTAAGCAAAGGAGATGGATCCAAAACGCCAGTGTGTGTGTGCGTGAGTTATTAACCTTAAAGAGCAAATCTCAATCAATAAACGTATAATGTTTGCGGAAAGTTCAAATTTGCTTAAGTTATGGATACATCATCTTACGAGGTAAAATTCTGGACCATGATATTGAGAATCTGAGAGAGTCGAAACCAACTTGGTTCATCAAAGCAATGTCCTCCTGTCATTAATAATCCTCAATCATTTTCTTAAAGGAGGAAAAAAAAAAAAAAGGAATTTAAAATGCCCTCTCTCTCTCTTTCACTTCAATTAACAAATTAAAAGGAAAAAAGAATCATACTGCGGCCGAAAATTAATAATTATCAACCATACGCATACGTACCTTGTAACGAAAATAAAAGTTGTCAGCTACATCCCCATTACTGTGGTCCAAAATTTTATCTGCCATGGCACCAAAAAAAAAAAACACTGCACTGGTAAGGTAACATCTAGCATGAAATTACCTTAAATATTGTTATTACAATGCCAGTAATAACATCTAGGTTCCCAAAATTTAATTATTGGTTGCAAGAGCAGCATCTAGGTCCGCATGTTTTTATGATTTCTCAAATGAATCTTTAAATTGATAAGACCCTACTTGGTGTACATACTCTCATTCTATGCCTCTATGGAGGTGATTTCACTAAAAACATCTAAGTGAAATTACTAAATATTGACACAAGTAATAACATCTAGGGTTCCCAACGTTTAATTTTGGGAGAGAAAGGACCCATGTTGAATAGACAAATGAATCTTTAAATTGATAAGACTACGTCCCTACTATGCGGTGATTTCACTAATGTAAGGGAGGACACAAGAACCATATGTTTTTTTACACAATTGAATAGACAAATGAAAACTACGTCCCTAGAAACTCAAAACCATATGATTGATGTATAATGGCCAGAAACTCAAAACTGATTGATGTGTAAGGGTAATTGGGTCATTTTGCACAAGCGCACAGCTTGCTTGCGGCTCGCCTGCGTACTTTATCTTTTCAGTGGACCATCTGCACCGACGGTATGCATTTTTCTAAGTGTTAATTATAATTAAGTATTCAAAACATCAAAAGATTCAGGCCTCGAGAACATTACCAGAAACGAATCACAACGATATTGCATCGTTCAAAGTATAATAATTGTGCTGGTTCTAGTTGTGTTTCGTTCATATCATATTTCTTTTGGTTTAATTTGGGGAGAAACTGATCACCTTGTTGATTCATGGCGAAAGTATCCCATACGCTTGGTTTCCTCCCTCCAATGTGAGCTGCTCCTTCGTACTGGTCAAGAAATGAAGAAGTTAGAAACACATTTAATTTGTGTGCGTGTGTGTCTGTGAATGTATATTGATTATACCTGGTAAGCACTCGATGCTGTTCCGAATAAAAACTCAGGCGGAAAGCTATTCCGAGTGGAGCCGTAGCATGGGAAGCATACAGATGATAAGTAAATCGAGGTTATGATCAGATAACAGACAAAAATATTCTGAAATTCAACTTCCACTTTCCAGCTTCCCATCCCTACCGCCCCTAAATACATATATAATTAAGCAGTGCAGTTTCCTATTATACTATTCAATTTCAACCGTGGAAGGCGCAAGAAGGATAAGGCTTATATTGATATTGAATTGTATATCTATGTGGCGGAATAGTAAGACAACTACCCCCCATTAATCTTCAACTAACTCATTTTTCTGTTGGAAGAAATGAGGAATGACTATACTATTTCTAATTTTATCATTTAGGTCACTAATACTCTTTGTTTTTGTTTTTTTATTTTTAATTATTACGTCTCGAAAAAGAATTTATAAATGATATAATTTTAATGTTTTAATTAATTAACTATTTAAGCATAAATGTGACATTTTAATATATAGCATTATTCGTTTTGACAAACGCATCATATCATACTATGAGTGAGATCATAATAGTACAATAACCCGAAACATGTGTATTTCCTAAGGTTAATTTCGGTCTACCCTGTTAGGAAATTGATGGGTGAAGCAGTCACGCAACTAAAGTAAAATTAAGAAAATAATGAGACACAATAAAATCACGAGGACATCAGAAATTACGTGGTTCGGCTTTTAGCCTACGTCCACGGGCGAAGACAGAAGGAAAATATTTTACCAGTGAAAAAGAGTTACAAGTATTCTAGTATTTTGGCTCACTACCTAAAGCCCCAATACACCCAAATTCTCAAAACACTAGAACAAGAGCTTTATTTATAAACTCTTCAAAACTCTCTCTAATAGCTAAAATACTTCTCTCTCGATGGGATGCTAAATTCATTTGCATGGCTCCCCTTTTATAGCCAATTGTTGGCTAACAAATTCTAGAATGGTTTGAGCCACTTAATCATCCTCTATTTAATTTTCAAAGTCTAAAAATTACCAAATCAAAAAGTCAATGATGGCACCAAATTTCTAAAGCCCTTGTAATCAATTTCAACAAATTAGCCTTGTAATGATTTTCAAATCAACTTGGATTAGAATCAATCAATCTAAGCCATCCTTTTCTGGTTCGTACGTCTATGCGCCACGTTAGGATCTACTCCATACAAACTTATCGATTGATTGCCTTGGTACATCCGCCAGTTATCCTTGTATGAATTTTCTTCAAATCCAATTTGATTTCCACTACTTCTCGGATGATCGAACCCTGTGCTTTGTCAGGAACGAAGATGTGGATTTCGGAATGGAAGATTCGATCACGAAAACAGAATCTTGTGGAGTCTTTCAATAATCAGATCCAACAGCTTGAATCAGAAGCGCTCTGTATTCTACAATAGATAAAGCCACCGGTTTTGAAACCCATCGCTCCGTAGTGTAAACCTTAAGTGGATTTTTTATCTCTGAAAATCAATCACCTAATGACAGAACTCGATTCTCCATAACATAATGCAACATTTGAGGTTCCTCATGTATCTCGTAATCCTCACAATCGTCAACGCTTCCAGGGATTTAATCCGATCGATTTTGTAATGTCTTGTTAGTACATATCATAATAACATCAAACTTCCCAATCGCTGATGCATACTCTGAGACATCCCATTCCTCTATGCTTCATAAGACACATACTTGACAAAATAATGGTGAAATTGACTTACAATCTTTAATGTTATCATAAGATTTTCTTCAAGTAGTTTTTGAAACAAATCTTCCGTTATTTCGACTAATTTGCATCCCTAAAATCTTATTCATTGGTCCCAAGTCCTTCATTTCAACTCAATTTTTCAATTTTTCGATCTTTGGGCTCTACCAACATGTCGTCTAATATAACAAAAAGTGATCATTATCTTCAAACCTATTGTAATATACAATTACGAATCGAATCATATAACCAAGGCTCATGATGAAAGAATCAAATATCTTATACCAATATCTTGGCTCATATTTAAGACCGTATAGAGATTTGTTCAACCTGCAAACCAAGTTCTCATTTCCCTTTTCAGCAAACCTTCTGGTTGGAGTATATAAATTCTTCTTCAAGTTCTCCATGAAGAAATAAGCCACATTAATAATGTAGGTCGAGAACATCGCCAAGACTATTCTCGACTATCGTGAGTCGAACCACGGAGAAAATATTTCGCTCAAGTCAATACCCTTTTCTAAGATATCCTTTTCACCAATCTCGCACGATACCACTCCACCATTGCCATCGCTGATCTTGTAGACCCATTTGTTACCAATGGCTTTTTCTTTTTATCAAGTTCCATGTCTTGCTTCTTGTAGAGCCTCATTAATTCAGATATAATTTCCACAAAGCAACATCCTAAATCAAATATAAAGATGGCTCTCCATCCTTAAGACAATATAACATTGATCTCGCATATACCCAAATCAGCCTCACGAGTTGACTGTCGAACTGAGCCCCTACTCGGTTCTTATTCCTCGTTTGTCAAGAATATGAATCTTCATTTTCCATTTTTCACAACATCTACTTTTCTTTCAGTGCTACCATCCTCAACTATCCTTCGGATCTTCTACAAAGATAACATCTCTATGACAAGCTTTCGTTCCAACATACCCCATTTACTCCATCAAGATATCCCGAAGATACATCTCTATTTTGATCCATTTTTATTCTTCTTCATTGTACATCACGCACACGTGACACTCAAAATGTTGTAGGTGAAATCTGGTTTTCTCGTCTACATCTCCACGCCTTCACCAATTATCGGATGGCGATTTACTATATAACAGGCGGTTTTGTCTTATTCTTTCTGTAAAGATAACATCTCAACATAACTCTTATTCTTTCTGTAAGAGTCATGTTCATTCGCTCTGCCACTCCATTCTGTTGAGGAGTGTATGCCACCGTGAAATGTCTCTGAATGCCTTCTTGCTTATAGAAAGCAAGAAACTCACCATCTGTATACTCTCCACCATTATCTGTCCTTAAGCACTTAATCATTTTGCCAGATTCAAGTTCTACCCGTGTTTTGTATTCTTTAAACACTAGAAATACATCTGACTTTTTCTTAATTGGATATACCCAACATCTCTTGGAATAATCATCAATGAAAGTCACCATGTACTTTGCACCTCCCACGATATGTCGTGATTCCCAAACATCGAATGAACTAAGTCTAAAATACATTTACTTCAACAATGATCTACTAAACTTTAATCTATTCTCGCTTACTTGTAACACAATGCTCGCAAAATAGTAAACTTCGATTTGAAGCCCCGCAATTTTCGCTCGTAGAGAATCTTCAAACCTGTTCGACACGGCCAAGTTTGAGATGTCATCATCGTTGATTCTTCTCCATTCGACGCGACACACGATCGCCTCTGCATTGTTTGCATGAACAGATTAGCAATCTTTTTCTTCATCAATACAAGCCTTTGACTATCTTCATGATTTCATTTTCAGCATGAGTTTTGTACCCATGACTATCTATTTGTCCCAAAGATAATAGATTTTCTTCAAGCCTTTTGACAATCGTATTGCGAATCAGCCATCAAACATTTTATTTGATAGTAATACCAAAGAATCTCCAAGGCATGATCATCTCCCATGTAAGATCCTGAGATAGGTTCGATGAACCATTTTCCGAGGTTATGTGCTCTGAAATGACCGATAGCCGTCACAAACATTTCATCAGAGAATTTCGCATCATCGAGTACTTACACAGAGTGATACTCGGTTCTTTGCCATCTCTCTTACATTCCAACACTCTTTCGACGTGCCCTTTGCCACAAAGATTTAACATTTTTCTTACTCGATTTTGATACCATGGATTGTGACTCATCGAGGCCATGCCCGTTGATCTCCTCTCGTCACCGAGATACATGCGAACTTCTTGTCGCTTTCCTTGCTTTTCATCTCATCGCTTAATATGGAGGTCGCAACATCACAAAACTGTATATCCGCAGGATTATTGTCAGTTGATGACGAGTTGATACTAACGTAGATTTTAAAATCGCATCGCTCATTTCCTCTATTGACCCAACGCATGGAGTCTTCAAATGATACGGTTTGTCATCACGATGTAGATTCCGCCATTCAAGAGTATAGTCTCCTTGAAGATCTTTATTCTGATTTACTGCAATTGTAGTATCCATTTCTTTGCCTGTTCTCCACACCGATAACACCCCATGCCAAGTGTAGATCGGTGAAATCATCTCATTCCACTTGTCATCGCTATCTTCAGCTTTTTCCAATTGTCACAAGTTATTTTCCTCAAACTCATCTTCATTTTCCACAACGAAATTATTCTGAACTTCTCAATTTTACTTTATTTTCGCAGACATGTTGTATTTTTTGAATAGTTAGATGTGCGAAAACGCACACCGTGAAAGTTCAAAGAATGGAGGGTCAAATTCATTTCCCATTATCGCTTTACGATGAACTTCTGTATACGACTGTTCTACACCATTATCACCGCTTCTGCACTTGGATCTCCCTTCTGCGATCGATCGTGAATGATCGTATCGCTAACGTGTGATCGTATCGTGAATAAGATCTTACGTGAATAATCTTCATCTTAGATACTATACAATTACATTGTTAGGAAATTGATATCGTGACTAAAGAAATTGAAATAATGACACAAAATCACGACATGAAATTCTTGTAAATGCATGACAGAAATATTTACTAGTGATAAGATTCTGATTTTACAGTTCTTATACACCCAAATTCTCAAAACACTGTAACAAGAGTTTTATTTATAAACTACTCTCTCATAAAATACTTCTCCAGCATGGCTCCCCTTTTATAGCCAATTGTTGGCTAACAAATTTTACAAGTTAGGTTTGGCAGCCACCTAACTCATCCACCTCCATTTCATTTGTCTATGGTTGTCAATTACCAAATCAAAAAAGTCAATGATGTCCTTGCACTGAATTTCAACAAATTCTAGAAGCCTTGTAATGGTTTTCAACATACCCCTCGTGAAATGACAATCTTTAAATCTACCTTCACTATTGAAAACATCAAGTTACTTCCTAAAACTCGTTACCTTTAACAATTGACCACTGTTAACTCAGTATGAAATATCTTTACCCATGATTTGATTTTCAAGACAAAAAAAGATATATTTAGTCATTAGAAGTAGTTGATGTATGATTAGTTATTGAAAAATAAATTAAAAATAAAGTATTGAAATGACTTAATGAGCCTAAATAAATTATTAGTTTTCCTAAATTAGATATATTAGTTTAACAAATTACAAGACATGCCATCATACATAAATTACGATAATGTCATCTTCATCTTTTTCTTTTATTTTTCATTTTCTTTCATTTCTCTTCATCTTTTCTTTTATTTTTTTTCTCATCCCTACTCCTTTGTCTTTTCCTTTCATTTGTTTTTTCCCCATGCCTACTTCTTCTTCGTCTTTTTCTTCATTTTATTTTCTTTTATGTACATAACTCCAGTAACTTTTTTTTTTCTTTTCTTTCATTTTTCCCATCCTTATTCCTTCTTCGTCTTTTTCTTCATTTTTTCTTTTATTTCATGCACATGACTCCAATAGTATTTTTATCTTTCCTTTTATTTTTCTCATCCTTACTTCTTTTATTTGTTTAGTGAAACTCCAGTAGCATTTTCTTTTGTTCTTTGATTTTCCTTTTTTTTATATTTGTATTTTCTTTAAGTACCTTTACAAAATGAAAAAAGAATAACAATGATAATAATAATAATAAATTTGAAAATTGTAAAATATTATTCTTTTTCCATTTGTAGCTTTTAATTAATTTATATATTTATTTTTTAAATACGAAAAGGTAAAATTTAATCCGTTATTAGTCATATAGGCACCAGTATTTTAAAGTATTAGGGGATATTATAAATATTTGAAATATTTATGTGTTTTGAAAACCTAGAATGATTTGGATCCTATGAAAATTAGTCTACCTAGGTTTGACCTTTTCTGTTAACTGACCATTATATGCATATATTATTTTATCCTTTTAGCTGTTAAAATAACATAGAGATAACGGTTTTTGGGAATAACTTAATGTTTTTAATAGTAATGGTGGCAATTTAAAGATTGTCACTTCATGAGAGGATATAAAATTAACCCGTATTTTCTATTAAAACAATCAGTAATTTTATTTAGCATTATTTTATGATTTGATTTATTAATATGAAAAGCAATATTAGATTCAGCTGAGTTCGTGAAAATTAAAGTATCTGGAGTGGTCTATTATTGATCGCATCTTATTTTTTTTCAAACTATCCTAAAAATAAAGTATTGAAATGACTTAATGAGCCTAAATAAATTATTAGTTTTCCTAAATTAGATATATTAGTTTAACAAATTACAAGACATGCCATCATACATAAATTACGATAATGTCATCTTCATCTTTTTCTTTTATTTTTCATTTTCTTTCATTTCTCTTCATCTTTTCTTTTATTTTTTTTCTCATCCCTACTCCTTTGTCTTTTCCTTTCATTTGTTTTTTCCCCATGCCTACTTCTTCTTCGTCTTTTTCTTCATTTTATTTTCTTTTATGTACGTAACTCCAGTAACTTTTTTTTTCTTTTCTTTCATTTTTCCCATCCTTATTCCTTCTTCGTCTTTTTCTTCATTTTTTCTTTTATTTCATGCACATGACTCCAATAGTATTTTTATCTTTCCTTTTATTTTTCTCATCCTTACTTCTTTTATTTGTTTAGTGAAACTCCAGTAGCATTTTCTTTTGTTCTTTGATTTTCCTTTTTTTTATATTTGTATTTTCTTTAAGTACCTTTACAAAATGAAAAAAGAATAACAATGATAATAATAATAATAAATTTGAAAATTGTAAAATATTATTCTTTTTCCATTTGTAGCTTTTAATTAATTTCTATATTTATTTTTTAAATACGAAAAGGTAAAATTTAATCCGTTAAAAAAAATTAGTCATATAGGCACCAAATAAAAAATATTTTAAAGTATTAGGGAGCATATTATAAATATTTGAAATATTTATGTGTGTTTTGAAAAACCTAGAATGATTTGGATCCTATGAAAAATTAGTCTACCTAGGTTTGACCTTTTTCTGTTAACTGACCATTAAAAAAATATGCATATATTATTTTATCCTTTTAGCTGTTAAAAATAACATAAAGATAACGAGTTTTGGGAATAACTTAATGTTTTTAATAGTAATGGTGGCAATTTAAAGATTGTCACTTCATGAGAGGATAGGTTAAAATTAACCCGTATTTTCTATTAAAACAATCAGTAATTTTATTTAGCATTATTTTATGATTTGATTTATTAATAATATGAAAAGCAATATTAGATTCAGCTGAGTTCGTGGGAAAATTAAAGTATCTGGAGTGGTCTATTTATTGATCGCATCTTATATTTTTTTCAAACAACTATCCTATAAGCAAGCTTCCAATAATCGTTAATTGCGTTCCTAATTTTGAAGTTATCATATTCATTTGTAGAAAATGAACTTGTCATTTGGAAATTCAAATAAATTGACTCTAAAGTCCATAATCAATATGTTATTTTCAAGTAGATTATGCTGACCTCTTTGATTAAAAATTTCCCTTTGCAAGATTTCTTTATGACTAATACATTAATTCATTTGGAAAAAATGACATGTATGTCAGTTGATATCAGAAGAGTATCAACCCCATGACCACGAGGAGCCAAGTTCTCGCTAGGAGAAAATAATTTTGAAAAAATTATAAGAAAAATTACTTGAGTTATTAATTGGTCCCTGTTAAATCTATTAAAGTAGTCTCATTAAAGTTTGCAAAAGTAGACTCATAAACTCACAAACCCACAAAATTTATACTTTAACTTTAAGAATTATAAAAGTCCGCACTTTGATCGGTAATCCATATGGGTGGTTTTACCATTATTTAATTTAGAGCTCATTAAATCTATTAAAGTAACTTTTATAACTTATTAGCACATAAATTTTTAATTTTCACAGCTTGTCATTATGTAATTTAGTTTCTAATAAATCATTTTTCTGAATCTGCCACTAATTGAAACCATAAATATAATAGAATTAATATGCTTAATAAAATGCTTATGTGCGATTGTATATGAAATTATATCAATTAAAGTATTTAGTAAACACAAATTTTTATAGGCAGCAATTACTAGGAGAGGAAGAATCTTATCGTTAGACCAATATTTGGTAATTAATTAAAAGATTAAATCCCACTTTTTCTTCAATGTGGAAACAAATTAAAAGTATTAGTAAAATAATCCGTTAAAAGATAGCAAATCAGTTTATTGATACTAGCCCAATGTTTAGCTTACCATGAGATTTTAATGAGGGATTTGATCGAGTGATTTTTGGATAGATTTTTTTTTTATTGTTAACTTGATTCAAATTTGGAGAAAGTAGGAAGGTAGAACAATCAATTTAGAATCTGCACACACCCATCTTAACCTGTTAAAAGATAGCAAATCAGTTTATTGATACTAGCCTAATGTTTAGCTCACCATGAGATTTTAATGAGAGGTTTGATCGAGTGATTTTCTGATAGAATTTTTTGATTACTAACTTGATTTAAATTTGGAGAAAGTAGAAAGGTAAAACAATCAATTTAGAATCTGCACACACCCATCTTAACTTATATAAGAAAATGTATACTTCTACTATAACAAATTTATATAAGAAATGTATACTTCTACTATAATAAATTTATATAAGAAAAGAAAAACTTTTGCTATAAGAAATAATCATTGTATATAAGAAGATTGGATTCACTTGTTTGTATAACACAATAATCAATTTTAGTTTTTAATGTCAGAGAAACAGCAGGTCTATTAAGAGATTGGGTGTAAGAAAAATACTAAAATAATTATAATAGTTTTTCATATAGTACATTTTGCCATAGTTTTTCTTTGATATAGGAGTTTTTCATGTAAATTCATGTGTTATATGATTGTCTTTATTTTCCATCTATTTTCTTTTTATTATTTATTTAATATTTTTACTTGCAAGATCTGGAATGGGATTAGAAATTTCTTAAGTCCTAACGAATATATACATGAGATGATAACTGAAAGTGGGAGAGAGGAAGGAATTTGAAATTATCACAGATTGGTTTAAGTGCACATGTAATAAGAAATGAATAAAAAAAGAATAATGTCATATGAGTCTGGGATTTTTTTTAATAAATTAAAATTATGGATTAACTAGACAGCATCACTTAACATTATCGTTCACCATAAAGTGAGCATTGTATCCATTAGGTCGTTATTCTATATGTGTGTGTTCCAATCTAAGGTCTAGACTTTGAAAGTCCGAAAAAATTATTAAACCATATGATTTAATAGTTTAATTTTTAGGAAAGATATTAAACTATATGATTTAATAAAAGTGTAATGGCACTATGCATTGTACTTAAGTCATATGTCTTAATCATTTTTCTAGACTTTGATAAGATCTAGGATTATATTTACACACACACATATATATATATATCAACCCTTCTCTACAAGAGGCGCCCTCTATTAAGCCGCACGGCTTCATAGTACGTCTATATTGAAAAAATAATAAAAATAATAATAAGGGCACACACCAGAAAATGATTACACACATACAATAGGAGAATCTCTTATTTTATTGACAAGTTAAAAGTTAAAAAATTACAAATTTCAATACATTACGGAAAAACAAAAAACTGTATTAGAGTATGTATTACTCCATCTTTTGGCTTGTCCCTATTCAAATAATAGATTTTCGTATTATAAAATTAATCTATAAGCCAATCTTGGGAAGACAACAAAATATTCTTAGATGCAATCATATAATGATGCAATAAAAATACTAAAAATACAAAAGGAAGACCAAATGAACTAGGATATTATAATATTAATTAATTTTTTTGACATTTTTCTCTTACACCGTATGAAGTAATAACTAATTATATATATGTGTGTGTGTGTTTAAATAGCATTGCTCATAACAATTCTTTAAATAATTCTTTAGAAGGTAAACGCTCAACCGGTCGTATATCTGTCAAGAAATAAATATTCAATTATTCATGGAACGGACCTCATGCTTATCATTATTTTTTGAGGGGACAGTCTAGGCCATGGCCGTAGGAGTCGTCACGTGTATATTAAAAAGTTGCAGTGCCAAAAGAAATTTAATACCGGAAATTAGCCACCGCGGTGATGGTAGGGATGGCAATGGGGTGGGGTGGGGTGGGGGTGGGGATGCCTACCCCATTCCCCACCCCATTAAAAATTTTGCCTCCATTCCCCGCCCCATTCCCCGATAAATTTAATGGGGTTGGGATGGGGAATCCCCATGTGGGGAACGGTTTCCCCATCCCCACCCCATTCCCCATTTATTTATTTTATAATAAATATATATATATGATTTCAATAAATTAGAAATTAAAAACTTCAATTAAATCATTATCATATTACTAGGTATTTAAATTATGTAAAAAAAAAATCTCCAAATATTTGTAGTAATATTTTGAAATAATATTAAAATTAAAAAATATTTGAAGAGAGTAGTTCTTAAGAGAGAAAAGAAAACACAATAATATTTTAAGGTTGAATAAAAATTATATTTTAAGGTTTTCTTTTAGTTATAATCTATTTGTATCAAGTAGAAATTTAAAAAAAATTATTAACTAACATTGTAATTGATAAAATAAAATTATTAAATAAAATTAGAAAATATTTATATATAATGTGGGGTGAAAGATAAAACCAAACCCCACCCATTAAGAGTTTGAATTATTTTCTCCCATTCCCACCCCATTCCCCAAAATTATTTAAAATTAATTTATTGGGGTGGGCTTGTTTCAAACCCATGGAGGATTTTGCCATCCCTAGGTGATGGTGACCATTACTATATGTTAATTGGGACTCAATTTTTCCGTTTAACTTTAATTACTAATCCCAAAGTGACATTTTTCTTTGAGTAGGTTTGTATTTATATTCTATTGGCAATTGCTTGCTTGCTTTTTTCTAGCTGTCACAATTGGCTGGTAAACTATAAACAAATAAATAATTGCTTTCAATCTCTTTATTAGCAGGAGCTTTTCCAACTGGAAGAGAATAAGAGTACAATAATTGATCTCTTGCCAGCTACAACAGCCTAATTAAGAATGGCTCTCAAATCTCAACTTTTAACTCACTCATTTAACAGGAACATTTTGAACCAATCAGCTGAGTATTTGAGGTACCGTCTCAAATTTTTCTTGAAGTCAACGTAAGTAATACCAAATCGAACGGTATAACCGGCATCCCATTCAAAATCGTCCCAAAATGTCCATATATAGTAAGCCTTCACATGCACTCCCTCCCTGCCACAATTTATTAATTATGAAACATTTTATTAATTAATTTGTATTTAATTTTTCTCTGAATCTAATAATTAAGAATAAAGCTAGCTACTAATAATCGGTCGAGTAATACTATAATCATAATATTATAATAATGGAATGCATAGTGAATTCAAAATTACTCACTCAATTGCTTTTAAAAGATATCGTAGGTGGCTATGAAGATATCTTATCCTCCTGCTATCCTTTAGGGCAACTTTTAGTGGCAATGAAGCGTCGTCAGCCGAGCCTACAGAAATTAGGGGTGGCAAAACGAATAAACGAATCGAATTCGAATCGAATCATAAACGAATTGGGTCAAAATTATATGGATTCGAATTCGATTCGTTTATTAAACGAATTAAAATTTAAGGATTCGGATTCGATTCGTTTATTAAACAAATATTCGATTCGATTCGTTTAATTCATTTAATAGAATTGATAAACGAATCGAATTGAATCCAGATTCGTTTGTTATTCGTTTATCCTTAACGAATCTAACCGAATCGAATCAAATGAGGATTCATTTACAATTCCTTTAGAAAAGTACAATTAATAAACAAAATTAAGTAAAATAAAATATAAAAATATCACAAATTTAGCATCACACAACAAAATACAAATAACTCAAACCATATTATGCAGACATCCAAATACCAAATTATAAATCCATAATAATACAAATAACAATAATTCAAATTCAAATCCAAATTATAAAGTAAGGTAATTTCCTTAATTCTCTTCATTTGTCTTTTTCACCTTGAAAACAAAAATCCTACACCAAAAAGTAAATAAAATGTTATTAACATATATAAATGAAATAATTCAAATTTATTAAATAATTCAAATTAATTGAAGATATATATATATATATATATATTCTAAAATTAATTGATTAATTATTTTTTAATTTTTTAACAGTGACATAATTGAAGAATATGAGCAAGAAATAAAAAAGCTTGCACTAATTATATATAAAAATTAATTTTTTAATTTTTTAATTTTTTAACAATGACATAATTGAAGAATATGAGCAAAAAAATAAAAAAACTAACAGCCTAGCACTAATGTACTCTTTGAATTTGTCTTGAATCTTGATGGAAAAAGCTAAAAGCATACATAGTTTACAACATATCTTTCGAAATGAAAAAGCTAGCACTTGGATGCAAAAATAATACAAAAGAGAAAAAGAAGTGGAGCTTACTTTGGTGGTGACTGTTGCTGGTTGAGTGACGTTGATAAACTGAAATCAACGCTGAATTGCTAAGAGATGAAAGGAAAGAGATGAAGGTAAAGAGATGTGAAATGTGAGAATTAAGATTAGGGCCGGCTGCTTTAATTGCTTTGACTTTGCTTTAGCTTAAAATTACAATATTAACCTCTAAATTTTATAAAGTTTTCAAATAACTGATAAAAAAGTAATTTAATTAAACAAAAAATAGACGAATATTAAACGAATCGATCTGTATTCAATTCGTTTATGACCCGTTTATTAAACGAATCCTAAACGAATAAGCGAATCAAAATCTTTAAACCCGCATTCGATTCGTTTAATTAGCGAATCGAATTGAATTAGCTCATTTATTAAATGAATCAATTTTTTCAAACTCAAACCCATTTAATTCGCATCGAATCGAATCTAATAAACGAATCCTGACCCATATTGCCAAGCCTACAGAAATAGAGAACAACTAAAATGATCAGCAATTAATTGAGCCATGTATCTTAATAAAACTGATTATTAATATTTTTTAATTATACGAGACTATTGTTCAAGAGTACAACTCATATTTTATGAGATTACAATTGATATTTATAAATTAGACTATTATTAAAACTAATTTACATCAATTCTTATGAAGTACCACCTAAATTTTTATTCTCTCTAATATTTGAGGGATATCTAATTCACTCATATTTTAAAATAAGAAGACTGTCTTTACTTAAATTGAAGAAAGAAATTAAATCTCCATAATGCATTGTGAGGGCTCAAAATAATCTCATAATTGTGAAGTTTGGGTTCTAACCATCAGGCTTTAATTGCTAGGGTTAGCTTAGTGGCTTTTAACTGGTTATTAATGTTAGTTATATATACCCCCAAGAAATTTAAAGAAAGAAGAGATATAATTATTTTTTATGTTACCATTCTCAGTAATGTAAATGGTTGGATTGTTGTACTTTTTCTTCAGATATAGCAGAAGCTCCTGAAGTCCCTTTGGATGAACGAAAAGCCAGCCCAAAGCAGTCTATTAAAGAAGGGGGGGGAGGGAATTAGCATTAATTGACACACTACCGTACATACACCAACAGAACAGCTCATCGGTACATATATATATACGTTCATTATTTTGGTAATTATTTAGAGTAAATTGAAAAAGAAAAGTGTCAAGTATGCGTAGACATCTATATACCGGTGAGCCGACAGGAACTCCATCTCTTTCAGCTGTAACAAAAGAATAAAATAAAACAGGTGGTGAGCATGAGCATATATATATATGAATATAGAACTTTGATTCACCTTCCGCAAATTTTGGTAGTCTTTTCCCCACTATTCTTCTCGGGAAATTTACAATATTAACCAAAAAAATTTCTCAATTTTCACAATTAACCATTTAACTTTTTTCTATCAACATTAGCCAAATCAACTCACTCCTACCGAAAATACCCCTCTCATTTCTCCTCACCCTTGTCCCTCTCCTTCCTCTCTTCCTCACTCACTCTCTCTCTCTCTCTCTCTCTCTCTCTCGGTTTCTCTCACCCGTGACGGGATCCGTCTCATAACTCTCATAACTCGATAGCGGTAACGTGACGGAGTTATTCCTAACAGCGCACTTCATCAAATTTCCAATCAAGCGCTCAAATTAAAGGTTAGGGCAAAAATCCTTAAATTTTGATTCTGTATTTTTTTTTCATGGTTTTTGTGTTGTGTTTGTGTATTGTTGAAGCTGAAATTGGTGGTGTGTATGATGTGGTGGAATAATTGTGAAGGGTTTGGGGAGCCGGCGTCGCGATGGCCTCTCGCGTGGGGCGGCGACGGAGGGCGCTGTCGCACTGGCGGTGCGACATGCGCTCGCATGGCTGGGTGCGACAGTTCGCTGGTGGCGGCGCAGGCTGTGCGCGCTGTCGCCCGCCGCACCCGCCAAAGTGACAGGGACTCGCCGACCAAATGTGGTGCGACAGGCCTCCGATAATGCATTATAATTATTTTTTTCCTGTATACATGAATATTAATGTTTTGTAATAATGTAGAAATATGACGGAATCAGAACAATCGAAAATGGACCAGGGAAGATGATGTTAGCTTATTCAGATCATTTTAGGACGAATATCGAGCATGTGTAATTTACTGCAGCTTATAAAACTCATTAAGAGAAAATTAACAAAACGACAAATTTGAATATGTTTAAGAAAAGTATATTTGGACATTTTTTAGATTGTCGAAGCTTTCCGTTCAGTGGTGTACTATTGCACAATATTTTGCTTAGGCCAGTGGACCATGGACAGTACAGAGAAGATGATCATTTATGGTTTCAAATTGGTGAGCATGTGGTATGTTTGTCAATGGTGAGAATGGTGCTTAGTTATCGGATCGAAATATGCAAGAGCCAACCTCAAATATAAAAACGGTGCATAGGTTTCTGAAAACATATTTTTCGGGTGCACTTCAGGATATTACTTTGAACCAATTTGATGCATTATTTGAGGAGTTGGACTTCAAGGGTATGGACGATATGGACGCATTAAAGATTGCGCTTTTTATTTTACTGGATAGAGTTCTAAATGCAAGAAAGGGCCATCACAAATTAATTTCTCATGCCTTAATGAAGTTGATGATATTAATTATTTCAAAAATCGTCCATGGGGTCTTATATCATGGGAAACGGTATCCGATAGTCTTGATAATGCACTGTATGAGAAAGGTGAGAAATTTAAGATGGCGCGGTTGAAAAATCCTAATCACAACATAGAGAAGTACAATGTTTATGGTTTTACTACCGGAGTTCAAAAAGTTAGTTTATTTATTAATAAGTTTTGTAATATTAAATATTTAATCATAGTTTTAATAAATTTCTTACCTTGATTGTTGTAGGCTTGGATTTACTTAAGTGATCGGAGGTCTCGCCAAAGCATGGGTCGTGAAAACGAAGAGGAAGATTCCCCGTATTCTGCAATGGAAGCCCATGGCGTCTTCTAAGATAAACTTTACTGAGGTTTATTCATTCTTGAATGAGGAATCTTGTCTTGTAAGTAATATATATTGGGTTATGTATAATACTATTTTTTATATTACTAAATTCGAGTTCTCTAAACTTATTTAAAATTTTGGGTTGCATTCATGGCAGGGAAATGTTTTACAAACTCTTGAGCCTGATGAAAAAGAGAGTCAGAAAGATTATTGGCTCAGTGTGAAAGATTACATACCAGAAATTCCAATTTGGGTTCATAAGGTCGGTATAGTATAAGTAATTTAATTTATAGGATACGAAATAACTTAAGATTTTTTAGTTACTTATTTTAGAAATTATTTTTTTCAGCACCAACCTTCAATCAACGCGCCACCGACTGTTACAACGCAATCAGACGAGCATGATGATATACCAAACCCTATACCAGGGCAATGCCACGATCAATTTGAGGAGGATGAAGTGCCTGTGGATGATCATCAAGAGCATACTGATCAGTCTGATGGCGCACATGATTCTGAGGTTATAAATAATTTATATTTCATATATATGAGGAAGTATTTAAAATAATCTGTTATTATTAATAACTTATATTTTTTTAATAGACAAGGACAAAGCAGTTTAATGATTTTGTCCTAAGACGGTTGGACAAAATTGACCGTAACGTTTATGACCTGAAGTCAGAGCTTAAAGATTTTAAAGAAACCGTGGTAGGATTTATCAATTCAATGACTCCACGTCGAAATAAAGATTCTCCAAGTGCACGGTCACATGTGGTGAGTAAAATGACATTTAAACAATTAAATTTGATTCGTTTTGAGATCCGATAGTGTTTAATACATTTATCTTGCCGAATTGACAGGCTCCAGATGACTATGGAGCGTATACTGACATGGGTGTTCAAAATTTTTCTACTCCCACTTCATTATATAGTTTTCATGGGGATGTTAGTGGTGAGAGCATGCATGTATTCACTGAGGTCCCTCCAGGCATTAGTAAGTTCGGCAGAGCATACAAACCATCATATATCGTACATGATTCCTCCATTCAGACGGGGACAGAACGTACGACCTCTACCTCTACCCCAAATCATGCACCATGCAATTGATATGAGTACGAATGTGGATATAAATCCACTTAGAGGATTAGAGGATCCAAGTTTGTTTGCTGAGTTTGACCGATGGTTTGCTGGTGATACGACTGTTGATTTGAGAGTCCAACACCCACGGTCATTCTTTCAAGTTATTTTGGGCCAGATTTCCATGGGATGGCTAGGTGATGAGGTAAATTTTTTTCCTAATTTTCTTTAACCGTGGGTTTATAATTTGATAGGTGTATAATTTTTTACTTATAATTTATTATGTTTCTATTTTTCTACAGCATATTCACGAGTATTTTCGGTTGATTAGTGAAAAACAACGGCAGTACCCGAACGCTTTAGCTCAACGTGTTACACATACTGACACGTTTTTCTGGGTAACTTGCATATATAACTTATAATGACGATATTATATTTGTTTGTTATCGCAATTTCATACATGAGTTATTTATCATGTCTTAATTATCTATGTACTAGGTGTTCTTGAATCAATTATGGAATAACGGGGATTGTGCGGTTGATTCATTAGTATATAGCGACAGCTTGAACACCTATCTCGGTGGGCGACAGCACACTATGTCCAAACCAATGACGGATGTTGATATGGTGTGTATTTTATGGTACTTTACAACTAAAATCAAATATCGAAGTGCTCATTTTGTTATTTGTTTTTTAATTTCATATTTGATAAATTAATAATAAATTGTTTTATGCAGTTATTCATCCCTGTTAACTTGGACCGCGAGCATTGGGTTGTAGCTCGAGTTGACTTCCGCAAGAACAAAATCTGGATTTACGACTCATTACTGACATTTTGAGGCGATAAAAAATACAGGTTGAAATTCAAGCCACTTGAAGTGATATTCCCTCGATGGTTAGAATACAATGGATTTTATAACATTCGACCTGAGTTGCGGAGTGACATCCCCTGGAAAGTTACAGCAGTTAAGAGTGTGCCACAACAAGAGCTTGGAACCGGTGATTGTGGTGTTTTTTTATTGATGTTTACGATGTATTTAATGTTTGGTCTTAAATTAGAGTTTAACGGTAGTTATGGAGATTATTTTAGAAAAAAGATTGCTGTTGACTTATTTAGGGATGATATTATATTGTAAGCTGTTGTTGTCATGCGAATGTTGAAACATGAATTAATAAAATTATTTTACGTGCTTAAGTTTACATAATTTCGGTTCTAATATTTTAATATTATACTTACTTAAATAAAATGAAATACCATAACATGTAAGTATTCTGAAATAAGATGAAGCAAGAAAGTGTTTTAAAGCTCTATGAAGACTGTATAAACGTGTATAAGCTCAATGATAGTGTTGTGATCAATCTTTGAAATGATTTGAATGAGCTTATTTATAGTTGGAGCCGAAAACTAGCCGTTATAGCCTTTTTTAAAGCGGATCGTTAACCGTTAACGGCTCACCGTTTGCGCTGGTCAAAGTTACCGTTGCGCTGGATTTCAAATAATCGGTTGACCGTTAGTCGTTACCCTTTCGCCGTTAAAATCCAGAAACATGCACAACCGAAGACATCTATCCGTTCTTGCTAAACGGTTAAGGCTTAGTCAAAAATAACATCCTGGACATTATCGGTTAGCCGTTTACGAGTTAACGGTTCGCCGGTAAATTCCAGAAGCTTGTATAAACCATTTCAGCTAACCTTTTTGTATAAACGGCTAAGGCTTAACAAAGTATGCCTCTCTGGAAAGTAACGGTTAGCCGTTATTAGTTAACGGTTCGCCGGTTATTTCCAATAGCCTTTAAAAACAAAAGCTTAACCTTTAACACTAAACGGTTAAGGCTTAACAACAATATGTCTCTCTGGAAGTTATCGGTTAGCCGTTATTAGTTAACGGTTTGCCGGTTATTTCCAGTAGCCTTTAAAAAACAAAAAGATCCTTAACGGTTAAGGCTTAAGACAATAACCTGTCTCTTAATATTATCGGTTAACCGTTAATATTAGCGGTTCACCGATTAGTTCCAGAAATGAACATTTTTGCAGAGATTTTCCAGTTTCTTAAAAAACTTGTAAATACTCTTAGAAAAATTCTTGCTTTTAAAAACTTATTTGATATTATAGGAACTCCAACATATTTATCAAAATGTTTGTTATCATCAAAATCAATATTATGAAAACATATATGTTAACATATTCAATACATAAAAAACATACGACGGTTTTAACTAATTGTGATACGGAGATAACCGTTGCTCCAACGACGTTGTTTATGGTAATATATCTTCTCCAACATCCTCTAACCTAATGCTGTTATCATCAATATTATCATCATTATCATTGCAGGAAGAATAATATTGGTGCAACGATGCCCTTGGCAACAACTCCTCTTCATTACCGGGGCGAGACATATTTGCTCTAAAAGAAACTTCTGTTTCAATGGGTTGCTCAAACGGTTCGGAACTCGAGGTGTTGTGGTGAAAAATATAGGAATCAATTCATAGTTGCCCATATTGGATGCCACGTGCAATACAACTTTCACCATTTCATCATCAGATATGTCCATAGGCAATGTACATATGTGATACAATGTGTTTGCCGACCTCAAAGTTGTCTTCATTGTAATACCATATTCATGAGGATTTATTTGCAATACCTCACACACTCTTGTAAAAAATTGATCAAACATACAATTTTTTTCAACTAAAAGGCTCATTTTTACCATTCACATACTCCATACGCCTGCCTTCTAATGTTTGCCACCAACCATCATAACACAATTGAAGACAATCGAATCCATGCCTGAAATAAAAAAATAATTAACCATTAATAAATTTAATTTTCTTTACTGTTTATTGCGCGACAGGCAATCGCGTAAATTTTGTGCGACGGCAATCGTCGATAATTGTTGTCGCGACGGACAGCCTGTCGCAAAAATTTTGTGTGATAATTGGTGCGACGGGCGGGCTGTCGCACCTGGGCTTGGTGCAATGGGTTGCCGTCGCACCAACATGGCCTCTGGACTCAGGTGCGACGGGCTATCTGTCGCATAATTTTTTGTACGACGGGTAGCCCGTCAAACAATTTTGTGTGTGACAGTTGGTGCGACAGACAGCCCGTCGCACCTGGGCTTGGTGCGACGGCAACCCGTCGCACCAACATAGCCTCTGGACTCAGATGCGACGGGTTATCTGTCGCATAATTTTCTGTGCGACGGGTAGTCCGTCGCACCAATTTTGTGATGAATGCGCGACACTGTCACGTGCGACTGACACGTCGCATGGTGCGACGGGTTACCGTCGCACCAACATAGCCTCTGGACCCAAGTGCGACGGGCGCCCGTCGCACTTGGCCCTTGTGCGACGGCCTCCCGTAGCACTTGTCGCAGGTGCGGGAGCCCGTCGCACGCCGCAGGCTGTCCGTCGCACCTTCATTTTTACTTTCCTGAAAGAATAAAATAATTCTTACGATGTCAAGAATGTCGAATGTTATTAGATCTGATCGAAGTTTATTTTTTCCGTCGATATTTGTCGCCTCCTTTTGCCGTCACCAGAGTGCAGAGTGCAGTGATTAAGAGTGTAGGGTTGTTTTAGTTGGTCTCAAAACAGAAGAACGAAACGAAACTTTTGAGGGTAATTTGGGAAAGAAGCTTTACTTTTGGCTAATGTTGATAGAAAAAAGTTAAATGGTTAATTGTGAAAATTGAGAAAGTTTTTTGGTTAATATTGTAAATTTCCCATTCTTCTCATGCTTTCAGGGTAATTTCCAAATGTCACTGGATCCGCAAACCTGTATACCTTTACGACTTTACGTTGCGTGGTCGGTGATCAATAATACATACTGTAATTATTAATCATTTCATTTCACTTTTTACCGTAAGTCTTAATTACCAATTTCAAGATTCTCTCTCAAGTACGAAAAATTCTAAAATATCTCTAATGTATTATAATTAATTAATGTATGCATATTACGTGTAATTATGTAATTAAATTTAATATAACCACTACTTACTTAATAATTTTTTAAATTAAATACATATATATCATATCATTATTTATTTATTATATGATTGACGTGTTATATATTTTTTAAAATTTCTACTCAAGTACGCTGCTCACCATCCGAAAAAGAAATCTATTGCTCTGGACGCAGCCTGTCGACTGGCAGCTGTCTTGAATTTTGGTTCAAACCAATGAGTCAATATTGTAATTCCAATTTTGCCCTTTTGATATGGCTGCACATAAACAGGCACGGCCACACAGCACACACATATATAAGAAATGTTTTAATTATTCATCCTCATCCGCCTCGATACATTTTATATATATGGTCATCAGTTAGTAAATAATATATATACATATTCAATTTTTAGTTGCAACAGGCTGGTTAGGAATTTGTATAGTACGAAAAACCCGATACTTGTGCTTGTACAAATTGACAAGAGCTGCCTGAGAAAGAAGCATGTTGTGGGCAGCAATGTAGGGTTCGGTGGCGGAATCACCAGCGGTGCAATTCCCAACGTAGTTAGAGCATCGACCAGGAGCAAAGCTTCCACCATTGTATCCATTCATCACCATTCCATTCGGTTCATTCATACTCACCCACAGCTTTACTCGGTCACCATATTTTTTGAAGCAAAAATCCCCGTAGTCCACAAAATCTTTCCTGCATCCGCCCGCCGCCCGGTTGTCACAACCAGAATTAAGCTAACATTCAAAGTCTTACATGCATGCACGCGCTGATCATCAGGCAGGTGCATGCATGCTTTTAATTACAACTCACACTATTTTGGGACTTAGGAATCCGCCGTACTCTTCTTCAAGTGCTTGTGGAGGATCAAAATGGAGTAAAGTCTCAAAGGGTTTGATATCTGCGCACAGTGATCAACAATAATCCTTTATGGTGCGTTTACTTATAAGGAATGGGAATGAGCAGGAATGGGAATGAGTTGGGAATGAGAATGGGCTGGAATGGGAATGAGGAATGGGAACGAGGAATGAGAATGAGATTCTAATGCTTACTTGGTAAAAATAAATGGGAATGGGAATGTGCTGGAATGCCATTGATGTGTTTACTTGGTAAAATAAATGGAAATGAGGAATGGTAATGAGAATCAATTTACTAAAATATCCACAGTATTAAATAATGTGATTTTCATGAACTACATATGTATAAATATTATTATAAAAATGATATTAATTAAAAAATAAAATTAATCATAATAATTATAAATGTTAATAATGATAATATTAATAAAAATAAAAATAATAATTAATTTTTATTAATATTAATTTTTATTAGCATTATTAACATTTATTATTATTAAATTTTATTAACTTTATTATTTTAGTTATTATTAATTATTGTTAATATTATTTTTATTAATATTATCATTATTAACATTTATTATTATTATATTTTATTAACTTTATTATTTTAGTTATTATTAATTACTTTTAATATTATTTTTATTAATATTATCATTATTAACACTTATTATTATTATTATTATTATTATTATTATTTAATATCATTTTTATAATAATATTTATACATGTATCTAGATAATGAAATTACATTATTACTATAATTATTAAATTTATTAACTTTATTATTTTAGTTATTATTAATTATTGTTATTATTATTTTTAATAATGATAAATTAATTATTGTTATTAATTATTATTTTTATCATTATTTTTATTGTTAATAATGATAATATTAATAAAATAGTAGAGTTAATAAAATTTAATAATCATTATTATTATTATTATTATTATTATTATTATTATTAAATTTTATTAACTTTATTATTTTTATTAATATTATCATTATTAACATTTATTATTATTATTATTATTTTTAATTAATATCATTTTTATAATAATATTTATACATGTGTCTAGATAATGAAAATTACATTATTACTATACTTATTAAATTTATTTATACTTATTAAATTTATTAACTTTATTATTTTAGTTATTATTAATTATTGTTATTATTAGTTTTAATAATAATAAATTAATTATTGTTATTAATTATTATTTTTATCATTATTTTTATTGTTAATAATGATAATATTAATAAAAATACAAATAATAATTAATAATAACTAAAATAATAAAGTTAATAAAATTTAATAATAATAATAATAATAATTATTATTATTATTATTAATGACATTTAAAATAATAAAATTGTTTGTGATTTGAACAAGGGTAATTTAGTAAATATGAAAAAATTAGAAGGATAGAAAAGTAAATTTATGTTTCATTCACATTTCCATATTTTCATTCGTACGAATGGAATTCTCATTCCTTATTCCCAAATTATGTGGGACCCACATATTTTATTCTCATTCCCAAATTACATTTTGCCAAGTAAACATAGGTTTCCATTCCCATTCCTCCATTCCCATTCCCATTCCCATGAAGTAAACACACCATTAGTTTATTTGATTGTTTGTCATATGATCATGTATCTTGAATATCTATATAATGATTAAAGCAAAAATTTAATAGAGGTGAAATAAATTAAAAGAGAGAGTAGTGGTTGGAAATTTGATTTGACCATTGGCAAGAAGCTCGTTGATGAGGTCATTGTAGAACTTGGCGCCTAGTGGGTTCACTCCCCCACTAATTTTTCCCTCTGAAATAAAAAATAGTTATTAATATCACTGTTATCATCACTTGATTATGAAGTAAGGATTTTTTTAATGTTTATATTTTAAATAACATCTTCCTTTGAGACATTTTATTTGTTCCATTATTAAGGTAATAACTAATCCCATTAATTACAATCTATTAAGTGCTCAAGATTATAATGACTTCACCATTTTAAGGAAAATTCAAATGAAGAACGAAATTAATTTGAAAAAATTCAAATGATCATCTTACTAGGTAATATTCTGGTCCATGAGATGGAGAATCTGAAAGAGTCTAAGCCAATCTTTTTCATCAACTTAATGTCCTCCTGCAAAATGCATTAAGCTGTCTCAATGTTTTCATAAGAGAAATGTTCGTGCTTAATTATCCAAGGGAAAGTGAAAAGTTTAAAAACGGAGAAAGCACTTTTCACAGTTTCATGTAAGTATGATCAGCCAAATTAACAAACCTTGTAATGGTGATAAAAACCACTAGCCATATCTCCAGTGCTCCGATCAAAAATTTTCTCTGCCATTCCATGGTACGATTCACCCATTTTCAAATATCGCATAACAATTAAAAAGACAAAGCTATTGGTGAAAATTTACAAAATTGCATACAAATTTCATGTGCATATCACCCTATAAAAGTCAGGATTATATCTTAATATGAACGACTGCCACTTATGCTTGAATAACTGTTAATTATCAAGCGATGCCAAAAGAAAAACCAATGTCCATGCCACCAACAATAATGAAATGGAAATGGGATTTGAAACTTTGAAAATTAGGATGCCTGCACATTTTGAGAAATACGAATTTGAGATAAAAGAATACTAGTTGGCTGTAACTGAGTAGTGTATTGATGAACTAGACACCGTTGCTAGGCTTCAAGTTAATATTTTAAAATGTATCGATGTTCGCATGAGACTAAAAAAATCCTAAAAAATTATGATTATTTGTTAGACGGTAAGAGCTTAATTATGCACCAATCACGATGAATGATTAGTAATTAACTAGCAATTTGTAAACAAATCTAAAGATCTGGAGAGACCTGGATGTTCTTTAACGAAAGTGCCTGTATACTCGGTCCCCTTCCATCTTCAAGTGCCGCTCCTTCAGACTGCGCAGGGAGCAAAGTTTCTGCTTAATAGATAATTAAGGTATTGTTTGGTCTTGAGATACTGTAACTTTTAATCTATAGTTATTGCGGAAAAAAATTGTAATTATAGAACAAAAATTAATAATATGTAGTAAATAATAAATTTTAAATAATAATTTTGATAAAATTATTAAAGATATAATAAATTTTTTGTCATATAAGTAAAAAATCATATCAACAAGACTTCTAAATTATAATATTCATAACTTATAACCATATGATAATATATATATATTATATAATGTGGATATATAATGAAAAAGGTGGGCAATCGGGTCGGGTCCGGTGTCGGTCAGGGGGGTTCGGTGGTTCGTAAGGGAAAAATTGAATTTAACTCGATTGATCCGATCCGACCGAACCAAGTTCGGTCGGATCGAATCATTAAATTCAGTCGATTCAATTGGTCAGTTACCAGGATTTTCACTTAAATGAAACTTAAGTTGAAGAAGCTTGAAGTTGAGAGTTGAGAGTTGAGAGTTGAGAGTGAGTCGAAGCTTCCAATTCCAAATCCGTTGGTGGAGAAAATCGGGTTGGGTGGTAGAAAGTCGGGTCGGGTTGTGAGGATTCGATTTCGGCCAGCTGACGGATCGGGCTTTCACGGCGGTTGGCAGCGTGAGCCTCGGATCGCGGCTCACGAGTCACCTACGGGTTTCTCTTCACACTTCACTTGGCGGTTAGCGGCAGATCCGGATCGCGGCTACCACTGGATGGTTTCTTAGCGACGCACGCCTGTCACGCGCTTCACTTGTCAGCCAGCAGATCACATCGCTTTCTGAGCGATAGCAGATCCGGATCGTGGTTCACTTGTTTGTGAGTGTTGTGAGTTTGTGGAGTGGTATGGCCGGTGGCAATGTGTGTGTGTTTTGTTGATTATTGTGACTTGTGAGTTCGAGTTATTGTGTGAGTTGTGAGTTGTGAATATGTGTGTGCAATGTTGTGTAGTGCGTGTGTGTGTGTTGAGTGCAGTGGCGAGTTAGGAATTATGGGCGTGTGTGTGTGCGGGTGTAAGCATCTTTTTAAGGCCGACCGAGTGTCGGATCGGGTCAGGTTTCACCCGATCCGATCACAACCCGATCGGGTTTGAAATTTTTTATCCGATCGGGTTTTGATACCGACCCGATCCGATCCAAACCCGAAATTTTTCGGGTCGGGTCGGGTAAAATGCCCACCCCTAGTACAGGATATGGATGGATAAAAGCGAATATGTGATAAAAACGGTTTTTCAAATGTTAGGTAGGCAAGATAATATGCAATTGAGATATCAGAAAAGAGCCGGATCCACAAAAGAGTCTCCCTCACACAGATGCGTACACATATCCTCACCTGGTAAGCAGCTGAGCCAGCGCCAAATATGAAGCCAGCAGGAAAACTAGTTCGGTTGAATGGCATTGAATATGGATGGTGACTTGGTTTCGTATTGGTGCCGTCGATACCATCCGATACAGTAGTGCAAGTGTGCAACCCGATTGCAAGAACCCCGGCCAGTCGGCCACTGCCACCACGAATAAGAGCAAAACACCCTGATCGAGTCCCATGATTAAGATTAATTATCCAATTAATGTCTCTGTTGCTAGTCCCCAGTCACTCCCTTTATATAAATTTTTATTGCATACATGGCAGAAAAGCATGACTTTAATTGTGGACCACGTGCAAAGCCGCCCCTCCATACAAAATGTTATCATTCTTCTTTGCATGTGGTCCACGATTATCATGCTTTGTCTGCTATGGCTGCAATAATTTCAGGGAGCGATTTGAGAAAGGTTGATGTCTTTGGGATTATTATGAAAAGAGTAAAGAGCTTGATAATTGGAATTTTATCAGAAGTCGTCATATATGTTATTAGTGTAGATCCTTATAATGGCGTGATAATAAATAAATAATAAGAAAGCGAAGATGAGAAAAGACTTAAAAAGTATTACATCCCCTCCTCTGATATATATCATTTTCTCATTCCTTATCTTTGAATAGTAACTTCTTTATATAAAAAAAATAATTAAAAGTATAATTAAATTTGAAAAGACTTATCTTCTATCTAGTAGGATTCAAGTTTATTGAAAATTAAGATTTGTATTGTTTTGACATACTTAGATTAGGATATAGGTTCTCAAACTTGAGGTCTATTCATTTAGATCATAGGTTTAAATTTGATAAAAATATGGGTATAACAAAAATATTCAAAAGTATAATTAAGTTTAAAAAACTTATTTTCTGTCTAGCAACATTCGAGTTGGAAGAAGATTAGTAATTGTATTGTTTTAATATGTTTAGATTAGAACATATTATTAGCTATGGTTCCTCGCGGTCCGGTCCATTCATTTGTCATGGGGTCATGTTTGATAAAAATATGGATATAACAAAAATATTGTTGATTTATTATTACCAATATTTTAACTTTAAATAACAAACTAAATAGTGACAGCATTATTTATTATTTTTCTTTAATATAAAAAAAGGTCTCTGTATTCATCATCTTCGTGATATTATGTCCCACACGGCGTTGTGATTGAAATCGCCCCTCACCTTCCTTCCTGTTTGTGATGAGATCAAATATAATTAATTTGTTGTTAATTTAATAATTTCAATTTCAACAAAATTAATGAAGATTATTTTACAGGATAACTTAATAAATAGTAAATTAGTTAGAGGGTTCAAAAGGGGACATTAGTAAATTCAATCATTGTGAGCCAAATTGGTTATTTGACAAAATCTAAATGGATACTAATTAAGGCAGCAAATCTGATCATAATTTGGCAGATCATATAAAATGCTAAAAAAATAAGAACAATAATAGTTAATACAAAGATGAACTAAGCACACGTGATTCACGAGGATAATCAGCCGGCCTATGTTACTTAATTGAGCTGGACCTACCATATCAATTTGTGACCTGAGAAACACCAACCAATATTTATTCACTTCCAATATAAGAAATGTACCGTGCGTAAATTAGCACATCATCTCAATTCTCAAAGATGAACCAAAAAATTAACTTTCAGTTATATAGCAAGATTTTAAAACTTTAGCAGCTGAAATTGCCAGCTGCTCACCCAGTCATATGATATTCCGAAAATCATTGATTATCGTCGGTGGGGATTTGATGTATCAGATTTAAGAGTTACGAAAATAAAACCAATTTCTTTACACGACAGGCCATGCGTCATTATTTCATTGGCTGAAATTTAATCAGCCTAAAGAAATCATTACATGTGATCCGTCGCACACAATAAAATATGTGCGTCTAGTTACAACAATAAAATATGTGCCTCTAGTTACAACTTCATGTGAGATTATATAGTATGTGAGGCCTAAATAAAATTCAGGCCGCGATAGTGTCTCAATGAATTTGAATCTTTGGATCTCATACTGATATTAACTATATAATTTAACAGGCTTCTAGAGATGTCTACCGCATGTATATTTATAATAATATATGATTAAAATTAAATAGTTTTAAAAAATTTGACACGTGTGTATTTATAATAATATATTATTAAAATTGAAGTGCTTATAGAGATATTTAACGTGCGTTTTTAATGATAACATATAATCAAAATTAAATTGCTTATAAAAATATTTGACACGCATGTATCCATAACGATATATTAATTAGAAAAACTAAATTACTTATAATATATTTTTATCTAGTAATCATTAATCACATCCTTATATTTTACTTAGCATAAGATCTTCCTTGGGTTGTATTAGAGATTTACGGTTCAAATCCTTCTCTTTTTAACTTTTTATTCTTAATCATATTACATAAGTATATATGCTAAGCCAACACTACGTACTCACAAAAGATGGACAAATCATGATTGAAATAAATAGGTAGAGAAATAGGGGAATATATATACAAATCTACCATATGGGCTACTTCTTCAGGAAATTTTTAAACCAGATGGCTGACTGTTTTGGATATCTTTTCAAGCCATTTTTGTAGTCTATGAAGTTGATGCCGAACCTCACACTGTAAGCTGAAGACCATTCGAAGTTGTCTAAAAGTGACCATGCAAAGTAGCCTTTAACATTTACACCCTCCCTGCAGTGATCACATAAGAAATTAGGGGCTCTTTTCATTATCTCAAGTTCAAGAAAAAGTTATTTTTCAATCATATCAAGACTATAACATAATTCCTTCGACAACAAAAAAGACTCACTTCATGGCCATTTGGAGGAACGAAAGATGGCTATTGTAGTAATCTACCCTCATTGGATCTTTTAGGGCTTCCTCTAACGGTAATGAAGCATTATTAACCTCATCCATCCCTGACAAAAGGAACCGATCGATCCAAGAAACTTTACTTCAATCATGAATATTTAGTTAATATGGCTGGGCTTTAATTTTTTATGAAGCAGCCAAGGAATTTTTACCATTCTCAGTAATGTAAAGTGTAGGATTGTTGTACTTTTCTTTTATATAAATTAGAAGATCTCGAAAGCCACTCGGATACACAAAGAGCCAGTTTGATGCAGCCTGTCAAAGATGATGTAAACAAATAATTATTGGATCTGAATATGGCTTTTTTTAACCACGTCTATGCTTCTCTTTTGATTTATTTTAATTTTTTTTTATTATATATGTAATGTTGACCAATTAAAAGTATCTCATAAATTATTTCCTGTATACCTGTGGACCAATCAGTGTCCCATTGCGCATGGCTGAAAAAGCAAACAAAACAAAGTTATGCATACTCTCTATCTGAATATCAATTGTAATACCATCTTGCAAAAAAAAAGTGTTTCCTTTGAACTTACCGGTCAGATTAGCAAGAGAATCTGTGGTGTAGCTAATATTTATAGTATTGGCAACAGGATTATTACGTGCATAATATGAAGTGTAATAATTCATTCCAATGAAATCGAAAGATCCTTTAAGCCTTGCAGATTGTTCTTCAGTAAATTTTGGCAATCTTTCTTTCACTAGGGTGCGCATGCTCAATGGATAATCACCGTTGATCACTGGCTCCATGTACCTGTTAAACAATTCATCCAAGAGCCTATCTGTTAAAACTTTAATTAATTCCTTAAGATATAATTGTAAGTTAACAGGCATTTGATCATTGCTTTCAAATAAATAAACATATATACTGACCATCCAAGCATGAAATCAAGGGCCCTTTGAGCTGCCTCAAAATCAGGTTTTTCATTGGAATAGGGCACCAACCAATGAGAATTTAGTGTTATTCCAATCACGCCCTTTTGATTCGCCTACACAGTTCATGTAAAGTTTTGTCAAACAGAGAAAAGCAAACAAGCTCGCTTATTTATGGTTCATTTGTACTATATATAGTTCCAAAAAAACTCACCTGGTATTTTCGCTTGTAAACCTCTACAGCCGCTGCATGAGCAAGTAGCTGATGATGGCCAGCAAGATAGGGCTCCGTGGAAGAGTCTCCGGCCTGGCATGCTTGGTTTTTATACTTGGAACACCGGCCAGGTGCACCGTTACCTTCACTGTAGCCGCTAGTACTGTATGAGTGTGGCTCATTCAACGTGATCCAATGCTTAACGCGATCACCAAATTCTTTGAAGCAAAGGTCTGCAAAGTCGCTAAAATCATCCCTAGAATCCAAAATGTGTAATGTCTGATATGTCAGATGGCGCCGTTTTGTCAAATAAATATCAGAATATCTTGAAAAGAAAATGATAGCAAGTAACTCACACAATGCGAGGGCTTAAAAAGCCACCATATTCGTCTTCTAGGCACTGTGGAAGATCCCAGTGAAACAGAGTCACAAAGGGTTGCAGCCCTGCAACATTTAGATGTGCTTTGTCATTCAAGCAGGCAGTGTAATTTTGTAGAAGATTTTATATTTACATAGGTAATGAGAATGAGGTAAAAAATGATCACCATTTGATAGGAGCTCGTTGATGAGATTGTTGTAGAAACTAATTCCTTTCCTGTTCACTCCCCCACTTAGTTTTCCATCTGGTTAATTTACAGAGTTTGAAAATGGAAATTTCAAAGAAAAAACTGAGCATTAAAATAAACAGTAAATATATGTAATTTCACAATAGCGTACTCACTGTCATTAAATGGGAATGAAAATTAAATGGAAATCTAACATAAATATTTATCATGTTCTAATCAATGACTTTCTCAAAGAATTTGGGATCTGCACTTTAAGAAAATATATATGAGCATTTGCAGCTAAGAATCTCCATGCTTATGTTGTGTTCTTTATATAAATTCAACCTAGCACCTCTGTAACAATTAAACAGTTTGACTAGAAATTGACATTATTCAACTGAAGTTAGTCATGACCAATAAATATTAAATTGTTGAGCTTACTTGGTAATATTCTAGACCAAGAGATGGAAAATCTGAAAGCATCCAAATTCATTTCCTTCATAAGCTTCACATCTTCCTGCATGTTGCAACTACTAATTAACCCTCACATATATGTATATATATATATATAATCGTCATCTAACCTGGAGCAAATTAAGAAGAGAAACATATGAAAAAGAATAAACTCTGTCAAACCTTATAGCGATGGTAAAAATCAACTGCTACGTCTCCATTGTCACCATTATTTGTTCTATCTGCAATGCAATGAGTGTGTGGGTATATATATATATATATATATATATATATATATATATATATATTTAGAGAGAGAGAGAGAGAGTTTTATTTTCATGTAATTGAAATTATTAATGAATGAACAATTTATGTGATATTCAAAATTCAATTAATAAACAACCAAAAAAGAAGTTTGGATTTCTATTAATTGCATTTGCAGCGCACTCCTTGTGGTAATGCTGCAGGGGTGGCCACAATGAAATTTTTGGTAAGTGCCATTTAAGTTCTCTCATTATTGTTGTATGACCTCACATAATTCCCCTTATACATGTATATTGCTGGAGTAATACAAACTCAAATGATAAATAATATGGATTTAGAGAAATAAAAAGAGAGGAATAAATCAACTAACCTGGGAATTTGTGAGTGAAGGTATCCCAAATACTAGGGCCCCTGCCATCCTCAGCTGCAGCACCTTCATACTGCAGCAATATACGTATTATGATTAAAAATTAATCAAACAGTGCCAATTAGAAGCGAAGGCGAAGCCAATAAAAATGTATATAATAAAATTAGAGCGTTGATTAATTAATTAATTAAATTTATGGGTAATTAAGGGTAAATGCTGGCTATAGCTACCTGGTAAGAAGAAGCCGCTGTCCCGAAGATAAACTCTTTCGGAAAACAAGTGCGATTGAGATTCGCATTGCCATCAATTCCACTTCCAATTGCTCTATTTTGTGCTAATAATAACGTCAGCACAACCAGGAGGATGCATTCTCCTACAAGAGACCTTTCAATTCCCATTGATCCTTCTTCTTCTTCTTGCTCTTCTTTCCCCCCCCCCCCCCCAAAAAAAAATTAATTAATCAATAATTCCTTCTAATATACATGCACCGCACCGCGCAAATTTTTCGTATTTTCTTACGCATTCATACCGTGAAATAGGACGCATGCAATTTGAGATCGTCTGACTCTGAGGTGGTAATATTATTATTATTATTATTCATTCATGGGGAATTGCTACAATTTCGGAGGAACGCTTTCCGATCTCCTCTCTCAGTCCATTCCTTATTTCCTTGCCCCTTTCCCTTTCCCCTGTTTTATTAAAGAAATTTTATCTCGGCGGGTGGATTGCATGCGCAGGCTACCACTGACGCAACCCCTTATCTATTAAAAGTTTTTACATATTACCATTTTTTTCTTTTTGTCTTTTTTAAATCTTCTATATGCACACATCTCTCCATTTCAAATATCAAAATAAATAAATAAATAATGCTCGATTAATTAAACTTCTCTTAAATCTTTTGTTTTTCTTTTATTTTCTTAATTTAAGAGGCTTTCATCAAACCACTCTTTTATTTTCTTAATTTAAGAGGCTTTCATCAAACCACTTGGACTTAGCCCAAGTGGCTAGAGCCACTCCTTCATAAGTGTGAGGGAAGTGGTTCGAGCTCCGTCAGATGCATTATAGGGGTTTAATTTATATTTCATTCATTGGAGCTTTAGAGCTTAAGTGAAGACAGTCTTTCTTCTAATATGGTTTAAAATCTGAGTGGTGTCATATCAGTTGTCAATCTCATATAATATGAGTTGTAATCTGAGCATTAGTCTCATGTAATTCAAAAAAAAAAAAAAAGAGGCTTTCATCATAATAAAAAAATCTCACTCATTTAACCATTAGCACTAACGCTTCTAATCATCGATTCTTACCACCTAATATCATTTCCACTCATTGAATCTCATTATATTAATCTCATTGAATCTCGTTATATTAATCTCATTGAATCTTTTTTCACTCTACATACTCACAAAACTATTCATCACATGTCTCAAGTTAATCTTATTGTTAGAAACTCAATTTCCCATCTTTATTTGTGTTAAGTTTTCAAAAGCTGAGTCTTACACCACACTTTTTTTTTTTTTTGCTATTTTGTGCTTGGTTTTCACTTTTCAATTTTTACAACAGCTGAATACCACGAGAAGCACATGCGATCATAAAGATTAGGATTCTCTCAAAATCTGATCTCCTCCTGAGTAATTAATAAATAAAGAAAATGAAAAAATTAAATCGATCTTACCCATACACTGTGATTTAAAAACACATGGCATAAAAATTTTTAAAAGATCATGAGAGTTCAGATCAGCATAAGATCTTTATTTGCCATCATAATTTCATGTTTTAGCTTTGTTCCATATATTTAGGGTCACTTGCTTAGCTTTGTGCCCTTCTACAATCAAATTGATCCAAATCTATTTATATAACCGTGTCTGAATACTAAAGTACTAACTAAGCTGAGCCAGTTTGAGGTGAACCCCACTTATCTAATTCTTATTTCTACTCTTATTTTGAAAAATAAATTATATCAATGATTCCGATTTCAGGTTTCGATGTTCTAATCAAGAAGTAAACACACATTTCACTATTAAAATTCTAAATTTATCAAGATTTTTATCTATTATTTAGCGGTCCAAATAAGTTTAGGTTCTTTCTATTTTATTTAGCTTAATTATGTATGTATTATTAGAAATTTTTTAAGATGTTAAAAACGTCATCTTTTAATGGGTTAGGTTAGAGGAATTGGGTTGACACAACACAATTACTCATGTAATAATCATATTATTATCTCGGTAAATATGTCAAAAACTTGAACTTTAACCCAATAAAAAAAACAATTGTGTTGACCCTAAATCCAAACATTGAATAATTATATCAAATTTGATGACTCAATTTATTCATGTGCCTATTAAGTAAACAAATTGTATTAAATTTTACTAGTTCTGAAACTTCCATGTATCTTTCTCTCAACCAAAAAAAAAGGTGTTAAAGAGAGATAATTGTTTTTAGCTTATTTTGGGGCCAATAAAAGGAAAATACCAAAAACAAACTAAGAACAATAAATTTATTTTTTTGCGGGAGAGCGGGGTGCCTTGCTTGTTGGGGGAGGCGTACGGGCTGACTGGATTTTTGTGGAGTGGAGGAAGACGGAGGAGACGGGGACTTCGGACTTAAAGGGCTGGAGAACCTTCTAGAACCTGCGAAACAATGAGAAACGAGGTCAGAGGTGGAGCCGGGGGTGGCCGGCGACCACACTCCGACGCTCAAGTCAGAGTTGGGGTTATCTCAGGTTCGAGAGCTTACAAGCTCTCAATAATGGAGGTTTTTAGGTTGAAGAAGCCCTTAGTTTTTTCTGGTGTGTGTGTAAAACTTACTTGATAAAAATTAACCTGAGTATTTATATGGTGTACCCCGGTCGCGCCACCCGCTTATTTTATTAGGCGTTCTCTTTCTACGTCGGAATATTCTCTTTTTTTAAATGCGTGTGGCGGCTTGGGCCCAAAAATATACATATGGCGTAACTTCACATCTTTGGGTGTAATCGAGTGGTCCTGCGTCCTCTGCAAAACCGTTGTAAATTTGCGTGATGAGAAATGTCGGTGGTCCCAACCCGTCAGATCAACTTTTGGGTGATTTGGTGGCGTGGCATGGCGGTCTCCTCTTCATGACAAGATTTCTCGATTCTCTATTTCTCGACACGTATTATGCCGATTCTTTGAGATTTAGGGCCCACCGATCATTGGGTATTTTTACAAATGTTTCTTGACTTTCTGGCTGCGTGGTGTGGCCTGAGACCTGGGTCTCAGAAATCTGTACCCGCGCACTCAGTGCAGATCCCAATTACACGATTCCTCAAATGTTGACACGTGGCGATCACGTCGTTCCGATTTCTTCCCAAACAACATCCCCTAGTTTTTGGCGAACAGAGGCAAAGAACTCATATATCGATTGAAGCGACACGCGTGGCGATGTAATTCGAACAGGATAGTCGAAGGAAAGACCATGTAATTCCCTTTAATGGTGAAATTTCGTAAGACTGACTAAAAGTCCCTCTTTTTTTTTTTTTGTTTTTTTTTTTTTTTATGCTGTGGCGGTGAAGCAGTTACCTTCGTGTCCTTCACTTTCTTGGGAAATGGCAGCCGTCTGACACATAATTTGAATTTCGAACTCGCTGACTTTATACTGAAAAGTCACTGACTTTTTCAGATTTAATTTAAAACTCTGCTCCATGTCATTTTACCAGATCGCTTTGAAAATCCCCAAACCTCAAAAGCTAATTATCTTCTGCAACTTCTTATTCTATCTCTTCGTCTTTTCTCTGGTTTCATCAACATCACTTGCAGGTAAAAATTTTTCTCCCTTTTGTGCGTCTATTCATTTTCTCTTGGCTTTATTTTTCTCCCCTTTTTCTTTGTTTTCTTTCTTTTTCTCTTTCCTCTTCTTTTTTCTTTTTTCTTTTTTCTTTTTCTTCTTCACGCTCGCTGTCGGCTGGAACTGCTTCGCGCGGCTTTCCGGCGAGATTTCCGGCGGTTGCTGCTGCGGTTTCGGCTCCCGATCTGGCTGGTTCGCGGTTCCCGGCGAGTCTCTCCGTTCGTGGTCCGGCGTGGTGCTTCTCTCGGGTCGTTTCCGGCAGGCGAGGTCGGCGACGGGCGCGGCGGACTCCAGCTCCTGATCTGCAGCGCTCCACGGCTTCCGGCGAGTTCCCCGTTCGCGATCTCCTCTCGGCTGGTTTCTCCTTTCTCGGCCGGCTTCTCTTCGGCAGCGGCATTCACAGTTTTCGGCGTCAGATCTGGCCGGTGGCGGGCAAGCTTCCGTTCGGCGTGCAGAAAAGGAGAAAATGGCGAGCTTCCGTTTGCGTGATAATGGCTGGTCTCAGCCCCTCCCATGCTGCTTCTGCAGTTCTTCGTCTTTTTTTTTTTAAATACACATATATTTACATACTAATAATAATAATAGTATTATTATTACTAGTGTTCATCAAATCACATACCATCACGCACTTCCTCTCTTTTTGTTTCGCTTACTGATTTCAGCGATGATTCTGATGGTTGCAGCTTCGTTGCTTCGCGCTTTGCAGACTCGGATTCTCTGACTCGGTGATCTTGAAGTATTTATCTTTCTCTGATTTTGGCATATCTGAAGTTGTGATATTCTGTATATTGTGTTGTGGTTGATTGTTTGGTTGGATGGCTGTTGGTATTTATTTTTGATTGGTGGAGTTTGGAATTTGTGGGGCTTGTATGTTCTGATACGGGAGTTTTGTTTTTAGTCAAACGAGATGGGGGAAAAATGAAGGGGAGAAAAGGTCTTAATGTGGTCAGGGAAACGGGGGAGTCGAGTGAGGAGGCTCCCTTTTCCGATTCAGCCCCCCATATCTCCCTTAGTGACGATGATAGATCCCCTCCCACTAGTCCCAAGCCATCTCGAACTAACCCTCGTAGCAAACCCCGGATTAAAGGGAAACAACCAGCCAGCGGTCCATGAAAAACCGTGCAAAGACTAGTAGGCCCAAATCTCCTGTTTGAATGTTTGCTTACACCGATATCCTGTGCAGTGGGGTACCCCAGGTACCCAATAGCTTGTGAAAATGGAGTGGAGTACCTCAGGTACCCAATAAACATATGATATTAAGCGCTTGCTGATCCATGTGGATAGATGCGCTTGGTGTAGGTCTTTCTTGAGAATTATGGCGGAGCAACCCAATTTCATGTAACATATGACGACTCCTTCAGATATGCGCACTGCTGATCTTAGACTTTCTTTGGGCTCTTCTTGGTGCATGAGAGGAACGATTTTACATTGTAGGGTACCGATATCCAGGGTACCTTTTATCAACGTATGGCTGCTTAGTGTTGTTGGGGTACCCCTATTTCACTTGTTTTATGGGTTGACACTACCATCTACACATCCTTTGTTTTATCCGCTATAACTTACATTTCTTGGTGTGTCCCTTGTTGTGATGGTTCTTATGTCCATTTTCGACATGCCTCTTTGTTTCTCCTTGGTACTTGGGCGGTATGGATCAGTGTCTTGGGGATTTGACGCCTTCTTCCACCGTATGGCAGTTCTTACAGTACCACAGGTACCTCGGCAAAACTGCTCGACCTCGGCGTTCCAAGCTCAAAGGGAGTTGCAGAATCCTCTCTTGGTAGTTCACGGGTACCCAGTACCCAGCGCAAGTTGGCTCGTTGCTCACGGTCTTGGGGGACCCCATGGAGGCGATCGATGGAGAACAAAGCATATCCTATCGAGGATTGCTTCCTCCATTCCTCGAGTGCATTTCGGACATGGGCTGGAGGTGGATAGACTGAACTTGAATGAGCGCTATAGTCGGGCGCTTAAGGCTTGTCATGATGTGAGTGCTTTTTCATTCTCACCCTCTCTTATTTTTCCTTGTCTTCTCTTTTTTTTTTTGTTACCAACTTTGCTTTTCTCTCTCCCTCTTTTTTGTGTTGTAGGCAGCCTTTTACCTCGATCCGACCTTAGCGATTTTAGAGTACCTCAATTTGTACTGCGGTGGAGAGATTAAAAATGAGATCTCAACCTCGGTCGTTCTCAGGAGGAGAAGCTCGCAGGGGAGGTCGGTGCCTTAAAGGGGCGGTTGGAGGATCAGACTTGGGAGAGTGTCCGCTTATCCAAGGGCCTTGAAGAAGTTGAAGCCAAGCATGATGAGCTAGCATCGCGCCAAAAGGAGATGATGGATAGGGTCTTCACTCTTATCATGACAGAGGTTTGGAGTGTAGATCCAGAACTCGTGGTACCCCGAGTAGAGAAATGGGTGGACAAGTCAGCCATTCTGAAAGTGATTGAAGACAAGGGGATACCTCAGGCTCCTCCATTTCTGAGTCCTCAGCAATCTTTTGGGGTACCCTTGGTACCTCATGCAGACCTCCCTTCCGCCAACATTGTTCATGAAGGTAGTACCCCTTTTGGCATGGGTGCTTCTGCTGATGCCCAATTGAAGGGAATGGTGTAGAAGATGTTCCCCCCTTCTGTTGTTGTTTCTAATCTTTCTTCTCTCTCTTTTTGTTGTTGTTGTAGGCTGCTTTTTATCTCAATCATGGTCTTAGCATTTGTAGGGTACCTCGGTACTGCGTAGAGGTAGAAATTGAAGGGAGAGCTCGCCCTCGGTCGCTCTCGGGAGGAGAAGCTTGTAGGGGAGGTCGGCGCCTTAAAGGGGCGGTTGGAGGATCTGACTCGGGAGGCGTCCACTTTATCCAAGGGTTTCGAAGAGGTCGAAGCCAAACATGACGAGTTAGTATCCAGCCAAAAGGGGATGATGGATAAAGCCTTTGCGCTTATCATCACAGAGGTTTGGAGCGTGGATCCGGCGCTCGCGGTACCCAGAGTTGAAAAATGGGTGGACAAGTCAGCTATCCTGAAGGTGATTGAAGATAAAGGGGTACCCTAGGCTCCTCCATCTCTAAGTCCTCGGCGATCCTTTGGGGTACCCCAGGTACCTCCTGCAGACCTCCCCTCCACCAGCACTGTCCATGAAGGTTGTACCTCTCTAGCCGCGAGTGTTCCTCCTGATGCCCCGGTTGATGGGAGTGATAGAGAGGGTGTTTCCCCTTCTGCATTATCCTCTGTGCTTTTTATCATTTAGAGTTCCTCTCGGATAGTCCAGTAGCCTTCTTTCTTTACTTTTGGAACTTTTGATGTACTGGAATATTTGTCCCTGGAAAGGTTGCCTCGGCGATCTTGCTACTGTTTATATTAAAATTTTCATGTCAGACTTAATTTGGTGTGCTGTTGAATTTCTTGTTTAAGACTTGTGTAGACTAGTGGGGGTTCCTCGGGTACCCCAGGTACCCCAGGCACCTCCTGATATGTTCTTGGCGCTTGCGTGGTGGTCTTCGTAGAGATGCTCGCTGTTCATCTCGACAGACATTATGGCGTTTCCCAAATAATTTAACAATCCGAGCATCATCATAATATAAAATGAAATTCATAATTGGCAAGACAAAAATGTGAATAGAGATTATGGCGCATCTTCGAATAGACTTGGCGAGATTCTTAGGGGTACCCCAGGTACCTCAGGTACCCCAGGTACACCCTCACTATTTTATTGGGGACCTTCATGGCCTCCTCTCTTGCGAGTTAAAAAACATGCTTGTTTTGACCATCTATTTCTAGTAGGCGTTTAATGAGTTAATGGAGGTGCATGCTTGCCTCCCTCATTTCTTTTAGGCATTCAACTCATGTGATTGCCGTTTGTTTGATTATTCTTTACTAAGCTAAGTAAAAGAATGGAGGTGTGGGCGTGTGCATACCTTAACGGATCCTCATGGCGTTAGGGTATGCTGGTTTACCTCGCCCTCGGGTCTTCTCTGACCCTCCCTCTTTAAATTTGCGGTGATTTATCCTCGGTTCTGAGCTCAGACCGAATAGAGGTGTGGGCGCGTGCGTACCTTAACGGGGCCTCATGGCGTTAAGGTACGCTGGTTTACCTCGCCCTCGGGCCTTCTCTGACCCTCCCTCTTTGAATTTAATTTTTTTTTTTTTATTTATTGGCGTTGACCTTGAAATGGAGCAATCTTGTAATGGAGCAATCTTTGGTGCTATACTGTACCACAATGAACATTGCACAACGAAATACATGGAGTTAGTTTAATGGCGAAATATTCTTATAGCATTTCAAACTATTTATTCATATCAAATAATCAAAATGCAAATAAAAGTGCACACATCATCAAATTTTGTAAAGAGAATGCATTCATAAAGAGCGAGATATAGATCATTATATGATACTATTTTGTTATCACGAGGAGACTACGGGGATCCTAGGATCACTTGTTATTGTCATCGAGACTTGGAGAATTAAAAGTGCAACCGATCAATTTGGGGTATTACGGGTACCCATGTGGTCGACCACATATATCAAACACATAATCATTAATGGAAAATAAATAAAGTAAACTGAAAGAAGTAAAGTGCTTCCCTTTTGCTGGTGGTATTTCCTTCATATGGTGGCATTCCATAAGTGTCATGTGGAGTTAGCCTTTGCGTTTCATGTTGGGGTACTTTCGAATTGGCTTAGGTGGACGGAGTATGCCCATGTCTCTTATATGGTAGAAAATATGTTACGGGCGGTTTAATGGGTGAAAAGAGTCATATCGGGGTTTTTGTGGCGCTTCTCGTTGTACTGGAGGTGGTGGCCTAACATGCTGAGGTACCCGGGGTACACTTGGAATGTTCAACCCTTTGCCTCGTGAGATTGGGCGAGGTGGGCTGTGTACCCGGGGTGCCCGGGAGGGTGCCTGAGATATCTCAGCTTTCTTCAGTTTCTCCTTGCCTTTTGCGGCATCCCCTTTCTCTTCTTCCCTCTTCAAGTGACACTTATCGTCCATTTATATTTGTTGGAGAGCTCGAGAGGCTTCCCATATGAAAGAGGCGATGCTTACGAAGCGACCGCCATGCTTCCCCGGCGCAAATTCTTTTCAAAATGGTGAGAGTATCTTTGGTGACCAAATGTACCGTCATGACACCTCTTGGTGGAGCGGGTTACATACTCGGCTAATGCCTCTGAATCCACTTGCTTGATGAAAGCAAGCTTAGATGATGCTATCTCTTGGGAGGAAGCATAACCAAACTCATTAACAAAATATTTTAGGAGTTGGTCTAAAGAGGATAAACTACCTGCCTTCAACGACCGGAACCATGACTTGGCGGTCCGGTGAGGGTATCTTGAACATCCGCACATATGCACCGTCGCCCACTCCCCATTAGCATCTGGTCACGATATAACTCGGCATGTTCCACGGGATGCAGTGCCGAGTATTCTTTGCATTTGAGGCATGGTGAACCCTTTCGGGGGAACCGCAGTTCGAATCTCCATGGTGAATGGCGAGTTATACGTTGCTGGTGCCAGGGCATTGGTGGGGTTTTGCCTTTCAGAAAGGAGCTTGACTTGAGCTTCGAGGTACTCCATTTTTTCCATGAACTCATGAGGTACCCGGGTGCACTGAGGATGCCGATTGTTTGGGAGGCTCTTTTGGCGTTCAACTTGCGAAGGTCTTCTTGTGCCTTTGTTTTGCGCTTGGTACCTTGGCTACTACGAGAATAGCAAAGCGGTGGGCGATCTTCTCGAGCGGTTTGAAATTTTGAGCGGTGCCGCTGGTCCGTGTTTTGGTCTACTACCCTCCGGTATTTCAGATCTTGGCACGATTTGCTTATCACCTCGTGGAGGCGGGATATCTTGAGTTACCGGGGAGGTGGCTGCTTGGTGCAGAGATCCCTGACTCGAGGATTGCGTGAGCTAGATCTTGAAGTGTTTATGAGTAGCAGCTCTTCCTCGGGATGGAATTAGGTTGATTGCTTATGATTTGCCTTTGTCTGGGCAGGCGCCCTCGTTGTTAGTCACCGTCTCATCGTCATAATGGTCCCCCAATCCGCCATGACCTAAAGCTGCATTCTCAGCGGGTACCTCGGGTGCCATTGTTGAACAAGCACTGGTACCAACAAGCTTAGCACCGTGTGGGGGCTTTTTGTGCGGTCCCGGCAGACGGCGCCAATTGTTTTAGCTTATTTTGGGGCGATAAAGGAAAATACCAAAAACAAACTAAGAACAATAAATTTATTTTTTCGGGAGGCGGGGTGCCTTGCTTGTTGGGGGGCGTCTGGTGGCGGATTTTGTGGAGTGGAGGAAGGCGGAGGCAGGGACTTCGGACTTAAAGGGCTGGAGAACCTTCTAGAACTGCGAAACAATGAGAAAGCGAGGTCGGAGGTGGGCCGGGGTGGCCGGCGACCACACTCAAGCGGCTTCAAGTCAGAGTTGGGGTTATCTCAGGTTCGAGAGCTTGCAAGCTCTCAATAATGGAGGTTTTTAGGTTGAAGAAGCCCTTAGTTTTTTTTGGTGTGTGTGTAAAACTTACTTGATAAAAATTAACCTGAGTATTTATATGGTGTACCCCGGTCGCCGTGCCACCTGGCGCTATTTTATTGGCGTTTCTCTTTGCTACGTCGGGAATATTCTCTTTTTCGTACGTGTGGCGGCTTGGGCGCTCCAAAAAATATACATATGGCGTAACTTCACATGCTGGGTGTAACTGAGTGGTCCCGCGTACCTCTGCAAAACCGTTGTAAATTTGCAGGCGTGACAGGGAAATGTCGGTGGTCCCAACTGTCAGAGTATCAACTTTTGGCTGATTTGGTGGCGTGACAGCGGCGGTCTCCTCTTTCGCAGCACAAGATTTCCTCGGCGATTCTCTATTTCTCGACACGTATTATGCCGATTCTTTTGAGATTTAGGGCCCACCGATCATTGGGTATTTTTACAAATGTTTTACTGACTTTTACACCTTTGCATGGTGTAGCCGAGGTACCCCTGAAGTACCTGGGGTACCCCTGTAGTACCTGGGGTACCCCGCGCACCTCAGGTACCCCGGGTACCCGAGGTATCCCAATTACACGAATTCCTCAAATGTTGACACGTGGCGCTTCATCATTGGCCTTCTGATTTCTTCCCAAACAATAATGATATTTTATTGTCTAATATTAACACAGAACACGCAACAAATAAATTGTTTTGCTGATTCTGCTGCTCGATCGACGATCATAATTAATATGTATATATATATCGAAGTTCTTGATTAGTTTTGTGTGTGAGAGTCGTGAAACCATAATTAATTTTTAAAAAAAAAAAATGATCATCATCTTTTCCTCTCATTTGGCTTTAGAGTAAATAATACCCCGATAATATATTGGTTTCATGATCAGGGGAACTGATGAGCAAACCAACAATAGATTTTTATTACATGTACGAGATTAGAAACTAAAGAAATTATCAAAATACAATTTTATTTTATTTTTTCATTTCGATTTGACAGGAAGCTGTCTCAACCAAGAGTGGACCTCAATTACCTCGCTAAGTTTGATTCTGCCAGTGAAGAAATTGCAAGAGAGTTGTGCAACTACTTTTACCAATTTGTTCACCTCTTCAAGTCCTTCTAAAGATTCGATTGATGATGCCGTTAGTGGTTTGTAGCCTAAAGTAACGGAGTGAAAGAATTTCAGAATTATGGTGTTTGGCAGGCGAGAAAATAAAAGAAAGTAAAGGAAAGCTCTGTAAAGAAGCTTGTACAAGATTCTTGTATAGATTGAATGAAATGAATAAAATCTGGTATTTATAACAAGTTGAGAATGAATTGAGCTAATTTGTTACTCACACGAGTTTGTTACTTCACATGATCAAGTTTTGACACGTCAGCTCAATGCCAAGTCAGCTTAGTGAGCTGTTCTGCTACAGTCAGCTACACAGCAATAGTATGCTCTGCTTCACTTGATTCACTAACACGGAGTCGGAGGATAAGAACCAGATGTTACACAGAGCCTGTGTTGGGGAGAAATTCGTCAAACGCTGTTTTAGATGCATCCCTGCAAAGTTCCAGGACCTGATGAACTTTTTTTCAAACACATTGGCATATCATTGGTGAGTTATTAACACATGTTTTGAATGATTGGGGAGATATCTTTTATTTAAATAAACTTCCGTTTTATTTGTTTTTCAATCTTAAACCCATTTACAAAGTTCATTTATTTTAATAAAATTTCAGTTGTTGCTTTCGGATCCTTCCCCGCAACCGCAAGCACCCAACCCAAGTCAATGAATGCCGGAAAAGAATCAATACACAAGTTGAGACAGAATAATGAAAGTATTATCTAGTTAAGGTTGATTGTGCTCTGCAAATGTAAACCAGTTGAGATATTGCCGCTGAGTAATTGTTTTTTGAAATCGTTTGATTGATTGTTTCTTGATGGACAAAAATGTGCCACGCTATTATAAATTACTTACCTATTCTCAAACTATTGCAAGGAAAATCTTTATTTTATGTTTTATTCCTTTGGTAAACACGCGCTCATGAATGAAACAATCTACACAGGAGCCATTTGGAAGGAAATCGTTTTATTACCAACCTTTGCTAAAAAATAACCAAATGTTCAAAATTTTTTAAAAGGCCATAAATTAGAATAGTTTTCCACCGCTGCTCGAAATTAATCGGCAGACATCAAAATGTCATTTTGCGTTTAATAACAAAATGCTTAATGCTTCATTTTGCGTTTAATAACAAAATGCAGGCACTACTGCTAAAAATAAACTGTAAAGTACAAACTCAAAGCTCCTCGGTTATATAAAATCCAAACATATAAAATAGAAAGATAAGAAGCCCTTCAAAACAAAAAAAAAAAAAACGTAACGTTAATTGACTTTCTATATTAATTATCTTTAAAAAGAGGGAAGAAAGGAAAAGAAAGAAAAAAGAAACTGTGTGACTTTTAATAAAATAACTTTTAAGTTTAAAAGTTATGAACATATATCAAAATATTATCACTTGATGGCTTCATATCAGACTATGACGTGAAACATCACGCTATAATCTCTCGTGTCCAAAAGTTTTTGACAATCAGAGAATGAATTATTTTTACAAATTTTAATCATATCCTGTGGTCATGTTTGTCAAAAATTCAACCAAAATGAATTACCACCTCAACTACTGCCTATGTGGCACAACAGTAAGTCTTATAGTAAAACAGACTAAATTTAACATTAACATATAATAAATCACACAAAAATAAAACCCACTACCCTACCAAATATGAGAACTCAATCAGTTGAACCCACATTATTTTTATCCTGGCCCCACACTTTTATAAGAAAACATTTTTACTTTTATATTAATTTGATTTTTATTTTTTTGCCATGGAGACCTGGGGAGTTACAGCCGTTTAAAAGAAACCAAAATTTGATAACATGTATATAAAAATTTACACAGACGGACAGAAGATTTGCATACACTTTGTCTACGCTTTATCTAATCCAAAAGACAAACACAGCAAATGTAAGGGATTGATTCATTTTCCCCAAAAGCGTGAAAATTTCCCACCTCTTTCGGGGGCTGAACAACAAGCCGCGACCACTGTTATTTTTGCTAAATTGAGAATTGTTAAACTTAAAGATTGATGATCCATGAAATGCTAGCTCTACTTTTTCAGGAAATTCTTGAACCAGATGGCTGAGTGTTTGGGATATCTTTTCAATCCATTTTGATAGTCAACGAAGTAGAGTCCGAACCTCACACTGTAACCAGAATACCATTCAAAGTTGTCCAAAAGCGACCAGGCAAAATAGCCTTTAACATTGACACCCTCCCTGCAGACGCCATTTACGTATACCAAAAATTACATTAGGAGCTCTTTCTTTTAAGTTTCATCTCAACTAATTAACCTGGGAGATTGTAACTTTCAAACACACACATATATCAACCATGAAAAACTCACTTGATGGCTTTTTGGAGGAACAGAAGATGGTTTTTGAAGTAATCCAACCTCATCGGATCCTTCAGGGCTACCTTTAGGGGTAAGGTAGCATTATTAAAATCATCATATCCTGAACAACAATTAGTTATACTGGTGAAAATTGATTTCAATTATAATGTTATAAGCTTTTATATGAAGCTGGGAAGGATTTTATTTACCATTCTCGGTAATGTACAGTGTAGGATTGTTGTATTTTTCCTTTATATAAATCAGAAGATCTCGGAAGCCTCTCGGATAGACATAGAGCCAGTTTGACGCAGCCTATGAAATATAATGAAAATGGATTTTTTAAAATACATGTCAACGCGTCTTTTTGTTTTTTTAATCACAAAAACAAAATATAATTAAAAGTTCTTGCATTTTATACCTTTGGACCAATAAGTTTCCCATTGCGCTCAGCTGGAAAAGAAAATTATATGAAATTAGATACATTCACAGTATCAGCTGGAATACCTTCCAGTTGATCTCTTCAAACTACTGAAAATAATTTACAATATTCATTTAAACTTACCAGTCAAATTAGCTTGAGAATCTGTTGAATAGCTAATATTTATGGAATTGGCAACAGGAATATCAACTGCATAATTTGAACTGTAATAATTCATTCCAATAAAATCGAAAGATCCTTTAAGCATCACAGATTGTTCATTAGTGAATTTTGGCAGTCTTTCTCCCACAAGAGTGCGCATGATGAATGGATAATTACCGTATATCAGTGGATCCATATACCTGAAAAGATTGGACCAGATTTAAAATCATTGAGATATTCCGAGTTTATAAGCATCAAGATTATAGAGTTCTTCATATTAATAAAATATGGATTTATGCAAGTTTGCTTGCAACTAGATAATAACAACAAAAAATCATGAACTCCAATATGGAGTTCGACGGTGGCAATATACATATATACAACTTACATTCCAAGAAAGAAATCAAGGGCTCTGTCAGCAGCCTCAACATTAGGTTTTTCATTGGAATAGGGTACCATCCAATCTGAATTTAATGTTATTCCAATCTTGCCCTTTTGAATTGCCTACAGTACCCAAGTAAAATTTTGTAAAATATACAGGACGGAGAAGCTTAGTGATCATATATTTATATTTTGGATATATGGATATAAAATACTCACTTGGTATTTTTCCTTGTAAACTTTTACAGCTGCTGCATGAGAAAGTAGCTGATGATGGCCAACAATATAAGGCTCTGTGGAAGAGTTCCCAGCCTGGCATGCTTTGTTTACCCATTTGGAACACCGGCCTGGTGCATCGTTACCCTTATTATAGCCATTACTACTGTATGAATGTGGCTCATTTAAAGTGATCCAATGCTTTACGCGATCACCAAATTCTTTGAAGCAAAGCTCCGCATAGTCTCGAAAATCAGCCCTGCAATTCAAAATATGATGTCTAATAGGTCAGATGGGTCCATCTATCTATGGCAGTTCTGCTGCACTGTGTTAAGGAAGCACACCACTCACCAAAGTCAAAGAAGTAAGAAAGCTGATGTGGCAAGCCAGATCAGCTGAGTTAGTTAAGGGGATGACAACTGAACAGAGTTGGTTACAGAGACTGTACCACACAAGTTACTTGTGCGTAATTCAGTTTTGAGTTTAGTTATATTAGCTTAACTTGCTGAAGGAGTTTTCAAGTTGTATAAATAGCTACGTGTACAGCATTTTCAATTCAACAAGCTTAGTTTGTTGAGCTTTCATCTCTAACTAGGTACCAGAGCCACACAAATGGGAAAACTTCAGGTGAGTTGTGTGTTTGTTTCCGACAATGGTTCTGTTATTCTGTATGTGGTGAATTATGAGTGTTTTGGTTTTGATCAGTCAGTTGATCTGATTACGAGTGCCTTCCTAATCAGTTGTGATCTCTTGATTATTATTTTCACTTAAGTCAATAGAAGCAGATACAGTTGTTTGATACAAGTAAAGGAGACTAAAGGTATAGGAATTAATAATCTTTCTGATTTTTTTATTAGGGTTTGGTAAAGCTTTCATCTAGCTATGAATCAATATCATGACATGATTAGCTATGTAAACTTTACAATAATGATGAGGACACTTATAAACAAAGAAGTAATGCCTTTTTGAAAAAGAAAAAAAGAAGAAGAAGAAGAAGAAAAAACTTACACAATGCGAGGGCTTAAAAAGCCACCATAGTCATCTTCTAGGGCCTGTGGAAGATCCCAGTGAAAGATAGTAACAACCGGTTGCAATCCTGCAACCGATTGCATTTAACAACACATAATTAAATCTGCTTCATATATATCTCCACACATATTTATAGACTTAAAGAGTTAGGTAGTGATGACTGATAGGAATGGGTCAAAATAAAGATAATCACCATTTGAGAGGAGCTCGTTGATGAGATTATTGTAGAAACTAATGCCTTTGTTGTTCACTCCCCCACTTAGCTTTCCATCTGATTTGTAGAGTTCCAAAACATATATTTGTTATATAGATTGAGATCAATTATTAATTGAAAACAATTCATAAAGCTAGCGATCATCACTTTTATAATAAATATAAATATTGCTGAGCTTACTTGGGAATAATCTAGACCAGGAGATGGAGAATCTGAAAGCATCCAAATTCATTTCCTTCATAATCTTCACATCTTCCTGCATCTCACATGACATAATCTTAATCAACTTACTGATTAATTTATAATTAATAAGCAATTTATTATTTGAGAATTCATGATCATCCAAAACATAAACATGACGGACAAATGTGATTAAATAAGAAGAGAGAAAGAATTACTCTATAACGATGGTAAAAATCAACCGCTATGTCTCCGTTGTCACGATTTTTTATCCTATCTGCAATGGAAAGATATGATAACAAATCCATACGAAATCTGCATTTAGGCATCCGCCACCCTAGAGTTTCTAAAGGAATTATATATATGTATAGTTACTAACCTGGGTATTTGTGAGTGAATGTATCCCAAATACTAGGTCCCCTACCATCCTCAGCTGCAGCACCCTCATACTACAAAGCAAACACAGTTTATTCGTGTATGAATTAAGATTGACATTGACATGCTATAGAGTTGGAGGGAGGCACAGGCACGGCACAACCAATTAATAAATAAATGGACGCGTACACCTAATACTTCGTTACTACACCAGGGTCTAGGGGTCTAGGCAGGAGCTGTTCTTGTTCAGTTTGTAAAAACATGACAATTAGTACCTGATAAGCAGCGGCAGCAGTCCCGAAGATGAACCCTTTTGGAAAACAACTACGATTGAATTTGGAGGAGGACTCGACATCATCGTCAAAATGACCACTTGCTAACGCAATGCCTATCTCGTGCTTGGTTTCAACTAATAACCAAGCCACCAGGACGATGAACAACCACTGCATCTGTACAGCAAAGCCTTTAAAGTTAATACCCATTTCTGTTGTTCCCGGTTTAACTTCTGAACGACAAAAAATGTGCACCGACTCACTACACAGTTCACAGTTCACAGTTCACAGTTCACACACACACAACCCCCATATAGAGATACGGTGAGAACTGATAAAATCGATGTGACGAAATTTATGCATACGATTGACATTGCTTTGTCAACGGGGCCCACTCGTTCCAGACCTCCACTCCTTACTCCTTCCTTAACAATATCTGCGTCGCAATTTCTTACTCAGTTTGTCTTTAAGGGTCGGCTGAATAAAAAATGAATAAAAAGAGGCGTGCGAATATGCGATGCCTAAATAACTCTTTAATAGCGGTATTTGAGTTTTAATTTAAATCTTAATATAATGTGTCATTTATTTATGGAGGATAAGATTTCATAATTTATAAAATTATTTAATTATATTTTAATTAATAAATATTATAAAATTTAATTTTAAATTAAAATTTAAATATTAAAATGTCTAACATTATTCAACTTTTTTAACCTCCTCACTAGTCACTACTTTTTTAATATTAATTTGGTGCATATATAATGAAAACGGACAAAGCTTATCTTGCATTTGCTGTAAGATACAGCTATAAATTTTTGAATCCTCAAAAAAGTTAATAATTATGAAAAAATCAATAAGTTTTAGAGTTTTATTTTTTAAACCCTAAGTTACGACCAAACTACATTGTAATTATACTTTATTTTTTTTAAGTTTTTTATTTATATTTATAGCAAATTCAGTACCAAGTTTTTATTTTATCTAAGTGAATCTATAACTTATTTAATCTTATATTTATTGAGTTTTTATTTATTATATTAATGATTTCTTAATTTAATATATCTAACTCATTTCATCTCCTAATTTTTAATTTGTTTTATTTTTTTCTTCATTAAAATTATTAATTTCTAATATTTTTTTTCTTTTTCTATATCATTTATAAATAATTTTGGGTTTCCTAATTTATTTAATAAATCTAGCGAAACACAATTTAATTAATTATTTTCCCGCATGTCTGAATCATTGATCATATCAAAGGATTAAAATTTTTCAAAAAAAAATTCTCTTTGTTTATAGTTAGAATGTGGTATCGTTTGCTATTTCTATATCATTTATAAATAAATTTGGGCTTCCTAATTTATTTAGTAAATATAGTAAAATTCAATTTAATTGATTATTTTCTTTCATGTCTAAATCATTGATAAGATCAAATGATTAAAATTTTTCATAAGAAAATCCTCTTTGTATATAGTTAGAATGTGGTAACTCATTAGTTTATGTATTTTATGAAATTATTAGAGGTTCTAATGATTTATTCATTGTAACATCTTTCTACTAATTTATTAGAGTCATAATATATTTATGACTTATAATATCTCTTATAATTTAAGATGCTAAATTTAGATTTTATATATATATATATATATATATATATATATATAAGAAAAAAAATATAATTTATTCCTAGGAGAGACAAGAAATTATAAATGTAGATGCAAATATATATTTAAAATTTGTAGATCTTTATGAATATCATAATTATTTAGATCTTTATAAAAATATAGTAAAAATTTAAAAAAAATAAGAATAAATGTAGAAGAGATGGTTAACAAAATAATTTAGTTATACAAAATTAATGAGGACTTATTTTGAAAAAAAAAATAAATATGTGATTAAAAAAAAATTGTAAAAAGCTATTACACCCATACCTCATTTTAGGTTAAAATTATTTTCATCCATTAGATTAAGAAATATCAAAATCTAACCATCCATGTGTATTGAATGTTTGTTACATCCAATGTAACATAAGCTTTGCCATGAAAAAGAATTACCATCGTGACAAATGAATGACATGTAAATATGGCAAATATCATGAACGTTATAATAGCTAATAATATAGATAAGGAAAAATCCCCAAATGACAATGCAATAATGACAATATGGAAGAAAATCTTAGTTATATAGCAAGTATCACGAGCATTGTTTATGGTGTGAAATATTACAAATATGGAAAAAATTGTTAAATTATATACACATCCTCAGGTACAAGCGCCTTCATTTTTTTTTTTAATGCAAATATGATATTAAGCCGTGGAACTTAATGTAATTAATTTTCAATGTGCTAAAAATGTACTAAAAAGCTATGCGATTTAATAATATTAGAAATTGACTTTATTAATTCGCATAAACAAGTTAGGACGTCCATATTAGAAAAGAATTAAAAACTTCTCTTGTGACGACATAGTAAAATAAGAAAAATAAATATTTTAATATATTAAAGACTGTATTTTTTTGTTTGTTAATGTATTAAAATATATATTTTTCTTTATTTTATATCCTCATTAGATATATATATTCTCAGATGTTGGCAACCTCATATTTTTTAGTGGGGATAGCTCTTAAGTTGTGTGGTTTAACAATATTAAAAACTAACTCTCTTAAACCGCATGACTTAAAAGCATGTCTGTATAGAAAAAAAAATAAGAACGCCCACTATATATATATATAACGACCCGTGTATACTATCAAGAAACGATGATTACTTTAGTGGTTTTTTGGAAAGTTGTTGGTGTGTGTGTATATATATTTAGAGAGAGAGGAAGTGAGAGATGCCTTTAAATGCAAATTTAACACAATTATTGACCATTAAATTCGAGATAATAAAGAGTTAAGATTAAAATATATATGCAAAATAAACACCTTAGAATGAGGATAATGAATGAAGAAAATGTATGTGATGGGAACCCGTCAATGTGGGCTACATAGGCCACATCACTTACGAGTTTGTGTATCCAACTTTCTAGGTCCGCCAAGACCCACTAAAGGCTTTATCCGTAATCTACTATCAGTTGATTGGCAATTAATAAATTAACAGATGTAATATGATGTCAGAGAGGTCCTTCATCTCACTCTGAATTCTGAAGTCTCATTTTATATAGAGATATGTAACGTATACACACGTGAGTGCAACGATTATTGAGTACAGTTAATTATTACATACGAACGAAGGCTGAAGAAAAGAAAATGCATAGAAGAAATAATTAATATAAGCATGCCAGTGGAAAAGGGGGGAAAAAAAAGTTTGCGCTGAGGGAATCAAAGCTCATCAAAAGCGGTGGCGGGGGATTTTGGAGTAGCTAGGAAGCTCTTGTACCAGAAAAAGGAGTCCTTGGGGTATCTTTGCAAGTTATCCTTAAGATCAACATAAACCATCCCAAATCCAACGGTGAATCCAGCATCCCATTCGAAGTTATCAAAAAACGACCACGCATAGTATCCCTTCACATTCACCCCCTCCCTGCAGCAATTTTCCAGTTTAAGTGTTATTTCCTCAATACATTGCTTAATTAATTTTTACCACATAATCCAAGACCAACTCACAGTGCTACTTCTTTAATAATTAATTAATATATCATAATTTATTCAAAAAGCACTCACTTGATGGCTTCCAAAAGATACCGGAGATGCTCCTGATAGCATTTTATTCTCAAATCATCCTTGCGGGCCTGAGCCTGCTCTACGTCCTTTGCATCAGCAACTCCTGCGCAATTTATAACAGCAAACATTCTACATTTATATATACATTTAATAATCATAATCATAATTATGTAATAATTAGCTAGGATAATGTATTTTTCAACTTACCGTTCTCAGTGATATAAATTGCAGGATTGTTGTATTTACTCTTTACATACAGCATGAAATCTTTGATTCCCTTGGGGTAGAGGAAAATCCATGGCAAAGTTGTCTGTCAAATAAAATTAAAAATAGAACAAGCAGGCATATATTTATGATAATTAGTGTTTTTTTTTTTCCTTGGATGTATATTATAAATAAAAAGTAGTGGCTGTGTGATTAAAAACTGAGACAAAGGCAGAAAAAGTTTACCGGTGTACCAATGGGATTACCATCTTTGTGGGCTGCGGGGGGAATGAATAATTTCATGATTAAACTACAATTATTGGTAGGAATTGATAATAATAAAATTTGCAAATAAAAATAAGATTAATTATGGATGGATGGATGGATGGATGGTGCAGCCTGCAGACTACTTACTAGAGAGAGTGACTCGGCTGTCTGTGGAGTAACTTATTGGGTTGGAGTTGGAGGTTGAAGAAGAAGAATCTTCAGCATACATCGGTGCGTAGTAATTTATGCCAAGAAAATCATACGACCCTTTGAGCATCTCGGATTCGGTTTTACTAAAATTGGGCAGTCGACTCCCCACTAAAGTTGTCATCACCTCAGGATATTCACCATATGTAATTGGATAAGCAAACCTGCAGCAAGCGCAATGATTATTGTAAATGAAAGAAATCTCAGCATTTGCACATGTAGGGCTGTGGCCTGTGGGGTGCCTGCCTCACCATCCAAAGAGAAAGTCTAGCATCCTGGAGGCCGCCTGTTGGTCGGCTGGTGATTCGGTTTTCGGTACGAACCATTGAGTCACAATTGTAATTCCAATTTCTCCCTTCTGATGACCCTGATACTTTTCCTTGTACAATTTGACAGCAGTTGCATGGGAAAGAAGCAAATTATGAGATACGATGTAGGGCTCTGTGGCAGAGTCACCGGCCGCACAATTACTTCCCAAAGAACTTGAACATCGACCCGGTGCATACACACCAATTGTGTACCCACCAATGCTGATTGAATTTGGTTCTGCCATTGTCACCCACTGCTTTACTCTGTCACCAAACGTCTTGAAGCAAAAGTCTGCATAGTCTCCAAAATCTTTCCTGTTGTTGTTGTTGTTGTTCATCAACAATTCAATATTATGATCATCATCATCTCATTCGATTAATTAATTTCCACTAGCTAGTACATGCAGAAGTGAGCTAATCAATTAATTAAGTAGCTTTGATTTTATTCAATTTTTCCAGGCGACCAACTACTTACACTATCTCGGAGCTTAAGAATCCACCATATTCATCTTCTAGTACTTGTGGAAGATCCCAATGAAACAATGTCACGAATGGCTTAATACCATTTGCAATAAGCTCATCGATGAGATTATTGTAGAATTTGACTCCTAACGGGTTCACTCCCCCGCTAATTTTCCCCTCTAAAAAGGGAAAAGAAAAAAAAATCAATATCACACATAGGAACGGGCGGCCTATATAATTATAATTAATTGGCATTAATTTGGGGAATTGGAGCTGGAGGAGTGTCAAATGAGATGATCTTACTGGGCAATAGTCTTGGCCATGAAATGGAGAATCTGAAAGAATCCAATCCAGTTTCTTTCATCAATTTTATATCCTCCTGAAAGAGATCAATTCTTGTTTAATGTATACGATCTTCACGATCGGTTTTATATGAACTTGGATATTTGAATTTTGACTTTTGAGTGGATCCGCCGGACTTACCTTGTACCGATGATAAAAATCAATTGCAACATTTGCATTGCTACCATCATGGATTTTTTCTGCAAATACACGCATCAGTAAGACAAATCCTTAATTTGGTTCTGATTCTACTTGAAAAGTAAATGAACTAAGGCAGGTTAGAAATGTGAAACCTGGGTGGTTGTTGGTGAAAGTATCCCATATACTCGGACTTTTGCCATCTATATTTACGTTTCCTTCGGCCTGAATGATAAGGGAGTTAATTGGCATGCAGTAAATGATTAAGCAGCTACATACACATATAAAAATTAACTCAAAAGTAAAAGGGAAGAGTTATATATGTATGTACGTATGTATGTGTATTCTCCATATTTTAATTTTGTAAAATATCAATTTCATCAATATTAACGACGTACAACAAAGCATGTAGTGTAACTGGATAAAGAGATACCGCGTAAGCGGACGTCCCGGCTCCAAATATAAAACCGGGCGGAAAATTACTCCTGTTGATTGGCATTTGTATCTCTTCTGCTTCTGCGGCGACACCAGCACTGCAACTGCAAGTGGTGGCTAACACTGACACTAACAAGCCAGCGAGGGCCCCGATGCTGCATATTAACAACAACTGATTTTGAATTGCCATGGTTCACGCTTCATGCTCGTCGGCTGCTCCAGTCTCCCTCTCTCCATAAATATATATTGAAGATATTTATATTCAGAAGCAGTCCCTTTTTGACAGAAAATATCAAATACTCATAGCTAGGATTCATTTTACTTTTGCAATTGCACACTTGTCTTCAAATATCAAAATTATTATTTTAAAGCGGTCGGTTCTTGACTGAAAAATGACTTCCATTATTTTACTTTTTTATTTGTCAATAGCTAGCTACCGCAGCACTTTTACATTACATATAATAATTAAAAGGAAAAACAACTCTACAATTAAAAAAGCGAGTTATCAATTCACTTTGCTCTGATATCGGCACCACCGATATTTTTGCTTTTTGTGTCAAACTGTTTTGCAGCTTTTGCCCGTGCAACCGTTTAAATACGAATTTTTTGTCCACTTAAATATATTAAAAAAATAATAATAAATCTAATTGTTTATATAATTGCCCAAAATAAAATAAAATAAAATTAAGGGTCTTACATTTTAAACAATTCACAATTCATGTAAAAATCAGTGGATTCCACTGTCCATGTCACCAATTTTGTATTATTTTAGATGGATTATAAATTACTTTAAATGAAACTTAACAAAACTCTAAAATTAATAATAATGATATGCTTTCTATAAAATACAATTAGTTTATATTTCAGCATATGTGAAATGTTATGTGTCATTCATTAAATTATTTTTAATGAATAAATTTTACTTATTTTATTAAATATCTCTAAAAGAACGGAAAAACACAAATTATGTATGTCTAATCAGTAGATTTAGTGAGGTGAGTCCTAGCTTTTAAAGCCCTCGCGTGAAACTAATTTAACTTTCACAAGTTTATTTTTGATTGGATACAAAAGGGAAAAAGCATATCATGGCTGGCACTTTCCTTCTCGATGAACGAAAAAAATCAAAAAGTTGGTTTTTGCCGCAAAGCAAAACTCGAAAATTCGGTTCGATTCGGTTCGATAATTAAAGATAGTTCAAATTAGTGACTGATTGGTTTTAGGTTGGTTTAAAACCGAACCGAAAAACCAATCGGTTCGGTTTGATTTTATTATAATATATTTAATTAAAAATATATTAACTAAAAAATAAATTTCTCTCTTAAATTCCTAACCCTAAATATTTAAGAACCGAACCGAATTTAACAAATTTAATAAATTTTTTAACCAAACCGAACCGAACCGAACCGAAATATTCTTAAGAACCGATCGGTTTCGGTTCGGTTCGGTTAGAGACCTGAACCGAACCGAACCGAGAATTGCCCACCCCTAATGAAAACATTCAAACTTTTTTGAGTGAAAAAAGAAAAAAGAAAAAAGAACGTTGATACGAATTGTTTAATGAACATACAAAGATAATTTGAGTACTTCATATATTTTTGGTAATTTTTCATCTTTTTGTGGCAATTATATATCACGCTAAATAATTGATTAAATCATCGCAAATATTTTGAATTTTCAACAAATTAGTTGTATAACAAATCAAATCAGATTAGAAGCAAAAAAGCAACAGATCTAAGTTCTTATTGGAGATTGAAGTTGAAACTTAATAAATTATTTCATAATTTTTGACAAAATTAGTGTTTAGCAAATTTTGTAGAAGCCGTTTATTTTATAATTTTTTATATTTTAATAGTAAATTTAAAAAGTAAGCAGGTGGTTACCTTTTATAAGCAATTTATTAAATAAGTCCCAGTACATTTTTTAAATTCCTATTATAACCTTATTAATTAAAAAAAAAAGACAATTATGTCTTATTTTCTCGTAAACACTAGTAAATAAATCATTATATATCATATGACGGCCACAATTAAATTAATTGTTGTATGTTCTATCCAATATCAAAGTTTTGATCCAACAAACTTATTTTTATTATAAGAATCAATAAGCCTTGTATATGATTACGTAAATTTTCTTTGAATTGTAAATAATTTCATATAAAACTTAACTATGATTTTTAAAATCACAATTTCATAACCATAACTTTTAATGTTCAATCTATTTATATAAAAAATTTTCCCTTGGTTGTCCTTGTCCTGGCACAACTAGTAACTTGTGCGTTGGTGTTGTTGGTTCATAACTCTAACAAGGTAACCATATTTCTAGCTGCTATTATATTATATTGCTTTTTCATTTTCCACCTGTTGAGCAGGATTTTTGAGACCTTTAATATAAATATGCATACAGGATTTTCCAAGTGATAGAACTGGTAATTTACATTCAACCTATCAATTTTTGAACCGGAACTGGAGATTCGTCCGATGGATTGCTCTTGCTACTCTTACTTTGGAGGCAACATACATCATATTAATTATCAGAATAAAATTTCTTTTGGCGAAAGATATGATTAATCTAACTACACATATGTGACCTTGTGATCATTTTCAGGTTATTGCGCTGTTGCTCGCTTTATATTTGCGATACGTGAGCCAACAGGCATCTTATCACAGTCACAGACGCGACGAAGAGAGCATAATCCATTGTAATGTTGTACGACAGCAGACTGGCAAAAAGATCAGGAAGAGCAACCCAGCAACAAAAAACCATTGAGCTAATTCCTTTAAGTTAAATTGTCTTTAAGTTTGCATGTGAAAATTATCAAGAAGATTTTTTGCTTTCCTGCATCTATGTATTCATTAAAATTGTAAGTTTGCAATAACAACTCCATTAGGCTTGGGATTTCAAACACGCAATTTAAGTTTTGGCGTCAAAATCTCATTTTCCGGGTAGATTCTTCCAGGTGCGCACGTTCATCTCTACCACTAATGTGTACAGAGCAGAAACTTGACAATTATGTAAGAGCGTATGTCAAGTTGGCCAAGACGGAAGGCCCCTGGATTTTCTTACTTGGACGTGCAAAATCGACTATTGGCAAGAATGTGATGACTGATGAGGAGCGATCTGTCTTTGTCTCTTTGGTGAGGACCATCTTGATTTCAGTGAAATGAATGAAATATTCAGATCGCCCTCGGCAGTGTTTATGAATTGCCACTGCCTGCAAATGAAGCAGAATGTAAAGCATCTTGCTTCCTTGATGGTAATTGCGTGATTGTGGTTCTCCAGGACCCCATGTATGACAATGGAATTGGAAGGCTTTGGAAGAAGAAAATGTGCTTCACATGGGAGATTAGACAGGCGTGGCATGAATAGAAAAGTTTTTTTACAAGCTGCTTAAGTCAAATAGCTCTTCCCTGCATCCCTTCAAACCTATTGTATGCAGAAGCCAAGCGTAATAGTCCTCCCAGGCCTCGCACGTTCCCCCGCAATTTTCATTTTAATTTCCATGGCCGCAATTTCAGACTTTCAGTGGTTATCTTCTCCATGTACAAAGGAAACTACTACAGATCCCAAATACAAAGGATCTACATACGAATTTGAGAAATGAACTGATGATAGAACTTTCAATAGGGCAGGTTTCGGGCTGTTTAATACTTAACTTAGTGGCTGACCCTCCCAGTATAAAAATAGAGTTTTCGTCAGTTTTTCACATATATGCAGCTTGAAGAAGCCGTGCGGGGGTTCTTTTAGCACCGTTTACACAGGGGAATTAGCATCTGGTGACAAAACTAACATTGGTGTCAATAAATTAGACAAGGTAGTGCAAGTAGGTGAAAGGGAATTTTAAAAGTAAGTGAATGTAGCCAAAGGCGCTACTGACGATGGTGCCGCTCATGCGTGAGCGGTTCACAAAGATCATGCGCTTAAATGCTTATAATTCTCTCCCTCACAAGACGCGAGTGAGAGTGTCCTCCTCCGCGTGAGGCCATTTTGTCTGCACGTATTTCATGTAATTCAAATGTAATAATATAAGTTCCCAGAATATACGTCGATCAGAATATCAAGATAATACCGCTTTAATAGCAGTAGAATCACAGAATGCAAAGATCTGCCAGACAACCGCCTCAAAAAAGTAAGTGAATGTAATTGGTCAAGCCCACCATAAAATTCTGGTTTGCTTGCTTAGATACCACATTGAACAAGAACGTCGACTTCTAGTGTATAAGTTTACGCACAATCGCTCTATATCAAGCCTCCTTATCGAATGTCTACGGCCTACCTGGCAACAAAGAATGCAAGACTGCATCAGGGATTGCTGGAGGACTCGTGTACTTGCATGTAGAATGTAGCACACAGACTATCCGCTGTGACCTAAAGCCTCTTGCATGATTATTTTACAGTCGAAATTTCCGATTTTGGACTTGCGAAGCTTTTTATGATCAACCAAACACAAACCCTTACAGGGGTGAGGGAAACTAAAGGGTTTTTACCGCCAGAGTGGTTCAGGAACATGCCAGTAACAGTGAAGGTAGATGTTTATAGCTTTGGAGTTATGCTGTTGGACATAATTAGTTGCAGATGTGTGGAGCTTGAGATGGAGAATGCAACAATACTACAATCTGGCATTAAGGATGTTATAGCAAAGGGTTACTGGAAAAGTTGGTGCAAAATGATGGAGAGGCAAGTAAGCGATCCAAAGACGTTGGAGAAGCCAGTAATGATTGCAATATAGTTTGTAAAAGAAAAGCCATCATTGAGGCCATCACTGAGGGTTGTTGCGCTAATGCTACAAAGCATTCTTGAAGTCCCCTCACCGCCATGCTCTTCTGCATTTGCAGTTCGATGTTTCAAGTCATGCCCATTTTCTGTAACTCTAGATCAGAATTGGCAGTACTGCTGTATCACAGGCTTCTGTGTGTAAACAGCACAAATATTTGTACAAAAGAACTAAGCACCTTGCCGGTTCCTTCAGGGCCTAGTGTGCCAATATGAATGTTATAACATTTTCTCTTCAACACAAGTCTACAGAAATTTAGAAGGTCTTTGTTTAGTTCAAACAAGAACACAATAATGGTGCTAGAATTAAAATAATACAATACCGAATTTACAAAGAACTATTTTGTCGTGTATATAAATATTGAATAATGCAAAAGTTTCCAATTTTTGGGCACTCTGCAACAGCACTTAGGGGAGCAACTCAACAGAAAAAACAACCATTCCAGAAACTCATCATCCTGTTGGCAGAAGCCTTACAAAATACCCACAACCTCTCATTTGCACCGGTAACTAAGAAATTCTATACCAACCAGTAATCTATAGAATTTGCTTAAAACATCTTAACTAGAGAGAGCTATCTCATTCTTAAACATCACCTTTGGGATAACAAGTGATGCATGCATTTGATAGCCTTCTGCTAGATATCTAGGAAAGCATGAGCTGGTTGGTCATGCCAATAACAGATCAAGATGTTTGCTTCACAGCCACAGTCAAAGCCCTATGCACACAAACAATTTGGGTCCAAGATGCAAGCAGAAGACTTGGGAGAGACATTCCTTTCAAACTCCATCTTTTTCTATTATTTTAGAGGAAAGCAATGGTGATAAGCTATTCAGCAATCTCCCCTTCCTCCAATTCCTCCTTTGCTAAGTAATCTCCCCTGGAATTTCTAAGAGCTTCCATTTCTTCTACATTTTCTTCCTTGGCAAATATCCCATCCAAATCAAGAAAGTCATCAGGATTTATTTCAGCAATGATGTCTGAGTATACATCTATTAATCCTTGATCAAAATCAAAGTCAATGTCCTTAAAAACTCCTTGTTCCTCGGTCTTAAGGCTAGACTCTGAACTGTTATCTGCTCCCACTTTTGACAACAAAGGTGTATCCAAGTTATTTGAAAATTTCCTGGAAATTCCATTTTCATTGGGCATTTGGGACGCTGGATTTGTATTTGGATTCTTCATAAGATCAAAAACCATAGGATCTGAAGCACTAATGTCTTCTTCTATCTCCTCCTCCCTGAAGGGTACACCTTTTGGGCTTTCACGATCATTGCTGACAGGATCCTTGAGCAGGCATTTATGAGGAACAGGTGAATCTTTAACAATCTCAAAATCGTAGCCGTGTGAAGGAAGGAAAACATGAATAACAGGGTATTCCAATATAACTATATTGGATAATTGCTGTCTTATTGGAGCATTTACGTCCAACTCCTTGAAAGGTGACTTGGGCCCCTGCATTAACAGCAAAATTATGAATGGTAGATCTTGTATAAACAGGAAGCATCCAGTACAAAAGGTTCAAGAATGAACTGGGTTGGAGGGGATTTCGGCACCATCACTATCTTGGAACAAACACAACTCCAATAGGTACAACCAGGAAATATAAAATAAAGGGAGAAATGAAAACCTTAGGAAACTTGCAAATAAAAAATTTGATGTGGTCCAGCTGCTCCTCACAGAATTGCCTTAGTTGATGACTCCAAGGACCTGGTTTTAGATGATTCTCAATTACAGAGCAAAGGCTCCTATCTTCGGGCACTCTGCAACAGCACTTAGGGGAAGCAGTTCTTTAAGGATATTGCACTCAAGCATGAAACCAAACAGGTAGTTCAAAGAGAAAGAAAAATAACATTATACAATAGTTTCCCAGAACAGGAGATAGGAGGAAGACTCACCCATGGTGGAATAAAACAACATCTGTTGAGTGGAACCTCCACTCAATTGTCCATGAGATGAATTTCTTCCTGAAACAAATCATAAAAAAGATTTGATAAGCTCCTAACCGGAAAGAGTGATTAGCTCCAAATAATAGCTTCTTAGAATTTACATTTCATTTACATCCACACTTGAGAAACAACATGAGCACATTAATATTGTTATAATTTCTAATAACAAAAGAAAGGACTTTGAACACTGAAAAGAAGGAGTAACAAATGCAGAGAACACAAGGATTAAACATGAATATTCAACCACGAACTTTAGGCAGTGATTTCTTAGCAGAAGCTAACGATTGCACATGTACATCATATTTAACAAAATATAATGTAGTAGCTAACCATAAATTCTACAGAGACTGGATGTCTCTTCATAGGCACAAGCTCATATATCAAACAAATTACACTCACCTTTGGTCATATCGAGATTGATTCTTTTCCCTCTTTGCCATTCCACTAGGCAGAAATAGCAGTTTTGTCTTCCGGCTTGCAGCAGCACTCCTGAGACTTCGAAGATAGTATGGTAGCTTCAAGTAAGAATACCCACACAATTTACCCCGCAATCTCCGAGCAGATTCAGTGACTCTTTTCATTTCCTCAAGCAGATTATAATCTAAGGAAAGAAATTCTCAGAGAATAGAAAGTTATTAGAATTTCTCAAAAGATAACAAGCATTATCAAGCATATTACAGTCCATCACCCACGAAAAGGGTAAAAAACTTATGACACAAATTTTAAAGAAATAATCTACAGAAAGACCTGTGCACATCCTGATCCAAATAAAAAATCACATAAAGTTTTTAAGCCATAAGGAAAAGGGAATCGAAATCGCAGTTTAAAAAAAAAAAAGACAAAAAGAAAAATTCATCAAAGGCTAGGAATCTACAGCCTTGAACAAATAAAAGAGGAAACAAAAGCCAATGAAATTGATAAAATAACAGTGAAAACATGTACCTGAAAGAAGGATGTTATCGTCGAATTGAGAGAGAGGAACGAACTGGGTGACATTGCGGTCGCCAGAGCAGCCTGTTCGTTGCTTGTGAGCTTTGACACATGCAAGGCTACAGGTGCGAATAGAGCAACCCGGGCACTTGTACTTTGACACCTTGTATTTGCACTCTTGGCATATGGCTGCTTCTTTGGCTTTTGGGTTTTGGTTTGTTGGAGTAGGCCCTCCTTGGAACTCCATTATTCTTGAGCTGTGTTAGCTTAGTCAAAGTTTTGCACAAGTCACTCATTGTGTTTAAAGATAATAAAAATTCAGTCACATAAATTCCATAACTGTAAGTCATAAATTAAATTCTAGAATTTTGTCTTCAGAAGAAAACGTAGCAACGCACTGAACCAACTAAGCCGTCATATATAATTTTTTTAATCCCAAAAAAAGAAGAAAAAAGGAAACTCACGAATAAAATCGCGGATGGCGCCTTGGAGGAGCAACGGAGCTTCGAACGGCTAGCTTCGTGAGAAGAAAGAAGATAAAAGACCAGGGTTTTATTTTAGTTCTTGACTGTTGGCCTGCGATGCAATGTGATGAAAGAGGGAGCCCGCACCAGGATGTTATCACAGTATGGGGGCGGGCTGGTAAAGGTCGAACTTGGGCCACCGGTTGTTCCTGGGCTTAGATTGAGTCCAGATCTATTCCTCCTATTGGCCCATTTCTAATACATATTTTCACTTCACAGTCAAAACTTGTGAAGATAAATAAAAGGCTTTTGTTATGTTGCATAATTATGCTACATACACAATTATGTAGCAACCGTTCGATAAAATCTAACGGTTGTGAAAATATAAGATAATAAAATCGTATTTATTTTCACAACTGTTGAATTTCATGCAACGGTTACTACATAATCATGTATTTAGCATGATTATGTAACATAACAAAAGCCTTTTATTTAACCTCATAAGTTTTTATTGTGAAGTAAAAATAGATATTTTAAACTAAACCAAGCACGGCCAATGAGCTCGTATTGCATTGGCAACCCATGCACTCAAGGAATTCAAGTTCCAACTTGTTAAGTTTTAAATTCCTTCTAAATAAATTTGAGTAGAAGTTTATTTGTCTCTCCATCATTTAGGATATAATAAATATCCTTTTATTAAATGAGGGTATAACTTTGAGCTTTGATATAATAGAATAATTAAGGAAAGTCATGATCGATTTTTTATTATAATATATATATAAACTAAACCAAGCACGTCATATGCATCCACACCTCACCTTATAATTGACTTGAATTACTTTTCAAGTTATCATTCGATTGACTTATAAGTAATTTAGCTATAACTAAATCCCATAATTGCTATGTGCTATTTATTGATTATATTATAAATTTATAACTTATAAAATTGTTTTTTTTATACCTAATAAATAAATATCACATCAAGATAAAGAGCATGGTACCTAATAAAGAGAATTAAAGAAAAAAAAAAGATTTAATCTTAAGATTTTGACACAAATTTTACATTATTGACTTCATACAATCCAAAAATTAAGGGTGGGCAAATTTAGGTTATGATTAATTCTATTGGGTTTTCGATTAATCGAGTTGGAAAAAAATCATCCAAGCTTAATCTAAAACTATAATATTTGATAAGAATATAATCAGATAAAAAATTCAAGTTTGGTTTCCAATCGGATCGGGTGGATCATGTTTGTTTTGAAATGTTTGATTTTTATTGAAATTAAAATAAAAAAAGAAATCATGATCTCTAATCTCAATGCTCATGCCCACTATATTACTAATTCTAACTAAAATCATGGATAAACTATGACTTTGTTGTTGTTGGATTGTATTATTAAGCATAAAAAAATTATTAAATTTAAATAATTATAAATGTAATAGTGAATTGAAAGTAAGGCAAGTGTTACCTTACAAAAAAATGTAAGAAACATCAAAGATTAGACAAATAAATTGCCAAGATATTAACACGTGTACATGATACAAATTTAAAATTGACCTGCTGTACTGGTTGTAGCCGGTTTATAAATATCTCTGAGTCTCTTTTTACTCTCAATCCCACACACCTACAAAATCTTCAATCACCGACAGATGATGGACCACTGCCATCACTCGGTGGATGTCTCTGTCACCATCACGACAGTCACGCGATAGTTGGCACTCACAAAGCTAACACGCTGACGGCAAGACTCCTTCCGATGTACCGGCCCTGGCTAGGGTCTCCGCTACATCGGACACACAGGATTCATCGCGATTTCGATATCATCAAGGCGATTCTTTGCTAGTCCGCGACTTCTTCATTTGAGAGGGACACCGAGTACGTAAACAGGAGATAACAGATTGTTGATGTTGTTGTGAGACTCTTCACGGAGTTGTATCCGAGCTAAGCGATCGCTTAACTGAGAAGGAATTTGAGGTGGAGCAATGAAGTTGGTGATTGCGTCGGGCCACGAATCGAATAGCGGCGTTGTCATAAACCATTGCCGCCTCCTCAAGAAGATTACAAGTACCTAACCACAAAGAATACATGTCGCAGAGGATCTCTAATCTCGCCCATTTTCCCCAAGGTCTCGCCAGACACCTCGAACTTCTTCCCCGGGTTGCCTCACGGCTTAAGACTCACGGAGCTCTAACTTTGCGGACTTCTTCTTCTTACATTTCAAATCGACTTTTGAAACGACATTGTTTTCGCTTGAAGATGAAGACGACTCAATCATAATCTCGCTTAAAAACTTCTTAACACGAGGTCTCTAAACTCGGTCTTCGATCATCGACGAGTCATTGCATCTTCGTGGTGATCGAAATTGACAACTCTCGGCTTCATTTCCTGGCCGGTTGTTGAGAACGGAATCATGAGCTTGGTGTGTCTGCGGTGTTCAGTGTACTTGACTGGAGGGATAACAATGTGTCTGCTATTATCCATGGGAGAAAATTTTTTGGTTTCTCTTAATTTTTTTCCTTTTTCTCTTTTTAGCAGATTCGAAATTCCTGGTGATTTGGTAATGTGTTTGTGTGTTACTAGTTGACGGGGCTAAAGATGATGTTTGATTCATGGTAGATATCTTGCATAATTTAAAAAATTATAATTTAATTTAACAATTTGTGAATTTGCCATTTAGGGAACTTGAATTTGCCAATTCGGCTGAAGAAGATGTGTTGAGTGTTGGGTTTTACAGTTTGTAATGAATTGAAGCGAGTTACACAGATTGTTGAGTGTTGGGTACTTGGGTTGAAACAAAAGCAAATAGAAAGACAAACACGTGCTGCACAGCTGCAGTGAATTGAAGAAGCGACGACATTCGGTTTAGTCAGCAATGCTCACATACACATGCTGCACAACTGCGATTAAAAAGGAAAAACGAACGTTTCAAAATGCAGTGTTTTGGCAAAATTCGGGGTTAAGTTCTGGGAAAATAGCAGCGTTGAGTAAGATTATTTATAATAACAACCAGCAAATAGAAAAGACATCAGCAACCACACCCAGCATAATCTCTAAGTTCAAGCAATATTAACCTCAATGGTCTTGGGCTTCTTGGGCTCCGATGGTGGCAGCTTCTTGACAGTCACCGTCAACACTCCGTCCTGATGCACGCCGAGATGGCTTCAATGTTAGCAGACTCAGACAACACAAATTTCTTCATAAACTTGCCAACCCTCCTCTCCATTCTCACATACTTAGTCCCCTATTTCTCCCTCTCCCGCTTCCTCTCTCCGCTTGTGAGCAGCACATTGTTATCCTCCACTTCGACCTTGATGTCCCCGGCATATCGATGATGAACACATACGAGTTTGGATACCCCTCACGTTCGCAGGCGTCGCCGCCCATTGCCTTGGAGTCTCTCACGTACATGCGCGTCGGCGCGTTGAATGACTTGGTGTCAGCAAAGTTGTCTGGTCCCATGTCCATCATGTTCTGCAGAGTTGAAAAGAGTGGCGATGAGTCCAAAGTGTAACAAATGACAGTTACCCAGTAGCCTTCTATGCTATCCACCGGTTTGTCCCGGTTCCCCACAACTCTCTTTAATATCACCTAATATTTTCGCCACCGTTTGATTTTCAACTTTGCATCGAACGGTTGTTATTTTACTCATGTTACTTACATTATCATGTAAGCTAACTAGGTCCTGAAAGTAATTATAAATATGATATAATAATGTACCATGAAAAAAGTAACTTGAAGGAACTTGGTGATGGTGGCCGCCGGTTGAGATGGAAGCAAGTTGTAGCAACAATTTAGGTGCAGCAGATCGCATCTGCTTAGCATCTCGTAACTGCATTGGTGAGTGGGAGGCTGCCGAGTGTGCTATTTGGTGGTGAGTTTGTTACGTTGCTGTGTCGACTGCCGTGCCCCTGTTGTGTGCAATCCCTATATGTGCTCGTATTTAGCGAGTGCTCTGTACGGGAGTGAGTCACAATTGGGTTCAGTTTTATTTTAGATTTATAATTTTCTTTTTTTGTGCGCCAACCCAACCCGATCAATTTAGGGTTTAACCCAATTTGATCATGATTGGATTGGATTTGGTTAATCGGTCAAATATCACCCGGTCGAATTGGGCGAGTAATCCGATCGAACGTTTTTTTTTTAATCAAGTGGGATTAGATTGAGGTATTTGGCCGCCCCTTGCAAATAAAAAAAATTAAAAAAAAAATGAGCCAACGAGCAGGCGACACGTACTCAAAACGAAGATGCGGGGACATTGGGAGTGATGAAGCGGGTAATTCACGTTCCCCATTTCCCACCGAAAGTCCCCACTCCCCGCTAGTATTTTATTTTTAATACTCATAAAATAGGTTTTAGCTTTTTGGTCCGGTCTGTACAGATCAAATCGAAAACAAAATCACGTAAAACAGAAGCAAAAACTCAGATCTTAAGCAAGCAAGAAACTCGGTTCCGTTACTTTCTTTAAAAGAAAAAAATTATAATTTTGTTTCTTTATCCATTCTATTTCACCAGGTACATTTTCTGGGTCACTATTTTTGTTATTTCTTGTTTCTTTTTCTGTGAATAAATTTCAATTTATAAAGTTTGTAGATCGTGGTATTTGAGTTTTGATATGGGATTCATTCAGATCCATTTTTTATGTCTTGTATAACTGATTCTTATCTTCTTTAAGTTCTTTATTGTTAGATCTAATGTTGAATTTCCACCCATTATATTTCTTCCTACCCAATTGAATTTTATTGAATCTTGCAGCTCATTTGGTCTCCTACTTGTGGTGCTAGATTTTTGTAGATGATGCCATCATTGCAGTGAAAGCTATCCAATTCATTTGAAATTAATGGGGCATTAAATATTCGGGTTGAACTTAACGCATAGTTCAAGTTTTTATTTATTTTGTATGCACTTTTGATGTGAAAAATGAATTTTTCTTATGCTTCTTGTTAATATAACACTTTTATCAAAGGAAAAAATTTGGAATTTTTATGACGCATTTAGGCTTCTATGTGGCTTCTGTTACCTATGCAGTAAATTTTGGTCCAAACGGTTACAATTATGTGGAGGTTCAAACCATTTATGCAAAAGGAGCCGACTGGTCTTGAAGGTCGCACTATTGATGTTGGCAATCTTAAAATTAATGTCCGGAATGTCATTGCTGAGGGGGGGTTCTCTTGCGTGTACTCAGCTCGTGATGCTATACATACGTCAAAGCAGTATGCTATGAAGCATATGATATGCAACGACGAAGAGTCGTTGGAATCAGCAATGAAGGAAATTTCAGTGATGAAATCGCTCAAAGGACATCCCAATGTGGTCACGCTCTATGCCCACACTATCTTAGATCTGGGTAGGACAAAGGAAGCTCTTCTTGTGATGGAATGCTGTGATAAGTCCCTGGTTAATGTGTTGGAGAACAGAGGTTCTGGATATTTTGAGGAGAAACAGGTTTTAACAATCTTTAGAGACGTGTGCAATGCAGTCTTTGCTATGCATTCTCAGTCTCCACCCATTGCTCACAGGTAATGTTACCTTTAACTTGGATCCAGTTTGTTATCAATCTCAAGTTTTATGTTTACTAATTACGTGAACCCTAATTTTCTTCTGTTGAACTTCTCCTGTTGTGAAGATAAACACTTTTTTCCCAACTCTATCTCCTTTCCATATTTTGGTATATTCTTCTTATTTATTTATTTATTTTTTTCTCCTCCAGAGACTTGAAGGCTGAGAATCTTCTTCTGGGCTCTGATGGATTGTGGAAGTTGTGTGATTTTGGTAGCACGTCAACCAATCATAAGCGTTTTGAGAAGCTTGAAGAGATGGGAATTGAAGAAGATAATATCAGGAAGCACACAACACCTGCCTATAGAGCTCCTGAGGTTTAGTGAAAGCTTGTGCTAACTTGAATTTTTAATATCTAATGGTAATAGTATTTGATTCCTATCTTGTTCTTATTGTATTAGATGTGGGATCTATTTCGAAGAGAGTTAATAAATGAGAAGGTTGACATATGGGTAAGTCAATTGGACCCCATAATTCAGTGCAACTTTAAAAATATGTGCCATTAAAGCTCCTGGTGGGAATCGAACTTGACCTGTCAATATTTGCAGGCTCTTGGATGTCTCCTCTTCCGGATATGCTACTTCAAAAATGCGTTTGATGGGGAATCAAAATTACAAATCTTAAACGGGAACTATCGCATACCAGACTTGCCTAAATACAGCTCCTCTGTTACAGATCTAATTAGAGACATGCTTCAAGCTTCACCGGATGACAGACCAGACATCACGCAGGCAAGCGCTTTGCTTGATTGGCCATTCATCTCCATGAACTTAGGTTAGTTTTAGAATGCTATGTCCATGCCATTGTTATGTGCAGAGATTCTAACATTTTGCTCACTGATGTTGGGATTTTCTTCCCATGGCGACAGGTCTGGTTTCGTGTTAATGAGCAGTTACCTGTTGGGTTACAGAAGTCATTGCCTGATAGGCCACCTGAAATGCAGTCTGCTGTTGCAAATGAAGGTAAGGACAATTTTCTGTAGGTGCATCTAAGCTGCAGCACTGAGCATGTTAACATAGTCTTTTTTCCTTGTTAACTTTCGAATTTGATCTTCAGAATCAGTTGAGCCTAAATAAACTTTAAAAATAGAATTTTGATATGTTGATAAGTGCTTTTGATAAATTTTTTATCACAATTTAGCAGGTATGCCAAAGCCTATGAATAGGTCTCCTCCAATGCCTCAAAGAAGTCCACCACCTCCACCTTCATCTGTAGACCCAACCAGAAATATATCACAGCCATCAACTATTCCTGCTGTGAGTGGAGGTGGGGGGGTGCTTGGCGCTTTCTGGTCTACTCAACATGCAAAGGACTCAATTGTTGTTGAAGACCAGAGCAGATCTAAATTTGATGAAGAACCAACTAACTATAGTACATCAGGACATAGTAGGAGTCGATCTGATAACCATCCCGTGAACCCTAGCACTGAAGAAGAGGAAAATATACAGAATCATGCCATACGAAGAGTGCATGGTAAATCTCACAAGCCTGAGGATGGGCCTTCCAAAGATATCAAAATGAACTTTTTCCAGAAGGATACAGATACTCGCATTGAGAGGCCAAAAACATTGAAAACTGAGAGCACAGCTACTTTTCAAGATGAGGCTTTTAACTCTTTTGTTGCTGAATTTGATACCAATAAGCTGAACTCTGCAATTAGTAGTAACAAATCAGAAAAGGAAGAAGCATTACAGAATGAAGTAGAAAGGCTGAAAGGGCAGTTGAAACAAACCAACTTGGAGAAGGCTGAAATCACTTCCAAATTTGAGAAGCTGTCTGCCATTTGCCGATCTCAGAGGCAGGAGATTCAGGAGCTCAAGCAAGCTCTTGCTGCTAGATCGCCGTCACCAAATAAAGATGTTGCAAGTAATCAAACCTCTCCTGGAAATGAATCATTTGCAACACCTCCGGTATGGTTTCATTTTGTATAAATAATAATATTCTTTTGTATTCTTTTGTTTTGGTCACCTCCTGACAGTGTTTTGCTTAAAACTGCAGAGAGAGAAGATTGAAGGAACAATTTGGGAACTGAAGTCTGAGTGGGGTACCCCAAGTCCAGAATTGAAATCTTGGCAGGCTTTTGCCGAGGATTCTAAGCCACAGCAGCAGAACACGGCCCAATCTGTTAGGACTAGAAACGGTCACCTTAACAAGCACACTGCTCAATCGACTTCTGGTTTTGACTCATGGGGTTTTGGAACAGAGAGTTTTACAGCTAACCCTGCTGCCAACAGCCAGAGATCGAAACCAATTACTGAAGGAAATAGTTCTCAGAGCATTGGTCGGTCAAAGATCACAGAGAACCAGCCATCTGCCCAACCAGCTGGATGGGCTGGTTTCTAATCTAAGCAATCCGGGTGGTGCTGGTGAACTGTGATATCATTTTGCGTTCCTGGTTGTATTTTGGAAAAGATAAGGAAGCCAGAAATATATGGTTTGGTGGTCTCATTTCATCTAGGAGTGCTTCTTGTTGTAGATCCTTATGCCATTGAACATTTAAATGTGTTTCTCTGATCTAAGCTGAAGACTGCAAATATATGTATACTTTCTGCATGTCTCAATTGTTGTATGTTCAGTAAGAAACATTTGCTTTTGTTCTGTTTATGTTATTGGTAATGATTATCTGGTGGTAATGATTTTCATAGCTGCTTTTTGGTATGTATATTTTGTGATTTTCTGTTTACTGTGTTCTGTGTGTCCAGTAGATGAGTAACTGCAGCTGCAGCAACAAAAACACCGCAGACAAGTCTGCAGTATTTGGGAATTCTCATAGCTGCTCTTTTTTATGTATGTTTGTGGTTCATTTGGATTGCTCCGCTCTTGGATTTGCCTCTCAGACAAGTGTCATGAATAGGTTGGGTAAGAATTTTATGCTCAAAGTTCTATATATGGGCGGGGTGAAGAAAATATGTAGAAAATTCAAAGTTGAAGGAAGTCGGGAGCTTAAAACTATTCATTCACCCAGCAATGCTATGTCCAGTAATCGAAGGACCAGGTCAACGTTTCATTTTTCCTTTGGTTAGAGCTTGTTTTACTGCATGTGCATGTTGATTAGTCTTGTGAACTTGGTGCGGAACTGATCAATTGACTTGGGACCCGACTCGAGGTCATCGAAATTGATAAAATCAGATCTAATTAGAAAATTGTTGAAAGGTCTACAGCTACAAGGACGTTGAAATGGTAAAAAAGAAAAGTAGAATATTAAACATTGACGAAACAAACATGAATGAAGCGTCAAAATAAGGAAGGTATGGAAAATTCTTATACTAAAAAATTATATATATTCTTGACAAAGGGTTAGAGAACTCCTGCATGGAAATTCAATCCTGTGTTGATGGCAATGCCTTGTGTTATTATTCATCACGTCTTCAGTCTCTTGTTGCTTTTGGCTCTGCTTTTTCCAGGAGTTGCTAAAGCTGCAAATATTAACTTAGAATCCTCCCTTCTCGCCACCAAGGATTCTAATCCCTGGAGATCCCCTTCAGAGGAATTTGCCTTTGGATTTCGCCAAATTGACAATCAAGATGTCTTCTTGCTAGCCATTTGGTTTGATAAAATACCAGACAAAACCACAGTCTGGTCTGCAAACGGTGATGATCCTGCACCAAGAGGGTCTCAAGTCAAGCTGACAAACAGCGGTGAGCTAGTACTCTATGACCCAAAAGGACGTGAGCTGTGGCAGAAACCTAAAGACGGTAGCAAGTCCCGTTGGGCTACAATGCAGGATGATGGAAACTTTGTGCTTCTAGGACGAGATTCTAATCCCATATGGGAGAGCTTCAAAGAGCCTACTGATACACTCTTGCCTGGGCAGATACTGAACAGCCCTATTAATATCACTTCTCGCAGAACCCAACATAATTATTCTGCTGGGCGCTTCCAGTTCCTTTTAAAGGAAAATGGAGATCTTGAGCTTTCCGTTGTGTCTTTGACAGCTCAAGTCGTTTATGATGTTTACTGGAGTATCAGTGGAGCTCAGAATGCTGATTCTCAGTTGATCTTTGACAGGGCTGGATACATTTACTTCAAAGAAGGGAGCCAAAGAATCTTCAACCTGACAAAAATAGGCACGCATTTTACGCAAAATTTCTATATCATGGCTAGGATTGATTATGATGGAGTGTTCAGGCAGTATACACATCCCAGGAATGAAACAGCTTGCAATTTCACCTGGAGAATGGAGGAAAGGATTCCTCAAGATATCTGCCTTGCAATCACTGGCGATGTTGGAAGTGGGGCTTGTGGTTACAACAGCATTTGTGCAGAAATAAAGGGGGAGCCCAAATGCTTGTGCCCAGAAAATTATTCTTATTTGAACCAATCAGACACATCCCAAGGTTGTAAACCAAATTTTCCACTGCCAAGCTGCCAGGATAATGGTTGGGAAACAAAATACAATGAGCTGGTAGATTTTAAATTATATGAGAACACAGATTGGCCGTTATCTGATTATGATCTTGAGATTGGAAATGGAGTGAACAGGCAGACCTGTGAACAGTTGTGCCGCGAAGATTGTTTCTGTGCCGCTGCAATTTACAATGGTGATCACTGTTGGAAGAAGAAATATCCCCTTTCCAATGGAAGAAGAAGCACAAGTGTGAATAGAATAGCTCTAGTGAAAGTGCCTAAAGTTGATGTTTCAAAACTCTTGGAGAAGAAAGACCAATCAACTCTGGTTCTTGTTATATGTCTGCTACTGGGAAGCTCTGTGTTTCTCAATATCCTTCTGATATTCGCCATTTCTGTTGCTGTTTACTTGTTTTATCATAAAAAACTGTTGTGCGCAGTTTCAAGTCCCTCAGCAACAAATGTAAGAAGCTTTACTTACAAAGAGCTCGAAGAAGCAACCAGAGGCTTCAGGCAAATACTGGGTAGAGGGGCTTCCGGAACAGTCTATAAAGGGGTCTTGGCATCAGACTCTAAGAGATTTGTTGCAATCAAGAAGTTAGATAAGGTGGAACAAGAAGGAGAGAAGGAATTCAGAACAGAGGTGAGTGTAATTGGTCAAACCCACCACAAGAATTTAGTTCGTTTGCTTGGGTTTTGTGATGACGGAGATCATCGACTTCTGGTGTATGAGTACATGAGTAATGGCTCTCTGGCAAGCTTTCTGTTTGGGATAACGAGGCCAGACTGGAACCAAAGGGTTCAAATTGCATTTGGCGTTGCAAGAGGCTTAATGTATTTGCATGAAGAGTGTAGCACACAGATCATCCATTGTGACATAAAGCCTCAAAACATACTCTTGGATGATTGTTTTACACCTAGGATATCCGACTTTGGATTGGCGAAACTTCTGTTGGCAGAGCAAACTCGAGCAGCTCGAACAGGCATAAGAGGCACAGTGGGGTACTTCGCACCAGAATGGTTTAGAAAAGCCTCAATAACAGTTAAAGTTGATGTGTATAGTTTTGGTGTGTTGTTACTAGAGCTCATTTGTTGCAAGTCCAGTGTTGTATTTGGTACGACAAATCCCGAAGAAGCACTGATGGATTGGGTTTATCGTTGCTACGTAGGAAAAAATCTAGACAAATTGGCAGAAAATGATGAAGAGGCAAAGAATGATATGAAGAGAGTGGAGAGGTTAGTGATGGTAGCACTTTGGTGCATTCAAGAGGATGCTTCTCTCAGACCCACGATGAAAAAGGTTACACAAATGCTCGAGGGAGTCATTGAAGTGTCTGTGCCCCCATGCCCGTGGAACTACAGTTCATCTTGAAGTACCTACTGTCAGCAGAATTGTATTTATCACTTGGCTTTTCTCAGTTATGAATTGCGTTTCCTGGCTCTGGTTCATACATGTATGGTATGGCATATTTGTAAGAAGACCTTAAGAATGAATTTCCATTTCCCAAAATATCATTTAGAGAAACGACTTTCTCCTTCTCTCTGATCATATAGTTACTTAAAGAATTTTGGGAAATTTACGTAAATAACCCAAAAAATTTTAAGTTTTTTTACAACTAACCCCTCAAGTTTTTTCTATCAACATTAGCTAAAGAATCATCCAAATACCGAAACTGCCCCTCCCATAATCAACCCAAATTTTTTCGCGTGCTCTCTCCCTCTCCTCCCTCTATCCCTCTTTTCACCAAAATTTTCATTCTAACAAGGTTGATCATCGCCGGTGGGTTCCCAGAATCATTCTTCGGCAGCCAACAACATCAAACTTGCAGTGAAGATTGGAAATAAAAACTTAGGTAAAAACTCTAGACTTTGAACCATAGATTGCTTTTTATTATTGTTTTATGTTGTTATTTTCTTGTTGTATTGGTGATGGGGAGTGAAGATTGAAGAGTTTGTAATGTTAATTGTATGGTTGAAATTGTTATTGTGGAAGAAATTGGCGTGGGTGAAGTTTGAAGGTGGTAATCGGGGGTTTCGGCAGCCATTGTGTCTATCAGGTGCGACAGGCGCGCTTGTCGCACTTGATTCGCGCGGCAGGCGAGCACGATGTCGCGTGCCTGGCGTGCAATAGGCTCCTGTCGCACCCCAAGCACGCGCGATGTCACGCGCCCCTCACACGCCTTCGTGCGTCCCACATCGTCAGATTCTTGAGTGACAGTGACGCATCTGCTATCAGCTTCGTTTTTTTGAAGTTAATTTCACTTCTATATTTTTATGATTGTAATGTAATAATGTTAAAAATTTTGTAGATACATGGAGAAATCAGAAGAATCACAAGAATCAGAAGAATCAATAATTGAACTGGGCAAGATGAAATTAGCTTATGCTGATCACTTTCCGGGGTGAATTTCGAGTATGTGTAACTTTGCTACTGTTATAAAAGCCATTGAGCGAAAATTGACGAAACGACAATTGCGTCTATTCCAGAAAGATATATTTGGGCATTTCTTGGAGTGCCGAAGTTTTTCCTTTAGTGGAGTAATTTTGCATAATGTGATGCTTAGACAAGTGGCCCATGGGGATTCCGAGAGAGATGAGCAGTGATGGTTTCAAATTGGTGAGCATTTGATACGCTTATCAATTGGCGAATGGTATTTGGTTACTGGACTTACCTATGGTGTAGATACTGCAGTAACAGATTTAACAACAATCCATAGGCTACTGAATACATATTTTGGTGGTTTGTTTCGCAACATCACTCTTAAGCAATTCGATGCATTATTTGAGGAGTTGGACTTCGAGGCTATAGCCAACATGGATGCATTAAAGATCGCACTCTTTTATTTTACAGACAGAGTTTTAAATGGAAGAAAAAGTCACTGTCAAATCAATTTTTCGTGGCTTAACGAAGTAAATGATATTCAACACTTCCGAAATCGTCAATGGGGTCGTTTGTTGTGGGAAATAATATACGAAAGTCTTGACAATGCACTAAGCGAGAAATACGAGAAATTTAAGACGACTCGACTGAAAAAGCCAAATCATAACATTGAAAAGTATAATGTTTACGGCTTCACATCCGGGGTTCAGGTGCGATATTTTTTTTTTTTGCTTAATTAGTTTTGTAACAACATTAAATATTTAATGGTATTTTTAACAACTTTATTACTTTGGTTGTTGCAAGCTTGGATTTACGAAGCAATCGGCGGTCTCCCGTCAGCATGGGTCATGAAAACGAAGAACGACATTCCCCGTATCGTGCGATAGAAACCCATGGCTTCTTCTAAAATAAAATTTACTGAAGTTTATTCGTTCTTGAACGACGAATCTCGTCTGGTAAGTAATATATATTGATAGACGTATAATATTATTTTTTACGTTACTAAATGCGAGGAATTCATGGCAGGGGGACGTTTTACAAACTCTTGAGCCGAATGCAAAGGAGAGTCGCAAAAAATATTGGCTGACTGTGAATGATTACATGCCACGTATTCCAAGTTGGGTTTATAGGGTCGGTATCCCATAAGTAGTATTATTTATTTACTTGAAATTTCTTGATTATGATATAATTATTTGTTACATTTCTACAGCATCAACCTTCAATTAACGTGCCGCCGCCCATTACAAGGCAATCAGAAGAGTATGACGACATTCCAAGCCCAACACCAGAGCAGCATCATGACACATCTGGGAATGAGCAGCTTGTAGATGACCATCAGGAGCAAACATATATTTCTGATAACCCACATGATTACGAGGTTATAAATTTTTTATTTTTTTCATATATAAATCATTCTAGCAATCCATTATTATAAAAAAAAAAATTTCTAATAGTCCAGGACAAAGCATCATTATGATTACATGAGACGACGAATGGACATGATTGATCGTAACATTTATGAACTTAAGTCCGAATTTAAAGAATTTAAAGAAACCGGTGATTCATCGATTCACCGGTAAACATTCGTAAGGATTCTCCGATCGACGCCGATGTGAGCTAATTTAAATTTAACAATTATGTTCATTTAGCTTTTAATTTAATTTTTAATTTATATGTTCATCCTGCCGAATGAACAGGCCCGTCATGAGTATGGAGCGTATACAGATGTTGGCCACCAAAATTTGTCCACTCCCACATCATTGTATAGTTTATATGAGGATGTTAGTAGGGAGAGCATGCAGGTCTTCACTGAGGTGCCTCCGGGCATTAGTAAGTTCGGCCGGACGTACAGACCGTCGTATGTCTTCAATAGTCCTTATCTGATTCCTCTATTTGGGAGAGGAAAGAACGTCGTATGTCTTCAATAGTCCTTGTCTGATTCAAGTTGTCTTTTAAAATCTTCGTGTCCATATACTTTTGCTGCATTAATAAGGCAGGTTCAAATTCATTCCAAAGAGCTTTGGACATCCTGAACTTCGACTTAATATTACATTTCACATGATAAAGACAAATGCCATGAGCTGCATTGTGAAATACTTTCAAAACGACTCTCTTTATGGCAGTGCATCGATCAGAGATAATAACCAACTCTGACCTATCCCCAATCACTCCATGTAATTTCGTCATAAACCATTCCCAAGCCTCATTGTTTTCCGAATCCATGGTTCCAATGGCGAACGGATACAATTGATTATTACCATCCAGACATGTGGCCACAAACATACTTTCACGGTATAGCCCCTTTAAATGAGTACCATCTACAGCAATCACAGGCTGAATGTACTGCATAAAACTCTTGATGGAAGATCCAAGTGCTACAAAATAGTACAAGAAATTATCATTTCCATCCAGCTGGAGGTGAGTGACTGTACCCTCATTCGCTTTACTCAATACGTGAGAGTATTTAGGAAGTAAATTATATGATTCCGCAGGATTCCCTCGAATTATTTCAAAACCAACTTCTCTAGCCCGATATGCTTACTGATATATTAACTGCACACCATATTTTTGCTGCATATCTGCCCTAATGTCATTCGGAGTGTATATTCTTTTTTCCTGAATATATTATCTACGATAATATGACCAACAACTCAGCTCCTAACTTAACGACGACCACCAACCAATACCTCATTATGACAAGTGTGAGTATTGTCAATTCTCTTCACCACCCAAGGACTATTTTGCTCGTTCGAACTTTTAATTATTTAAATACGCCATTTACATGATTCCGAACAGCAGTGAGCCTCAAAACGTGTCGTTGTAGACCGAGTAATCTTGAAATCGAACTTATCTCTAAAGGCAACCTTGCGCAGTTGTAATATTAACTCGTTCTTCTCAACAAATAGCTTGCCCACACTGATATCATCTGAGTCACAACTGCTAAGAAAACTTGGAGCAACCATGTCGAAGGCAAAATTAGAGCAAGACTTGTCAGGGGGTCAATTCTCCTTCTCGAACTGGCCATTGGAGGAATAGATCGGTTGTCTCTGTTATTCATAGGAATATTGTCTTCACCCTTATCTTCATGCTGAAACGACGGAATATTGGAAGGACCAACACCTCCATCATCACCTGCATTATTCAAATGAGTGCCCCACATACTATTAGAACCTTCTACACAAACATTATCTGCCTCTGTGTTGCCAATATCATCAACAAGATCATCATTATCGCGGGAATCATTATTGTGATACGGAGAATATCGTTGCTCCAGCGACGTCGTTAATGGAAATACCTCGTCTCCAACATCTACTAACGTAATGCCGTTGTCATCAATGTTGTCATTATTGTCGTGGACTGGAGAAAAATATTGCTGCAATGACATCGTCTTTGGCAGCACCTCCTCTTCAATATCGGGCCCAGACATATTTGCTCTAAAAGAAGTTTCAGTTTCAACAGGTGGCTCAACATCTTCGCTTGGAACTTGAGGAGATGTCGTAACAAATATAGGAATGCATCCATAGTTAGCCATATCGGATGCCATATGCAATACAACCTTCACCATTTCATCATTAGATATGTCCATGGGCAGTGAACATGCACGATAATATGTGTTACTTGACCTCAAAGTTGTCTTCATTGTGATGTTATATTCATTGGGATTTATTTGTAACACCTCATATACTCTTGCCAAAAACTCATCAAACAAACAATTTTTCCGAACAAAAAAAGCAGTATTTTTAGCATTCAACTCCAAACTCACATCCGCTAATGTCTTCCACCAACCATCATAACACAATTGAAGCACAACTACATCCATTAAACCTGAAATTATAAAAAATAATTTAATTAAGCACTATAAAACTAATGCAATTTAACTAGGATAGAGATCGCTCGTCGGTCGCAAGAGGCAAAGCATTGAATCGCTTAGTGCGACCGTCAAAATCGGCAACAGTCGTCGCCAGTAAAATCGGGCAACAGCTCGTCGCCAAAATCGGGCAACAGTCGCTGTCGCAAAACGCAACAGTACCGTCGCACCAAAACTGGAGATAGACACCTGTCGCACGAAGATGCATTGCTGTATTTTTTACGAGTAAACAAAAAAATACCTCGGTGATGCCAAAATAAAGTAGATTGCTGTTTGAATCTGGATAGATTAGCCTGTATTTGATTTGAATACACTTTTATTGTTTGCCGTTGTTGTTTGTTGCCGCCGACGTTGATTAAAAGTGTAAAGCTGCCTTTGGTTTGATAACAGAACGAAGAAGATAAGCTGCGTTTGATTTGTAAAGAAGGGTAGTTTCGGTAACATACTTCATGTTTGGCTAATGTTGATAGAAAAAAATTGAGAGAGTTAATTATAAAAAATCTAAAATTTTTTGGGTTATTTACGTAAATTTACCAAGAATTTTGATGTAACCAATTTCCAATTAATTTAATCGAGTAATTGACATGTTGCTTAAACGTTACGCGGACAATGCCTCATTTACAAAGTTTGTTGTATATGACTTGCCGTCCGTCCGTGTTTATACATCTAAAATTAAGAGTTATCAAATCTCAAACCCACTTATAAAACTCATCCTCTTATGTGTGTGCCTGAAGTTGCATGTAGGGAAGACTGTATGGTTTATGATATTTGCCAAAAGTTCACAACAAATCCATTGCAAAGGGTATTCTTTCTCTTCTTCACTGAAAAATATGTACAACCTCGGTGAAACCAGCACAGATGAAAACAGATAGCATAGAAAATTACAGTATCATAGAGGCAGGCGATGTAGTTTTTGAAAAACATTGGAATCAACTCAAAATCCATTTCAAATATATATTATATATCATTTCCAGAGGGTCAATACTTATACAGTTCCCTTTTAATTTGTTATTTTTTGGTTATATGAAGTGTCAATACTTATACAGTTCCCTTTTACAGGAAAAAGAAATGAACATATGAATATAAGTAACGCTAGATAATAAAGAGGGAGTGGGAGGAGAAAATGGGGATCTGGTTTAGGAAAAGAAAGGATTCTGTTCCTGCAATTAAATAGAATAGGAGTCCCTTAAGCTTGCAAATTGGCCACCAAAAACTCCTGAATGCACCCCCTGTTAATATTGAATTAAACAAAACATGCATGCTTCGATAAGTCGATCTCAAACTCAATGGTGCCCCGACATTCATACTTTAAGCTTGCAAAGAGCATCAAAATTTCAGGAAAATGATGCTCATTCTAGCTAGTTGCTCATGCGAGTAGCATAATTAAGCCAGACCAATTTGTAGATCCCGCTATTGAGTGCTAGCTGATGATGGCAGAACTCATTCCCATATAAATATCCACCAATGGCAATAATTTATACATACAGGAGGCTTACAATTTCTGGAAGTGATACCAAGCATTTTGATTTTGAATCCCATAAACATGAGAGCGATTTCTAACAGTTAAAATTTTCGACAAAGAAATAACCCCATGCAAAATAAGAAAATAGGTTTAATCTGTGCAACTAATATACATCACAGTATTCAACCAACAATAAGACTAGTATTTTTAGCTCCTTAATATGCAAAAATTATTGACTAATAGCATGCAATTGTTTTGGCCCGCTAAGCTAGGAGTTTGATCGGTCAGCAGCAAAGTATCAATCTAATAGTTTGAGGCCAATTTACCCTTTCGAGACATATAGCATAGGTGAAGGCATTTGTAATATGCTGTCCCTTCAAATTTCTAAGGGTCATTTTTAGGTCGTGTCCACCTAAATGGAACCAAAAGAAAAACCTTTGTTTATTAGTGGATCTCATGCTTACCCTGATGCAAAGAGTCGTCTTCATCATCAAGCAAGAATTGTTTGTTTATTATCTTTGTCCCTCACAATTGATAAAGTTATTAAACAATTTGCTTGAGCCATTTTGGAAGTATCGAGTACTCCTTGTTTGATTAGATATCTGTTGTGCATTGGTCATGTTCAATTAGCCGCGCACAGAATGATGATTGTAAAATACAATGCTTAACCTATGCATTCTGATTAATTTATAATGGGATGCACAATGTATGCGTAACACCATTATAATTAAGCCAACTTTCCCAGATACTCCTGATAATGACAAGAACTTTCCTAAAATGTAAAACAACCATGAAGCGTGTAGGATAGAAAATGACTTGTAACCTACCAAGTGTTTAAGATCATTCATGATTTGATGAGAAACAAAGTCAAGATTTATCTTAGTAAATGGCAAGTTGTAATGTATGATTACTTATGGAAGTGATGAATGATCAGTTAATTATATGCTGCAAGTGACTAAGTTTGTTTGGAACTTCGGGTGTATCAAACTCAAACAAGATTAATGTTACCTTTCTATTTGACTTGGACTGATTAAATAGGATCAAGCATTGATGTCGACACCTTATGCTGAAGCTTTACACATCAGATATATGGAGAAAGAATCTCCTAATTTCTTTTATAAGTAAACGAATTCATACCTTACTACATTTTGTTGCTCCTCCTGATCAGATCATGTCTTCGACGTCTTCTATGCAATAAAAATGAAGAAAGAAAGAAAGGTTAAAGTTAGCGCCATTCTGAGCATTCATCAACATATAAATTGAAAGCTAGCTATACAAATTTATTTTTGGTTGCATTATTTTAAAATGAATACTGAGAAGAGAAAGGTGCTAGAACAGAGATACGGTTATAGATCTTCACAGGAACAGCTGCCATGCAAGGGGGGACTCAGTTTCCATTCTCAATTACCCAACGTAGAGGGAGAAGGCTCATTTAAGCTGAATCCAGGGAGTTGTAATGCATCTGGATTCATTTGTTCTAGCAATTTTGCAATACCAAATTCAGTATTCTATGCAGCTGAGAATTGCATGGACTTTTCAAAAGATTTGGACAATTTTGATCTTCAATCAGCCGTTAAAGTTCACCTGCAATACAATCAGAATCCCAGTTTACCTAAAAAGCAGCCATGTCAAGATGCTTATCGAAATTCACCAGCAAGTGTTTTCTCATTTATTCAGGACCCGGCAGAAGAAGAAGCCTCCCTGAACCAAAGAAAAAAAGGTGTTAGTTTCAGTGAATATCAGAAGCATCAAGTGAGTACATAAATATATGCCCTTGTATGTATATATATGCAGCTGCAGGTTGAATTTGGTTTAACTCCTTGTCCTTGAACTGCCAGATTCTGAAACCAAGCTCATATCATGTTCAGACTCACCATGAGAAGCAGGCTCCCAATACTATGACTAGTCATAGCAAAACCAGAATAAGATGGACTCAGCACCTTCACAACCGATTTGTTGAATGCGTAGAGTTTCTTGGTGGTGCTGAAAGTACTGCAAAACCTTCTTTTTTTTTTTTTTTACCGAGTATCAGACTTTATTTATTGTGTTACCACTCATCAAATTTTGCGTATTTGTTTGTAGAGGCTACTCCTAAGGGAATCCTGAAACTGATGGACATCGATGGATTGACCATCTTTCACGTTAAAAGTCACTTGCAGGTTTGATTTGTTGTTTAAATATTTTATGGCTGTCAAATTTAATCATAACTCGAAGCCTTTAGTTTTTTTTCTTTTCTTTCTTCTCCTTTTATTTTTTGTATTTCCAGAAATATCGAATGGCAAGGCACATTCCAGAAGGTATATTATTTTCAAGTCCCTGATAATTGATATGGTTTAAACTATAAATTTACCTTGTTTGCTTTTGATTTCATCCTTGTCCATGCCAAATGCCAGTGCCTAAACTTCACGAATTTTGACTTTTTTGTTGTTTGCATCAAATCAACATGGATTGGTGTCACAGACAAGAACAATTAACCTGACACCATAATGAAAATATATATTTCCAAAAAAAAAAAAAAAAAAAGGCCATTAATGTGCCTTTTTGAAGAGTAGTAGAGTACTGTGTATACTTGGACCCAGCATACATATTATTTGATTCTTATACTTTATATTCGGAAATCGCATATTTAATTGAGCTATCGTACGACTAATGAAACATGCTTTTGTCCCATGACATTTTGTTGGCCAAATGCTATATATTAAATGAGCTGATGTAATTGTCCCATCTTCCCTTTAATCTGAATTAATTAGATCTCAAAAGGACAGGTACTGGCTAGTTAACGAAACTAATATATCATTTCTATTTTGAGATGACCATCATAGGAATAGGTTTCAGCACAAAAGGGCTAATAGATTCTATTATGTGAAGTAAGACATCCATAAAAATCATCCATTAATTACCTTAGGCCTATCAACGTGGGATTTTCAGACACAACAATCGTCTTCATACTAGACCCTAACGTAATCCTAATAGATTTAGCCGGGCTGCTTTAGAGGCTCGGTTAGAAAGGGGGGAAAAAGCTGCATCTCAGTAAATTTGCTGTGCATTTTATGCTTTAATTATATATGCATGTGAGTTTCGTATGCAGGAAAATCAAAGAGTGAGAGGACAACCGACCTGAATGCAATAGTAAGGCTCGACTCAGAAACGTAAGCTTCCAGTGTTGATCATACATATATTCTCCCTTTAAATATCTCGATCCTTGCATTGACATCAAGTCATATTCCTGTTTTCAACAAAGAGAGCTATAGGGAAGTGATATCTACATGTATCCAACGCAACCATCTAAAAATTCTAAATATGCATCCTTGATCTCAGCTTCATTAACAGAGGCATGCAGCTTGTGGAAACAATGAAATTGCAGCTAGATGTCCAGAAGCGCTTACACGACCAACTGGAGGTACCCTCCTAGTGTGATTAAGGAGTTGATACTGATATATGTTCACCACATCATAATCCCTTAACAGTTCTGTTTCACTTGTCTGGGTTAGGTCCAAAGAAATCTACAGCTGCAGATTGAAGAACAAGGGAAGCAGCTTAAACAGATGTTAGACCAGCAACTAAAGCCAAACAAATCTCTTGTTGATTCCAACAATGTGGATATCGAGTTGCAAGATAACCAACCAAATGATCTCAAAGACGCGCGTCTCTTTAACATATAAGGTTTCAAGGATACCCTTTATCCTTGCAATATGGTCCCTAATTCATAATGTACATCATATCACCAGATAAAGTTATGACATGTTTACATAAATGCTTTCTGGTAGCATTTACCTGCTTCAGACAACAAAGCCCACCCAATGAATTTTGCAAATCAAAGACTAATTAATATAAAGCTTGAAAAACAATACACTTTATTTTCTAGTGTAACTCGTCTGAGTGTTTCTACTACAGAAAATTGATATCCAACTAGATAATTACATGAAAAAACACAAGATATGTCAACATTATTTCGGTAAAAACAAGAAAAATCACACACCTATGGCTGGTGACTTGGATTAAAATTCATGGGAGATATTAAATTTTTAGCATGTCAATGAATGGAACATCAAGCCTTCGATTGTAAAACATGTGCCTGTACTCCGCATATGTGAGAGTTCTGTATAGAGGTGGAGTTCCAGACTTGGTAAATTCTTTGGCAGGTCCAAGTTTTACTGATGAACTGGGAAAGCAGAATGTAGTTATTGACCGCCTCTCCTTGAATCTATTTACCATAGCTCTGTGATCTGGTGCTTTGTAAATCCCATTGCTCATAATCTGCATATTAATTGGTCTAAAACCTATCAACCAAGAGAACTTGGAAGTAAACTTAACACGATTCATTTACTACCTCTTTTATGTGCTTTAACATACCTCCATGATGTGGCCGACGTTTGCCACAATTGCACCATCTATAGGTATAACAGTGACCCATTGTCCATCCTTTAGGACTTGTAACCCTGGTATGTTGCCACACTCGAGCAAGAGAGTAATCCCAGAGTAATCAGCATGTTGTGTAATCCCAATGACCCGCTCAGGTTCGGGACAAGGAGGATACAAAGTCGTCCTCACTTCATACAGTCCTTCTTGGTAAGCATTGGAGATTTCTTGAGCCTCAAGCTCAAGTGCCATAGCCATAGACCTCACTAAAGAAGTGGCAACTTTCCTCATCTCTTCAGAATAAGTCTCCAAAGTCTCTCTAATACACAGAATGTCTTTTGTCAATAAGCATATTAGAAAGACATCACTCTAGCAAAAGTCTTCACTTCAGTATGAGTTAATTCTGAAGATTATTATTATTATTATTATAAATTATTATCAACCTGAATTTTGGGGGGTTTTCAGGCCATAAATCTAACTTCCTGATTTCGTGGGGCAGAGTTCTGAGGAAGATCATGTCATTCCAATCAAGTTTTTGTTCTTCTGAGATGACAAATGCATGACCATAGCCTTCAAGACTTCCTGGATTCTGCCCCCAGCGCTTCTTTTCTTCTAAAGGAAGATCAAAGAACTCTTGAGCTTGCTTCTTCATGTTCCTCAGCGATTCATCAGCTGCTCCATGGTTTATCAACTTCATGCATACAATCAAACCATCAGTTTCCTTGACTTGTGCAGATTCTCATTATAATTTAAGGAACAGGTTAACAATTGAACTTGTGTTCTGCGAGTAAACGTAATTAAATCTTACTGCTATAAACAAATACACACAACACAAGATTCTTAAGAGCACATATCAGTATAGGGTCCAGCCTCTTAAAATAAGTTATTCAGTCATTTGCCAGGACCCCAAGAAATATCTTATCCCATCAGCCATGTTGTCTAATAAGTTCAAATGCTCATCTGCACTGTACTTACATATATGACAAGCAATTCCAGATTATTTTGTTAATTAAACTATATGATCAAGTAGGATAACTAATTTACAATGTTTAGGCATAAATTAAACTTGTGTCAGTTATATCCAGTTGTGGTTTTATGCTACTGGTACTGGTACTACATCAACACCAACAACAAGGGAACGCAATTCAAATCAAATGAGGTGATGATGGTTAAGCTGATACTGAATTAAATTAATAAATGCGATATTAAACTGTATTGCTGACGAATGGAGAAAACAAATAAATATGGTAGCTGAATCTGATGAGTGATGATGATATAAGTTAACGTTAACTACCTGGAATAGGCCCCAGTGTTTGCAGGCAGAGTGTAATCTTCGTAACTCTGCATCTTGGGAATCAGGGCCGACTAACTTGTTCATATCAATCAACGGTACACGATCGGAAGAGGGATTAGCAGTGATGACGTGGTCACCAACGACATGATCTCTTATGTACCTAGGTGGCACCGCTTCGGGCTGTTGGATTGCAAGCTCTTGCACGCTTGGAACTGGGAGACAACATTCAAGGTTGAGTGTTGCCGCTGCTGCTTCAGCTTCCATTTCTGCTTATTGATTAATTACCCTCTTCTAAAATGACAACAGCAGTCGTTATATTTTCTTTAGCTTACCAATAACCCATTACCAGACTGGCTTTGCATGATGTCATGAGGCAGATAATAAGACAAGACATGCCTCGTTAGAAAACGTCATACACACACCCACACACATGTACACTTATGTCTCTTTTAGGTAGCACTGTAGAATACCTCCCCCAAAACAACAACAAAAAAAAAAAAAGAGGTAGAAATGCAGAAGTAGACTTTTTTTTCATTAAATTTATTGGGGTGGGTGAAGTAAAATTTTCTCCAAAATTTGTGAAACTAGCAAATCTAAATTTAGTGTCAATAGGCTTGATTTAGGGTTTAGGGTTTAGGATTGGATTATATTAATTACATTTTTCTTTCATTAATTACACTTTGTAAAGTTAGTTTAATGAAAATTCAAAGATAAAGTGAATCGGACTTTTTCAAAGGGTTACTATAATTTTACAATTTTATTTGATTATTTAGTGGGATTGGTTTATTTATTTATTTTTTTATGACCAATCAGATTTGTCATGTGTGGTTTTATATAAAGTTAACGGATTCTTATGTCCCATGGATTCATAATCAAGTAAGAAATACTTTATTTTATTTTTCTTGTACTTATTCTGATTATTTTGTATGACTAAAAATCCCACTTCATTTGTAACCTTTAACGTTTTTATTTTTCATTTTGAAAAAAAAAAGACCGTAGCTTGAATTTTTTTTTTCCTTAATATGAAATAGTAATTTGAATCTTGATTACGCTTTTCTTGTCAGTATATTTCAGTTCTCTTTTTCTTATTAGTCATCAAGCTCACTCTCCTCATTAGCGCGTGGTTCTGCAGCTCCCCGAACCAAAATAGGAAATTAGAAAACCGGACCTCAAAAGCGACACTAAATTCTAAATTTTAATAAATCACTTTCAAGTCCGGTATTTTTTTTTTTTTGGTGTTTTTGCTATTTTATTGTAATATTTTTATTTTATTTTGGTAATTGAAAAAAAAAATAACACTTGAGCTGAAATTTCACAAAGCCTTGTTCGAACTGGAAAAGCAAAATTTCAAGCGAATCTACGAAGCTAAACTCACAGCACTTGGTGATTTTGTTCTCGTTGGAGCTTAATTGAACTCAAATCTCAGCAAGCCCGAATCTGTGTCTTCGTCTTCTCGTAATTTTGCAAAAAATTTTCGCTTTGGTTGGTATTTTGAATCCAAAAGGCGTCGTTTTTGGATTAAAGCTGGCTATGGACTACGAACCGTACGATAGCAGTGGTTAGTTCACTCTCAATGATTAAGTCTTTTACCTTTTGATTTCTGTTGTCGAATTCGAGTATTGAAGTGAGTTATTCGCTGACTTAGGGTTTCATTTTGTTTTATGTCTGTTAATTTTTATTTTTCATGACGTAAATTTGTTTAAAGGGTTAAATTATTTTTTTCTTTTTGAGCTGTAATTCGTGATTCCAGCTTGTAATTGGTGATGGTGGTGATGATAATTAGTAAATTTAGGGTTTTGAGCTGTAATTAGTTGGTTATTAAACAATAGTTGGTTTCCTAAGGATTTTGTTTGTGTTGAAAGTTTGAATTTTTTTGTTTTTCTATTATAAGTTTGAAGCAGATTCTGGTATAGAGAGGGATCAAGGGACTTAACATCTCATTCAGATTCCTTTAATCCTTTCTGTGAGCGAGAGAGAGCGAGAGCGAGAGAGAGAGAGAGAGAGAGAGAGAGAGAGAGAGAGAGAGAGAGAGAGAGAGAGGTTCCAATGCAAGCTTTTGCTTTGATTTTTTTTTTTTCCAAATATGATTAGAGATTGTGATTTTAGGTTTTTTAGCTGTTATTATTTAGTTATGGTTGAATAAAAATCATTAAATATTTTGGTCACTAGTAGTGTTATTTTTATTGCTTAAGACTGTTTTTAGTGATAAAAATCTGATTTTTGGTTTTATATTGCACTTTTGAAGCAGTTTTTGTTATAGAAAGAGCTTAAATAATTTGGCATTGACATTACGAACCTATTTTTTCGCTTTTGGTTAAATGAATGGGGATTATTACAGATGTAACATTAGATTTATTATTCTTATAGTTCATTGGTTGACAAAGCTTTGTTTTCCAAATTTTCCTTCAGAAAAATATCACTCTGATTACTAGAATGAGTAAATTACTGTGGAATTTATTGCTACTGCTTGATTTGATGGAGATTGAGCACTTTTTTTGCTGTGATAATAAAAAAGAAATCAACAGTGAATGGAGAGTCATAACTTAAGTGCTTTAACTTGTAAAACTGCAAGGTAGATCTAGTGTCTTCCCATTTTCTTGTTTACTACTAATGTCTTTTACAAAATTATAGGGATTCGTTCCTGAATCATCATGAAAGTTTTATTTTCAGACATTTTAATCAATGTAATGATTTCTTTGCTTATAAATTAAAATGAGGTCAAGCACCATTGTTTCCTCTCATGATTGAAGTACATTGACATGGAAATTATTGCAGGAACCGATGATGATCTTCCTCCATCACATCAGAACAGAATCCCGAGAGGGGGACGTGTTGCAGGAAATGGAAGACCTCCTGTGGGTTCTGTCCCATACCCGAGGATGCATGGTGATGCTGATATGGAGACTCAAATTCATCAACTTGAGCAAGAAGCATACAGTTCAGTTCTGAGAGCTTTTAAAGCTCAAGCTGATGCCATTACTTGGGTACTTTTGTAATTTTGTTTTCATGAATCTAATATATGTAAATTTCTCTGGTCAGGTTTAAATGACTGCTACATGAAATGTATTTTCTTCAGGAGAAGGAAAGCTTGATAACAGAACTTAGAAAAGAGTTGAGATTATCAAATGAGGAGCACCGGGAACTTCTCGGCCAGGTCAATGCAGACGACACAATACGAAGGATAAGGTCCGATGGAGTTCGTTATTATTTATTTGAGATTTTTGGTAGCTTTGATCTCTTTTGTCTTTTAATGGGTCATCTTTTGGGGCCAGTAGGGAGTGGAGACAAGCAGGCGGGCTTCAACCTGGCATGCACAGTATTGGTCAAGGTGTTCATGATCCAATACCCAGTCCTACCATCTCTGCATCTCACAAGAGGCAGAAAATTAGCCAGTCAGTCCCTTCTCAATCTTTTGGTGGCCCATCACCATCATTTCATCCACAGCCAGTCACCACATCACACCAGCCGTCTTCATCGGCTGCTAAACGAGGACCTGCAACAGGATCCAAGGGCAAGAAGCATAAACCTGTGAGTTAAAAGCGATCAACTTTGGAGTTAAACATATCATATGGTTTGTTAATGCTTTCTGTTTTATTTCAACAGGGGTTACCTGGTGTACCCTCGATGAAGTCCATGCAATACCCTTCCTCAGGTCCAGCTGGAAGGGGTCAAGTCGCTAATAGGGTGACTTCAGGTGCTGCCCTTGTGAGCGAGCCCCCAGATGGAGCAACATTTGATCCATTGATTGGGAAGAGAGTTAGGACTAGGTGGCCTGATGACAACAACTTCTATGAAGCCGTTATAACTGACTATAACCCAGTTGAGGTATGCATCACTCTTGATCACCTATGAAATCAAATCTAGAGCAGTTTCATAGCTGACTGCTTCTTCCAAATATTTTTCAGGGACGACATGCACTGGTTTATGATATTGGCACTGTAAATGAGACCTGGGAATGGGTCAATCTCTCCGAGGTACAGCTGTTGCTTCAATCCTATGGCTAATGTTGCCTACTTATTGTCTAATATTCATGAGTATTGTGCTTCTACAGTGAAAATCTGACCTATTAAATTATAATTTAGGACTGTTAGCTGGATCCGATTGATGAAAAGTATGTTTGATTTCCTTACCCCTAGATTGACTTAATTCACTTGATGGTGAAATATTATTTTATGGAAGTGATTACTATATATGGAAATTTTTTTACCTTCTAGTTTCTAAGTTTGAACATTTTATCTAGTGTAATGAATGAAGATTATTGTTACTATTTTTTTTTTATTATTATTTTGTAACGTCTGCAAATAATGCGTTAGTCTTCTGAGCATTGTATTTTATGCGTATATTTCATCTTCTGATGCAGATCTCTCCTGAGGACATACAATGGGAAGGTGAGGACCCTGGAGTGTCTCGCCGAGGAGGTTATGGTGGATCAGGTCATGGGATGAATAGACCTGTTGGCCGTGATAATGTGCCAGGTACTGGAAGAGGTAGGGGTGTTGGGAAGGGTCAATCCAGAAAAGATTTTCTGCCATCCCAGAATGGCATTGGAAAGAAGGCTCCAGATGATATTCAAATTCGTCACACTGCTAGTCTAATTAAAGAGGCAAGCGAAAATAGTTTGATCCATATAAGGAACTATCATTCTGTTGATTTCTGATATATTTTATTTTTTTATTGAAATTGGACAGGTGGAGAGGGTATTTGGTGCAAATCATCCTGATCCAGTTGAGATTGAGAAAGCAAAGAGAGTCTTGAAGGTTGGAAAAGCAACCATGTCTTCCTTTGTATCCTTTTTTTCTCATTTGTTTTTTTTTTTTTCTCTCTTTTTTTTCTTTTCCCCAAAGCAAATTGCATCAACAATTTATTATTTTTCACAATTCAGGAGCAAGAACAAGCACTTATTGATGCAATTTCAAGGCTTGCTGATATTTCTGATGGTGAAAGCGGTACTTCCCTTTCCTTTCTATATCATCTTTAGAGTTTTCTTTCCAGCTTATTACAGGCATGTCTGATTGTCGGGGGCTTCAATCTTAGATATACTATAGCTGACTTTGGTTTCTGTAGTATTTGATCATAAAATGTGTGTTGCTTGAAATGGAGTGACCTCAAATTGCATTGGTGGCTTTGCACATTGAGAGAAAGTCGTATCACTGATAACTATATGCAATTGTTGCATTTATCATAGTTTTGTGCAAAATCATCTATTTGTATTCAATTTCTGTCATGGTTCATCGGGTTTCCTCAAAAGTCGGGTGTTATTTTACAAGTCGAGTGAAAAAAACAAAAGTGAAGTCTGGTTAGGTGCAAATAGTTTTGAAGACACATTTTTTGTATCTATTTCTTTCCTGGAATTTCTCAAGTTATTTGCACCATTCCTAAAACTGCCAACATTTTATTATTTATATGGTGAGGAAATTGATGTTCTCTTTTCGTGTAAAAGCTTAAATATTGGTCAAGACAAAGTTAAGGAAACAGTTGGGGCTTTTTTCAAAAAAAATAAAAAAATAATTCCATTGCGTGATGATCTTGATCTTTGCCTTCAAACAGATGAGAGGGGCCATCAGTTCTCACGAGGTCAATCAATGGGAGAATGAAAGAAATTTGTTTTTGGTAGGAAGCAGAGTAGCTATACTAAACATGGGATGATGAGATAGCTGGAAAGAGCACTTATGGTGGTAATAAGATTGATAGAGAACATATCTTTGACGTGTTGGAGAGAGATACAACTGATTTCTTGTAGATCAATTTTCTTGTATAACGCCGTTTTCTTATTTTTGGGCTTGTGGCTTATGATAGGTGTAACTGGAAGATGGGAATTATTTATGGTAGCTGGGTCTAATTTCCTTATTTAAATGACTAGGGATGTCGCTCAAGGTCCAAGGGAGGCCGATGCGTGTAACATTATATTATTAGTGATTATTCTGTTGCGATCATGTTCATGTATAAAATTTTGCTTTATTATGATTTTTTTCTTTTTGGGTTTGGGATTTAATTTATGTATGGTATGTGTAATTTTTCAAAACAATGAGACGTGTTAAAAGAACTAAAAAGGAAAAAAAAAATTGGTACAGTGGTTCAGCAAAAATAGTATGCGAAAAAACAGAAATGGTGAAATAAGGGAACAGATGTGGAAAAATCCTTTCGTATACCACCTATTTTCAGTTACTAAAAAGGGAGAACCTCTGTTCTTGTTGAGTTGGTACGGTATTAGTACTCTCTGACGAGTCAAGCAAATATAACGGAAGAAGTCAGCAGATTGTAGACTTATTTCCTGATTAGCGAGCAGGTTCGAAGCCAACTCCTCGCTGGCATGCAATTGCAAGCCATACCAGAATACATAGGGATGGAACACTCGACCTTAGATTTAAATATATTAAAAAAATAGAATAAACTTGTAGATGAAAATGCTGTCAAAAAGATTTGTCGCTGGAGTTAGGATCGGCGGCCGTGCTGATGGCATCTCTGGTAGACTCTCTTCGACTTTAGTAAATTAGCAAATTCTGAATGGACCATCTGTAAGCCTTTAAGATGGACGATAATCCGGGTGGTAGGGGCATACGGAATATTGTCAGAAGCAGGATCTGCCCTTTACTTTCGATTTGTCAGCAGTTTGTCATCTACAGCAATGTGTACAAACTCAACATCTTGTTTTCAGCTCCTATCTATTCACAATGAAGCCTTAAATTTAGAAAGAAATGCAGCAATCCTTAGAACAAGCATAGGTTAACAGGAGTGCCCTCTCCTGTAAGTTCAACTTACTAAGCAAACACAGAACTGCACAAGAGAGACTTGCCTCCAGCAAGATCAGGATTCATGGTTGGTTCTCAACGAACGAAGGCTTACCATTGCATCCTCCCATAAACCCATTGGTTTAATCCTATAAACACTCTGAAGTGTAATTACTAATTAATTATATTGCACGCATATTGCTTCTTCGAGCTCCTCTGCTATTCTCTTCGCTTAAATTATAAACAGCATTATTCTCTCGTGCAGTATAATATATATCAACTAGATGGGTAAAAACAACTACACTTCATGTAGCACGTGTACGTTTTCAGCTAATGCATGGGCAAGACAATTTTTTTAACTTACTGAATCTTGTATAAACCTAGGAGGCGGTTGTACATGGCAGACGAGCAGTAAAAGATTGTCATCGAGGAGGGAGAAAAGCAAACGAACAGTAAAAGGCTCATAATGAAGCCAACAACATTAAATGAATGTTCAATTCTTGGCTGTCAGTATATGCGCAAGTTCACATGAAACTGAACCTCAGACTGTGCCACGAAATTTAGTTGCACATGTTAATAGAAAAACGTGAATGCCAGAGTTTTTCATGACAACTTAGACAAGAGTAAGGGGTTCGAGCCCAAGTGTCTTAGTCTAGTTTTAGAAACACTTCCTCATGAAATATGAGGAATGGGTTCGGCACATGAGATGTATTAATGGGGTTTAATTTATATTCATGGCGAAGTCTCGGGCTCAGTGAAGGCAGTCTTTCTCCTAATATGTGAGTTTGACGTCCCTCGAATATTTGAGAGGGTTTAAAATCTGAGCGGTGCTATATCATAATTGATGTAAATAGGTCTCAGTATCTGTATGATTGTAAATATCATGAGCAATAGTCTCCTAAAAAAAAAAAAACTTAGACAAGAGTAAAAGAATAATTAATTGGGTAAAGAGAGTACAGTGTTACAAAGACCAGGTAAGATCACTGCAGCTAGCTCTAAGAACCCCTAAAATCAACACTGTATAGCATAAATTAAAATACAAACACAATATACAACCAAAATATTGGCATTCGGCGTTGGCAGTTTGGGCAGACACAGAAAGGCACAACATGGAAATCACCTCTTAGTCCTTTTACTTTGGCGCTTGGCAAGCACCGCCTCCTTCCGACCAGTATCCCTCCCACGCTTCCCTGAGGCCTCTGGCATCTTCCCTGGAGGTCTCCCAACACTTTTCTTTGAAGGACTAGACGACTCTTCCTTTGCTTGTTTTTTATCAGAACTTCTTAACAAGATCCTCTCTTTCCCCTTATCTTTCTTTCCACTACTGTTATTATTCTTTTTCTTCTCTTCACCGCCTTTACTCCTCTTCACCGTACGCACTGGAGAGTTCTTCTTGATTCTTTTCAAGAAATCCACTACACTTTTCTTTTTATCCGATGTTTCCGTCTTCTTCTTATTTTCTGTTTTGGGAGTTTCTCGTTTATTAACAGAACCAGAACCACCTTTTGAACCTTGGGCGGCTGTTTTCTGTTTCTTGTTACCAGTACTAGGAGCAGGAGGAGTCTTGCTCGTGAGGTTCCTGCTGCTTCTTCTTGAGCTTCTTGCACCAGTTATTATAGGCTTCTCTTCTGTTTTCACCTTTAATAAGCTTTGTTCAACGGGCGGCGGCTGCTTTACATCAATAGCTGGTTTCTTAGCGCCATCGCTTAGTTGTTTTTGGTTGTCGCCTTTTTGTGCAAAGCTAGAAGATGGTTTAGCTGAAACTGAACTGCGCTTACGACAAACGATAATGGGAGCTGATGCTTTCTGGTTAGCAAGCAATGAATCGGATCGTTCTAACAAGGGTTTTGTCTGTGGTGGTGGTGTTGGCACTGGGGCAGCTTGTTCTTGTGAAGATTCAGATTTATGGGTTTCTTTCTTGATTTCATTTGAGACGAGGTTTCGAAGCTGATGAGCTGCTTCTGATTCGAGGGAAGCCTTTGGGAAGTAAACAATGGCATTGTTGAAGAGAAGCAAGAGGTCTCTGTAGAATGTGAGTATGCATGCAGAATAGGAGCCTCGCTCGACTCTTGTTTGTATTGTTTCTAAATCCACATGCTGCCTGACTAGCGCTTTGTACTTGTTCGACTCCTGCATGCATTGCAGCCAGCAATTTGCAAGTCAATTAAACAATTATTAAATGTGCAAGATCAGGTAATGGGCTGGAAAAAGATTTTGGGTCTGGTCACATGGGCCTTCCCGAAAACAGAAAGTGCGGGCTACGTAAGTGGGCACAAAGTTATCCTCTTTCATCAGGAGTGAGTAGGTGAATCATGATATGATAAGCTGGCATCGCTTGCCTACGTTGCAATTTGCATGTGAAACAGTGAAAGTAAAACTAGTTGCCCCCAAAAAAAGAAAAATAATAAATTTATTATTTAAAAAAAACAAACAAAAGAATATCAATGGGCAGCTAAAATAAAGTACATGGCCAATATTTCCATCCATCCCATAGAAATGTTGCCCTCATATATTCATCTTATAATATTAACAAAGAAGGGAAGTAACAAAGAATATACAATAATTTGTTGGTCCAGAAACGAAGGAAGATTAATAAGTTTTTCCAATCAGAGAAGACTGACCATATCGACCTTTGCATGTGCCATAGTAATATGTGCAAAAGAAAAGCAAAAAAAAAAAAAAAAAAAAAGGCAAACACTACAAGATATCTTTTGCACCATATTTTATTTTATTTTAATTACATATAATATTATTCTTCCTTTCGTGCCGTGTTTCATCTAACTAAATGTTTCCCTCTATATCTTCCGCTTCCTCCCCAACACCAAAAAAAAAACTTATCTCCGTATATATTAAAAAGAAAGAGAAAAATAATATATAATAAACAAATTATAAATGGATGGTTGAAATAGGGATATCCGTCCTAGAATTTCCTTAATATTAAAAAGAAAAGGAGAGTTGAAGAATAAAGCAAATCTAACAAGCAGGGATGGGCACTAAATTTATTGGGCAATCTAACAAATACTGACTAATATTATATATAATAAATAAATTACTTAGGTGAAAGAAAAAACGAAGTTGACAAGTTTGAGTTGGATAGATAGATGCTTTTATCTTATGCCACAAGAGAAAGAAAAATAAAAAATAAAAAGAATGAAAAGATGGTGGTCCCAAATTATTGGACGCTCACGACCAATTGATGATGATGAACCATGGACGCATATGGATAATAAATTTTCTTTTTTTTTTGGGTTGAAAGAAAAAAGTTAAAACTAATAGCTTTTTTTTTTTTTAATTTTTTAGTTTTAAAGGAAAAATAAAACTAAAAATGAGGAGAAAAGAAAACATATAAACTGCCTGTACCTGGCTTATAAGCCGACGCTCGAACAAGGATGATAGATGATGATTGTGGGTCCTAATCAAGTCCAACAAGCGAATCAACGGTTCAGATTTGGCGTAGGTCCCTTCGATAATATGGCCGGCAGCAGCAGCGGAACCCCTCTTCCTTTCCGTGCCAATCCCAAAACTGGCGGAGCTCTGCACGTCGCTGCTCAACGGAGTGACGGAGTCACCTAATTCCTCCTTGGACCGGCTCAAAACCGGAGACTGACCTCCGGCGGGCTCCGGTTCAGACTTAGGCGGCAAGTGTTTGGGGGTGGAATTGGACTCGTTGACAGAGCGGTTGGATTCCTCTTCGGCGGGGGAAACAAGAAAGCGATTATTAAAGACCTCTTTAACGGGCCGCCTCTCCGATCTTTGGGGGTCGTCAGTTTTGTCGTTGAGTGAACAAGTTTTCTCGATTTCAAGATCTGGTTTCTCTTGCTCTTCTTCCAATTTCTTAACTTGAAGCTGTAAAGAACTGTTCCAAAAACGGAAAGAATATATGTCACTTCACTCAGATCTGAACGCACTAAAAGATTTTTTTTTTTTTTTCAAAAAACAGAGAAAGAGAAGAGTAGAGAAGATTAGAGAAGAGAAGAGAGGAGGGGAGAGGAGAGGAGGAGTTATATATATATACATATAAATAAATAAATAAATAAATATTACAGAATGGAAAGATCACAACGTTGAAGCTCTCTCTTCAACTCGTCGACGCGAACTTTGCGCAGGTGTTCAAGCCAGGGAACGTGAACATTATGAGTGTTATTATGAGGTCGAGGGTCGTCGTTGAATCTGCGTTCGAGGTCGTGGTATTTTTGCTTGCAGCATTTGGCGGTGGTGAGAAGTTGAGGCAGAGAGGTTTTTGTTTGGAGTTCCACGGAAACTGAGTCCCAGTTTTTGAAACCGTGTCGTTTTACGGCGCATGCTAGCACCAACTCCTCCCATGTTCCCCATGTCTTCTTTCTTTGTTCTCCATCACTACTCATAGCCATGGCTACCCTGTTATTAGTATTGTTGTTATTATGTATTGATTATCTTGTGATTTATGAATTTGCCTTCCTTTCGATTTCGTTTGGGTTGGACGTCTTCTCCTCTTTTTCTTCTCCTTATACTGCTGCTGCTCCTCCTAATCCTAATAATAATAATAATAATATCATTATGCTTAAATTTAACATCCCTCCATCTTACCCCTTTCTCCGTGTTTTTTTTTTTTAAACAAAAAAAAAATTATATTTGCTAAACCAAAACAGAACGCCCACTAAACTATATAGTAACCAGGGTTTTTCTCAACCACTTGGGTTTAATTCAACTGGTTAGAGTCATTCCTTCACAAGTGTGTATTTGTGAGGGAAGTGGTTCGAGATCTTGTAGACCCATTATAGGGCTTTAATTTATATATATATTTTTTTAATTTCAGAGTTCGAGTGAAGGTAGTCTTCCTCCCAATATGAGAGTTTGACGTCTCTTAACGTCCCTCGAATATTTGAGAGGGTTTAAAATCTGATATTTCTTTTCTTTTAATCTCAGGGTTCGAGTTAAGGCAGTCTTCCTCCTAATATGAGAGTTTGACGTCTCTTAACGTCCCTCGAATATTTGAGAGAGTTTAAAATCTGAACGGTGTTATATCAGAATTGATGTAAACGGGTCTCAATAGTTGTAAATATCTCATATAATATGAGTTGTAATCTGTTCATTAATCTCATGTAATTCAAAAAAAAAACTAGGATTTTTCTCTTTCTTTTGGTTACGATAACAGTACTTACGAATGTTGGTTGTATGAAAATAATATTATTATATAAAAGCAGTAGAGAGAGAAAGAGATAGGTGTAGAATTATATAATCTCTCTGCTCTCTGTTTTCATCATTCATATCTAATTCTAATTTCTAGGACCGGCACTTGGATAAGCATATTACGGACCGAACTTGAGACCCATTTTACCTTGGTTATCCCTATTTTAACAGGATGAATTAATTACTTGCGGTTACCCTTTGTCTATTCCTTTCCAATTGACAGGTTTGGTTATAGGCTTAAGTTTTAACTTTTAACCTCTACAGGTCTTTCTAACTTAAGTTTCCCTCCGCTCCGCTGTTCAACGTTGAAGAGGGGAGCTATTAACGCCCCTAAAAAATCCTTATAATACATATAAAATTTGGAAAATGCCATTTGCACCAAGTCAAACCTCGACTTTAAAACACACCGTTTCACTTAAGAACTATCAAACTCAACTTTCAAGAACCATCCAAATCTTCTATCAAGAAATGTTCATAGCCAAATGTTGAAACTCATCGTTTAGGGACCAACCAGATCTTCTGCCAAGAAATTTCCATGAAACTCATAGCCACTGCAATTTAAGGATATGATCTTTACTCAAGCTTCTGCTTTTGCCCTTTTTTTATTTGTCAAAGCTAAATCGTGTAGCCAAAAGGACGATAACAGTGAAGGGTTGTAGTTGAGAAGAAAAAAGGAAACGAAAATGAAAAAGCATAAGTTCAATTTCAAATTAAAGTTTAGAATTAATCAAAATGGCATCGTTTTTGGAATCCACGGGGTTTGACTCTGGGTAAACATCAACACTGAGTAAAATTTTATCTTATTATACCATTTCTATTTCCATTATTTTTTAATTCCTAAAAGTTTTTTAGAAAAAAATATTTTTAATTAAAATCTCAAGGGAATATAATCAATTGTCAAATAAAGTGGGCGTAAAAAAATTGTTAAAAGATAATGTATTTTAAGTATTTAGTTAAATTTTCATTCAAAATAATTAGAAAAAAGGATTTAATTTCTTTTTAGTTATTTAGATAATTTTAAGCAAAGAAGGGTTTTATAAGAAATTTAAGAGGGGCATCAAGAGAGCCTACACGATGTCGTATCAAAAATCAATTCACATTGCGGGCCTGGGCTGCTCCTGCTGTATGGGCAATTGGGCATGGCCTATGTAGACAACGACTTCCGAATGACTCGCGGGTCGCGATCGACTAAGGTCATCAGTGCCCATCATTGTGCTTGATTTACGGAAAAAATCCGCAAGGGATTTTTTTTTTTTCTCACACATTTATGGGCCAAGGCTAAAATAAATTATTGAATAAAATTTCGATACTTGTAGCAAATTTGCAGCTTAAAATAATTTATTTTGAATCCCCTCTAAACCCATGCAAAAAATAGATATTAATAGTCTCTTAAATTTAGAACTAATTTGCTGGTGCTCACAGCCAAATACGACCCTGAATTGAATTATTACTTTTGTCCTTGAAATTTGGCAGCTCCTGCCCTTTTTTATACGAGGCCAATGCTAAGCAACATTACACGTCATTTCATTAATACAACACTCAAGCATTGAAATTAGAAGACATCAAACGTAAATTGAGGCAGTCTGTTCTTTCCTCAAACCACCCCCCAAAAAAAACTTAATTGACTTAATTCCCTTAATTTCAATCAATTAAGTTATTCAGTCCATTTGTTTTCTCACTTTAATAAAAAAAATTTGGTCATTAAATTTTTATGCTCATTTTTTATTTTATGCTTAATATAAAAAGTCCTAACAACATTGTTAAAATATATTCTCCTAACATCTCTATCTAATTAATTTATTTTCACTCTTAACTAAATAAAAACTAACTAATAAACATTATTATTCATTTCTATAACTTGTTATAATATAATAGTAGATTATTATTATTTTTATCTTTTTTATTTATATTATTTATCTATACTACAATAAACTCTACGAAAATGTTTTAATTTAAAATATTAAATGCTTGTATTCACTTCAACATAATTTATGTTATGATAAAATATTATTTCATTTATATTCTCTTATATGTTTACATGATTTATGTTATGATAAAATATTATCCCATTTATATTCTTTTATATGTTTATTATTTATTTTAACACTTAAAATTTGTAAGAACATAAATGCAAAAGTGTTGGTTTTTAGATATTTTAAATTGAAAAAAAGAAAAAAAAACACAAACAAATTAATTCTTATTTCAAATATTCAAACAAAAAAACAAACATAAATTTCAAATAAAAAAACAAATGCCCCCTAAGTAGGGATGGCAAAATCCCGGGTCAGATCAAGTATGATGACCAAACCACTTTCGGATCTTTATGATGTCGGGGGGTTTCTGGATTTTTATCCGAATACCCAGATTTTATATTTTTTAATATTATATGTGTATACTTTTTTATTTTTTGGTAATTTTATAAGTTTTAAATTTATTTTAATAAAATTTAACATGAAAATATAAACTTTAAGTGTTTAAAGTTTTATATATGTGTAATAAATGAGTCATATAAATACAAATATTTAAAATAATATATATTTTATAATATTTTTTTAATAAAATCAGAGTTAGGGTTTTATCAGTGATGGCCTTGACATCTCACAGCAGGTGCGGTCGGGTCCGGGGTATTTTTGCCATCTCTGCCCCTAAGTATTCTCAAAATTAAGCCAAACATGCTAACAGCAAGCACTTCTTCCCCTAGAATAAAGGGGAGAGCTGGTAACAACTAATTGGTTATGGTTATGGTTATGTTGTTCACAAATCCCAATAATCATATCTACTACCCCAAAAGCAAACAATGAGCAGAAAGAAATGATAAAAGGAAGCCTGTTTGGGAAAAAAAGTTAAAATCCTAGAATGACACTTTCAATTTGTCTGGATTCGGCTTACATAGAAATGCACAATTTTTTTTTAGTAGATTATCAGCATCTTCTCCACCCTCCATCAGCAGCCCTCTGAAAAACGCGTGGCTGCTTCCAAGGGAAGGTTTCTCTCCAGTCTGGGTGTTTAATCAAATAGTTCCACTGCCTGAAAAAAACAAAAATGCTTCAAAATAAAATTGTGATTTCATATATTGCTCGTCATAGACAAGAAATACATATGTTAAATGATCAAGATTAATTTTGAAGATTCTCATGGACATGAGATCATCAATTAGAAATTATCCGCATGCTTTATTATTCATCCTGCATCCAAATCCGAATTCAATGATCCAAGGTGTTAGGGAACTCCCGAGTCAAGGATTATTCTTAATATGTCCATACCTTCTTAAATTTTCCACAAAATCTGGGCCCTCAGCAGAAGGCGAAGTAGAGCATCTACAAAGGATTTCCTCATCAGAAAGTTGTTGCAAGCTCATAATGATATGTAATTTGCGTACGGTCCTGTAACAGTAACAAAAGGAGCATGAAGTACCAATGTAGATGTGGGGCAAAGCATTAGCCATTTGACTTGGGAAGTATGTGACAACAAGTTATAGGCCTGTAGATGAAGTCAGGCCAGTATTGTAAGAGTTGATGAGCATTAATAATTCAGATTACTGCTTTCAACTGTGTTTCAAAATTTAGAAATGTACTAAGCAGTCGAAACTGTAAGCTTAACCATGAAAAGCAACATTCTACCAGCGGCAGGGGGCAATTACAAATCGATCGGTTTGAGTGTCATATGTCTCCAGTAACTTGCCATTCCAACTTGTGTCTTGATAAGATGAGGTCACTCTAATCCTCCTAACGATTTCATCTGGACATCTTGAAGTTCCATCAAAACTGGCCGGGCTCAGAGATCCTGTGCAAGTTTCTACCTGAAAAGGTGAGAAAGATACCAGAATCAATATTCCCAACAATGCTAGAAGCTTTAATGGAACAAAGGAACAATTACAGCATCTTTTCTCCCAAACCATAAAACTTACATGTCATATGTTACCAGGTGGAACATAAATACCTTTCAAATACCATTTAATAAGATTTTGCAACTGACATGAGTAACAAGGAATTTCATAAAAGAGTCAGAATAGCTTTCAAATTCAGTTTGAGTACACATCAAATCATCTGACAATAAAAAGAAAAGGAGTTTAGATTGTTGTAAGCACATACTTACCAAGAACCCATGGAAAATGGGGTATGCATTTCCTTGAGAGTCCCGCTTTGTGTTATGGCCGAGAACATGAAGAGTTTGAACGTGGAACTTTTCCTGCCTCCTCTGCAAAGTGTCGACTAGTTTTGTGCACAAAGGAAGGGAATAACCATGCACGTCTGAATAGCATTCTGATATAGTGGTATCATTGGCATGCTGCATACAAAGGTCAATACATCCCATTTTAATCATTCTGCCCCTGACCAGGATAATTACATTTCTGGAAAATTTATAACAAAGTAGGGGATCTTGGGTCAGACATTGGGTGAAGCATCATCAAAACCACCAATTAGGTGCACCTGCACAACATAAACCCGGGGGGCCAAAAAAAGCCTTCACTTGGTAAACAGAAAATGATTGATAAAAGCATCAAAATTCAATTGAAACAGAGGAGAATACGTCTAACTCAGCATCTAGATCATGATCAACAACTAGCGATAACATTTGGCAAAGGCCAATATCCACAATCTCAGGATTATCCATATGAGCAATAGAGGTCCTGCAGTAGAAATAGAAAAATCAGAATTCAGGAATGCAGACCCAAAGCAAAAATAAAATATTTTCTAGACTTACATTCGATTTCTGCGGTTGCGAATGACAAGCCCAACGCAGGTTGTTGCTTCGTCGGTGCCAACATACTAAAACAGTTGTTCAAACCATTATAATTGAACAGAAAAGAAAAAGGAATAACTGTAAAAAATCTGGAAAAAAAAAAAGATGAGTAAAGAAAAGAACATAACATAGTACATACATCAACAAGCGCAGGGTCAACAGTTGCATATTCTCTCTGGAAAACATAAACGTATTTGGAAGGCGATGGGGTCTCACTACAAACAGAGACTTTTGTCTCCTCCAAACTCTTAAATGAATGTGAGGCTGATACCAGAACGGGGTGCTCCAGTAACGCAACCAGGAGATCACTCCCCTGCACCAAAAAATATAAAACAAAATCCAATTTTTGTTTTGTTTTGTTTTGTTTTGACAAATAAATAACTAAATAGATAGATAAAAACAAGCAGAACAATTTTTGCAGATTTTTCTTTCGAGGGATGGGTGCGATACAAATAATAGTTTAGAAAGTGTTGAATGAAGAAGGTACCTCAGATGATGATGACGACCACGATGAATTGTTAGTTGAAAAAGGGAGGCCACCAACAAAGATCATGACTTTATGATCCGTATGGAAGGAGAGGGAGAGAGAAACACCAACGCAACAACGCTCCGATCTTTTTTTTTTTTTTTCTTTTTGCTAAAGAACAATGCTCCGATCTTCATTTCAGAGCTTTAAGACCCACCAGCGACTCAGTGGTACGAGTCAGTGAATATTTAATTAAGGGCAAATTTACTTAAATAGCCCGAAATTTTTTTTTGATTTTTCAAGATTGACCCCCGTAGCTTTTTCTATCGTAATGAACCAAACACCAAAGTTTTTGTCTATATGGGGAAGTTAATGATTGTCTTGATGTTGTATTGAGTAGCCGTGGCGTAGGGAAATGAAGGAGATTGATCTTGGTATGAGGTCTCCTGGAGCCAGAGTTGTGAGAAATCACTTGCATGACTGGAAGCCAATGATCCAACAGATACTAATCTTAATTTGATATGAGAAAATATGGAAGCCATGGATCGGCAACACTCTAGCTTAAGATTTGGCATTGAGAAATTTCAAAGGAGGCTAGGCTATTATTTACAATTTGTATGTGATTTTATTCTTGCAACAAAAGCATTCATTAAACACACCAGAAAGAAATAACGACTTTTACAATATCATCTTAGGAGAGATTGGCGGGAAAAGCCCATCATTCAAAACCTGCCTTCAATATTTCATCAAGATCTGAAGATAAAACACGTTTCACTATAGCAGTGGTCTTTTGCTTTTGATGTGTCTTTGAAAAATTTCCTGTTTGGTTTTTATGGTAGCCCAAATTTCCCATATCCAAGCTTGAGTGCTTGAAAGGATTAGCAGGGTCCTTGAAACTGGCACTATCATTTCCAAAATGTGCTTGAAAGAATTAGGAGATAAATTTCAAAAAACTTAAAAAAAGTTTTCCCCATCAAAAAAAAAAAACTTCAAAGGTTTTTGGGTTAATTATGTAATTTTTGTTGTTCCCCTTTTTTGACTAAAAACAATTGCATCTTGTCACAGTCTCACAGAGAACCCGGAAAAGTTTCTCAAATACGAATAGCTCTTCTTTATTGGTATAATTTTATTTACTCAAAAAAATTAATAGAAAAGAAATTTCTAAACTTCCCAGTAAAGATGAAATAATCTGAGATTCTTTAACAGTTAAGAACTCCCCTTTTTTGAGAACTCTGGATTTTAATTTATTTTAATAAAAGGAAATTTTGATGCTTATAAATTGCATATAATAAATAGATCTTTCATTGGAATCATATCGCTTTTTTGTTTTATTTTAATTAAAAAAGAAAAGAAAAAGAAAGATCGTAATTTTAAACATTTGGCGCTTACTTTGAATTTTGTTTTAGTTTTGGGGCAAACTAGGCATGTACTACTTACTGTACATTACATAATAAAATAATAAAAATAAAAAGAGAGCCCTTTAAGAATTCAAAAAAGAAACCAAAAAAAAAAAGGAAGGAAATTTACCAGAATCCCCGCCATGACGACTAGTAACCCCTTTACAACGGCGACAACTCCGTCGCAGGCGCCACCACAGCAACACATGTACCAAAATCAGAGGCCAGGAAACCCTAATCATTCACTAGGACAAGCACAAGGTCAAGGAGTTGTTTACCCAGTTGCTTCATCTGGGCGCGGTTTTATTCCAAAACCTATGCGACCCTCTGATCAGACGGTCACTGTGGCCAATCACGGTGGGTACCCACCCTGTCCTAATCAACTGCCGCCTTATCCTCGGCCTCATTTGGATAATCATCATCATCCTGTGCTCCACCACCACATGATTAGGCCGCCGCCTCTGAACAATCAACAACGCCAACATCCTCAGATTAGCAGCAATCCTTCTCCCATCAGGGGAGTACCAGTTTCTTCTGGCCATCTCAAGGTTTTTTTTTGTTTTTTTGGGGGTCTTTGTCTTTTTTAATGAGTACGAGGATGAGTAATTTTTAATTTCTTTATGACAACCAGATACTGTCGTGTCATACAAATGTTTAAATTTAATCTTCAAAATTGAATTTCATTTCAGGTTGCTCCATCATCATCAGCATCACTATCTCCTGTGATTCCTCCTGACTCTAATGGGTATAATAAACATTTGAGGTGATGTTGTTGTCTGGTCTATACCCTATGACTGCCTCTATTATTAAATACATATCATCATAAATCATTATCGTTGTGCTCTAATATTCATACTTCTTTCACTCTGCTTTCTTTCTTTCTTTTTTTCTTTTTGCAGGGATAAAAGTGATGAGGCTTTCACCATTGTAAGAGATAGAAAAGTAAGCTCTAAAGTCTAAACTTAGCTTAGTGTGCTGTCTGTTTGGTTTTTAACTTGAACTTTTGAAACTTCTTGTTCTATTCATGTATTTGGATCAACCATGGTCTTTGCTTTAATTATCTAATGGCTTTTTTAAAAAAAAAACTATGAAATTCGGTTAGTTGCTGCTCAAGAAATTTTTTTTTTTTTTTTAACTAATATGAATCCATTGATCTTATAGAAAATCCTTTTGGCTACTTCGCTGAACTAAACTTAATCAATGATTCTAATATTTGTGATATAAGTAACTTTGTTTCATATTTGTAGGTCAGAATCACTGAAGGGGCTTCTCTTTATGCACTTTGCCGTTCATGGTTGAGAAATGGGTCTCCTGAAGAAAGTCAGGTTCATTTCATTCTACTTCCATGGCAGGGTGCTTATCTTATGGTTTCAAGTTTTAGGTTTTGGTTGAGAGCATTAGTGTTGAAAAAGTAAATCTTGCGTTAGTTTTGATCATATGATTCTGCTGATATAGTTTCAGTATATGGAGATGGGTGGTCAACTCAGAAGTCAGAATCTTTGTTTAAACCCTTGCAAATATTGATGTTTGATATTCAAGACTAGTTTCTAGGCACACTTGGGCACGAGACGTTGATCTTTCACTTTCTCTTGCTTTCAGTTTCAGAATTAGATTTAAATGTTTTAAGACGTATGAGCACCGTATATTTATTTGTTTTTAATCTTTTGATCTATTGCATTGCTTGCTTTTTCGTAGTGCCTTATGTCTTAATTTTACTACCAGCCACAGCATGCGGATGGTGTAAAGTCTCTCCCAAGACCTTTGCCTATGCCTACAGCTGATGCTAATATAGCTAAGGAAAAGGAAAGTGAAGAGGATGAAGACGAGACCGATGAGGTTAGTCTTTGTGTAAACATTGGTCTTAGGATTATTATTGACGTTATTTTAGTATTACAGAATGAATTAGAGTATGAAGCAGCAAGGCTGAACTTAAATTTAAAAGGCAACATTCTTTGAGTTTTCAAGGGACACATGAAATGGAAGTTGAGAATAATCCTGTTATTGCATTTTTCTCTCCAAACTGAAAATTCAAAATGACTTGAGTTTTTCTGTTTTAATTTCAGGACGAGAATGTTGATCGCCTTTCAGAAGAAGATCTATTGAGAAGACATGTTCAGCGTGCCAAACAAATTCGAGCTCGGTATGTTTCTCCTTTCATTTTTGTGGCTTCCTTGAACTGTAGTTTTCACTGGAAGCAGATTTTCGAAGTGTGATTGCTTATGTCAGAATGCCAAGGTTGATTGTTATATTCTTGTTTTGCCTTTAGGTTGAGCAATGAACGTGCCAAACGAATTGAGAGGTACAAAACTAGGCTTAGTCTTCTCCTGCCCCCGCTTGTTGAACAGTCCCAGAATGATGCTCCTGCTGGAAGCTGACACGACCAACACTTGTATCAGTCAACATTGCCAACGATAGGGGATTATGCAATATCATGATTTCTGTAGAGCTAGGAACAAGCGAGGCACCCAAATTTTGTGAGATGCTTGGAAGATCCAAGTTCAGGTTAGGCCATGAGGAAAGCTGTGTGAGTTGTCTGTTTGTAAATGGATGTAGAATCCTGGGTTTTGCAGCACTGTTGCATTATTGTGTAGCCTTGAAACAAAATGAAAAATGTTGTTTCACTGGTTGATAATTCAAAGTTAGAAATGACACGTTCTCGCTGAGAGTAATATTCTGATTTCTGTGATTAGACCTGAGCCAGATTAGATGGTTAAAAATGGTGAATTGACTTGACTATACTTTGCTATCCTACCTGACGCCCTGAAAATTTTCTTTATTAATATCCTTAACTGATGACACGTTATGTGTATACCTTAGAAGCCTAAAATTTGGTTGACAACAACATAAAATTTGGAGAACAATGAACAAAGATTGGAAGATTTGTTCAGCCATCAAGAAGACATAGCTATAATAAGGTGACCAAGCTTGTCGCCATTACACCTTTAAATTTAGACTGGGGCTGGGTTTAGCAACTGGGCCCCAACTAGCATCTGTTAGTTTTAGTTAAAAGTGGTCGAGCTCAGGAATAAGATACTTCTCAACGACAAGTTTGAAGCTCCTGTTGGCGATTTTGGATTGGCCAAGGTAATCGACATGCCACTGTCAAGTCAATGTATGCTATTGCAGGTTCTTATGGCTAAATTGCTTTTGCCTTTTATGCTCGCCATTTCTTCTTCAATATCAAATGGAGTTAAAGGAGGGAGAGAGAGAGAGAGAGAGAGAGAGAAGAAGAAGAAGAAGAAGAAGAAAGGAGCTGTTTAGTGAAGAGCAAAGTGAATTTGGGCACAGTAAAGTGCTTTTTATTTTCCAGGTCATTGGCTACTTCTCAACCTTAAAAATCTACGATGACAGTTTACCATCGAGATTATTAGCTACTAAACACCATCAACATTATTAACTACAAAAAAATCAAATTAAAAAGGAACAGAGAGCGGCTAGATAAAGTAAATAAAAGAAGACGCGTCAGGGGTTTGAAAAAATAAATATGAGGGTTTTATACAAGTAAAGATAATTCTATTAGTATTTTTCTTTAAATGTCAATGTAATAAAATAGGATTTTATAAGATTGATAAAGAGTACCAATAGTTCAATTCCTCTGATCCCTTAGCAAATCAATGCTGCCTCATAAGCGTGATAAAGATGGTTTAAATCATGACACGCGCTGGGGAGTGGTTTATATATCTTCTTCGCGAAGGCTGTGCCAAAGCGGCCGCTACTGTCAGCGTTGTGCCATATGGTTGAGGCTTATAAGTTTATAGTGCCGCACAAGGTGTTCCCACAAAAGATTTCGCGATATATTTCGTCGTTTTACTAAGAATAGCAGTTCAAGATCTGCATTTATATATAACGGCAAAATTTAATAGAAAAAAAACTCAAGTCTTTATAATAATAAATTAATATATAAGAGAAGAATATTATAATCTCATGTAATTTCTTTTGAAACAAAATAAAATAATTTTTAAGAGCTTCTTGGAATTAATAGGGTATATATTATAGTTTATACTTTATAATAATATTAATCGTATTTATAAAATCATCATATTTATAATTTTATTTATTAAAACTATGATATCAATTATTTATTTAATAAATTATAAATATAAATCAATTATAATTTTAAACTAAGAATTAAATAAATTAAAAAAGGAAATAATAAAATAATTAAGATTTAATTTCAAGTTATTTATAAAATTATAAAATTTTTAAGTTCTTTCGTTAAAATGAAACCGTATATATATATATATATATATATATATATAAATTTTAATATAAAATAAAATAAAGAGCTTCTTATTAAAAGAATTATTATGTATAATACTAGCGCATGTCCTTCGTCTTCTCCTCCCTCTCCTGCAGCCACTGCAAGTGCCCGCCGTCCCCACTAACCACACAAAGACATGTCTTCCAATCTAATAATACATTTTTTTTCCGTCCACTTTAATTTGTAAAATCAAATGTCAGAATTGAATTCTCAGAATTAGGTTCAGTTTGTTTCAAGGTGCTATGCGTTCTAATCGTTTTTAGTTTCATGATTGATTCATCATCATCACCCTATCAATCAATATAAATCGATCGTGTGGACATCATTGACCCTAGCTATTGATGGACAATCGATCGTGACCACGCACCCTATATTAGTTTGAATTGTAGAAGAACGAGACTGGTCATTATATGGAACCCCATTCGCATCAATATATAATATTAATAAAAGAAAGTGTCAATTTTAGGTCGATCCAAATACGACTTATTTAATAATCGTGTCAAAATATTGAAATCCAAACTCGACACAAAAAATAAATAAGTTATCCAATAACATGCTTAATATCTATATGTTTAACAAATTTTACATTAAACGCATACATATAGACATACACACACACACACACACACACACACATTAGAAATATTCCAATTCAGAATTATAAAATGTGGAAAAGTCCAAAAAATGCATAAACCTCTTAAACACTGCGGTTTTAAAGCCTTTCTGGACTTTTCTCACACTTAAAAATCTTAGACTAGAAAACTATTAATTTTATGATGTTATAAATTATCCATGCCTGCCAACAACATTACACATTGTATACTATTGAAGTTTTAATTATATATATTCAAATAATATTATATATCAATATTATAAAATATACATATTTACTAATATTTTATATATTTATACTATTGAAGTTAATCTAAATAAAATTATATAAATGAAATACAGTATACATGTTCATCCTTACAAAAAAAATAAAAAATCATGTCCAATATTTGAGTTTTGATGACAAAAATTTATAAATTAATTTAGAATTAAAAAATATAATCGTGTTATTGATTAGGTAAATGAACCAATAACTTTAATTTTAACTCAATACCGAAAAAAAAATCATATCAACTTGGATGCAACCCATTTAATAATTGTGTTAAAATTGACAACTCATACTTATTTATTTGTATTATGTTCATGTCGTTTAAAAGAATCATGTTAAATTTTGTCAGTTCTATTCAAGATTTTGATCCAGATAAGAAATAAAAAATATAAAAAATATTGGTTGATCAGAAGAAAAGAGAAATCGACGCACTTGAATTCAAATTTATTTAAGTCGAAATATACTAAACCTCTAAAATCGGGTTTGAAAGGATATGAGTCACCGAGCCCACCATGCGAGTTGGAATGTGAACAAACAAAGAAATATGTTTGAATTCATGTGTTGTTAAGTTACATAATAATATAACTTCTATCAACAAAATAGTGATTTCTATTAACATAAAAATTGTATCAATTAAACCATATTTAAGTTCGTAGGTACAATTTTTTTTGTTAATAAAAAAAATATAATTCCGTAACTTAACAACACTGAGAATTAAAACCTCTAGTGGAGTGCACAGTGGAGCTTCTCCAAACTTGGGTTTTGCCCAATCTTCAACCGATTCAAGTCAATCAAAGTTTAAAAAGATTTGATTTGAGCGACTTGAGCCGAATGTTGCTTTAAACTAATTGGACCCTTTGAACTAAGAAACACATTATTAATAGCTCGAGAGGATTGCTGATTTGCCATGGAATAATCGAAGTTGGTGAAAAGCAGTGACGTCACACCACCGACCCATAATAAAGAGCACCTATCAAAATGCAGAACTCCCGAACCTTTTCATTTTCATTCAATCACTTTCATAGTTAAGCAGTTATAGAAGTTAAGTAATCCACACGTACAATGAACGGCACACCATCGTATATACAGCTTGTGTTACGTATTACATAATTATATAACATAATAATCTACGTATATACATACACACGTACATACAAACGAGGCATGAAGTCATGACTCATGACCTGTTGACATCTTATCTTCATCAATTAATGTTCTTGTCAGTCTCTGATCCCTTCCGAATCTGGGGTGTTGGTTTCTTACCTTAAATCATTATAGTTTGTTCATGAATTCAACGGATAAGATGGATATATATTTGGGTGTTTGAAAGGTGTCTTAAATATAATAGATAATTGTCTTGTAAATGATTTTAGGGTGCCTTGTTAGGAAAATTTTCTACTAGTTTAATGATTATGGGTGGCAAATTCTTTCATATGCGTTGTTGTGCTCGTATATTGAACTTGATGATTAGAGATGGGCATCTTGGCAGAATTTAAACGTGATACAAAGAGAGTTGAGAATAATATGCGATTGTAAATATCAGTGTAAATCAATATAACTTGGAGCGATTGTAAATCATCATATAACTTTTAATAGCGATTGAAAAGTCGTATGTCTGATATTACGGTGTATAGCAAACTCGAAAAAAAAAAAAATTAGGTATTAATATGATAACTATGGACAGAGCCATACATTTTAAAATTGTAAAACTAGATGGAACTCCACTACTTGATGCTTGTCTTTCGCATTCTTTGTATAAAGATGTATTATGTATCGTTTAAAAGGAGCGTGAGGAAATCCGACTAGATTAGCGCATGTCCTTCTCCCTCCCTCTCCCGCAGCCAATATCGCAAGTGCCCGCCGTCCCCACTAACCACAAAGACATGTCTAAATCTAATAATACATTTCTTTTTTTTCCGTCCACTTTAATTTGTAAAATCAAATTCAGAATTGAATTAAAGGTGTTTGCTTCAATCGTAGGTGCCTTAGTTTCCATGATTGTTCATCATCAATCACATCAATCAAGCCATAAATCGATCGTGTGGACCACGACCCTACTTTGACTGACAATGATGACGCATATTAATTGTAGGTTAAACGAGACTGGTCATTTATGGAACCCCCATTCATCAATAATAATAATAACTTGGGTCTTATCAAAAAAAAAATAATAATAATAACTTGGGTCATCATCCTACAGCGAAAAGTCGAAACTAGGGATGTCAGCCAAATTCGGACCTGGATCGGACCGTACTGAATCCAAAAAATTCGGTCTGAATTCAACCCGCATCGAAAAGATTTATATGCGGAATCGGATCAGTTTTTTGAGAACCCGTATATTTTTGGGTCCGAATTCGATTTCAGGTAAACCCGTAAATCCAGAACCCGGATTCGGATGTTATTTATTTTAATATTAATTTTTTAGAAATTATTAAATATAAATAGAAAAATTAAAAAAAAAGGAACCCTAGCTGCTATTCTGCTAACGATTCAATCTCTCTCACAGTAGTCACTCGTTCTTCTCTAATCCTCGATCTCTCACCTCTGTTGTAATTTCTCCTCTCAATCTCTCTCACTTGTTCCTCTCTCAATCTCTCTCACTCTCTCTTCAGATCAGATCCTTCATGGTGTGGCTGTCATCACTCATCACCTTCACGGTGTCGATGCAGCTGTGTTCGTTTCATCACTCGTCTCATCTCTTACTCTGTCGCAGCTAGCAAAAGGGGTTGAATCCACCTTAGTCGCGGCTGTGTTCTGTCATCTGTGTTCATCAGCATATGCTTAAGCTGCCGCTGCGAATTTTTATGAGTCTCGGCTTTTCTCTTTACAATTTATATTCTATTATGCTTTGATTATTCCCTCTTTGCAATTTGCGTGCTGTTATGCTTTGATTATACTCTCTTTGGAATTTAATTATATTGTCTATTTGTCTTTGTAATTTATGTGTTGTTATGCTCTGAAATTATACTGTCTTCGCAATTTAATTAGACTGTGTTTGTAATTTATGTGATGTTTTACTCTGTTTGCAATTTTAATAGCTATACTTTGTGACTTTAATAGCTAAACTCGGTGATTTTTTATATCTATACCCTGTTATGCTTCAATTTTATTATTTATAGTTTATTTATTTTTGAATTATTTTTTATTGTTGCTGTTAATAGAAGTTGCTGGAATTAATTATATCTTGACATAATTTTTGTAGAGTGAAAAATTGATATGGAAAATGAACAAAGAATCAACTTGGATGTCTCTGAAAAAAGTGCTGAAAGTGTTTGTGTGAGAGTTAGGACAGAATTAGAAAATAATAATGATACAGCTGTTGAATTAGAACCAAATTCAACAGCAGCAGTTCAGGGGAGTAGTAGTGGTCGTGGCCGCAGGGGTAATACTAATTCTGTCACTTCACAAAAACGAGGTCGTGGTGTTAGAGCAGTCTATGATGGTTGGAATCATTTCAAAAAAGTTAAGTTGGGTGAGGAAGTTCAGGCGATTTGCAATTACTGTGGGTTAGTTATGCAAGGGCATTATTCGAGGGGTACTAATCACTTAATAAACCATGCTAAACGTTGTCCTAGAAGGTCATTCAAGAATGTACAGCAAATGCACCTATCTTTTTCTTCTAAAGTTGATGGAACCACTTCACTTAGTAATTGTAGTTCTGAATCAAAATGGGATATGGCTATAGTTAAGCTTTTTGTGGCTCGAATGATTGTACTACATGAGCTCCCCTTTGGCATTTGTTGAGTATGTTGGGTTTTATGACTTGTTGAAGGTACTCCAACCTTCTATTGAGACTATTAGTAGAAACACCATCAAATTTGAAATTTTAAGGCTTTATGATGTTGAAAAGAAAAATACAATGGGTATTTTAGAATCTTGTGAGAGTAGAATCGCAATTACTACAGATATGTAAGTATGGCCAATGGGCCGTGCCGTGCTCAATTTTTTTAGGTGGACGCAAGACGCCCACGACGAGCCCGCCGTGCCGCGTCTGGTGCCGCGCCCAAAAAAGTTCACTAATTTTTTTTTCCCCTCATGTGCCTGGCGTGCTTTGAAAAGCACGTCTGCGCGCTTATTCAGTTCCATGTCGACGTTTTTTTAAGCCCACCAACCTACTAAAATAATAATAATAATAATAATAACAACAATAACAACAATAACAATAATTATAATAAATTCATAATCATATTAATATTAACATTTTATTATTAGTTTATCACAATTTCACAACTATATATTTAATTTCAAAATAACTAATAATTTATAAGACAACAATACATAAATTTAATTAAATTTAATTCCATAGATCTTAATTAAAATTAAAAATACAATCCTCAAATAACAATTATAATAAGTGATAACTATGAGATACTAATTTAACAAATCACAGATCACAACTCACAACTCACAACTTACAAGTCATAAATATATTTCATTTATACTTTTTTGGTATAAATATGAAAAATATTTCATTCACTAATAAAGCATATCTCTATTAAATATTAATATGAAACATATTTCATATAAATAATTTTTTATTATTAAAGTTTTAAAAGTTTTTATTTATCACTTATAAATTTATGATGTTTATAATTTTATTTATTAAAATCATGATATTTATTTATTAATTTAATAAATTATAAAAAATTAATTAAATAAATATCATAAATAAAATTATTCATATAATAAATATCATAAATAAAATTATTAGAATCATGATATTTACTTATTCATTTAATAAATTATAAACATAAAAAATTAATTAAATAAATATCATAAATAAAATTACTCATATAATAAATAACAAAAAAATTAGAATATTTATTTAAACTAAGATTTAAATTAATTTTTAAAAGTATATGGTAAAAAATATATTAAAATTTTAATTTCAAGATATTTTATTTTAATTTCATAATATTTTATAGCGTCGTCTTGCGTCTGCGCTTGAAACGTCTGCGTGCGGCCGTCTGCAGTGCGTCGGCGTGCTGCGTGCCGCCCGGCCCATTGGCCATATTTACAGATATGTGGACTGCTAGTAATAAAAAAAAAAGGATACATAGTTATTACAGCACATTACATTGATTGCTCATAAGTGCTGCAAAGTCGTATTATGAGGTAATATTCTTGAAACAATTTTTTTTTTGTTTAAGCATAAATTAATGTCATGTCTAATATTTTAATTATTTTTTTACATTGTTAGGTTTATATATATGCCAACTCTACATAGTGCTGAGGTAATGTGTAATGAGTTATATGATTGTTTGATGGATTGGAATATAGATAGAAAGTTGTTCACTATAACTGCTGATAATTGTGCTGTAAATGATTTTATGATTGCCTTGTTAGGAAAATTTTCTACTAGTTTAATGATTATGGGTGGCAAATTCTTTCATATGCGTTGTTGTGCTCATATATTGAACTTGATAGTTAGAGATGGGTTATCTGTGATACAAAAGAGAGTTGAGAAAATTAGAGATAGTGTTCATTATTGGACAGCAACACCAGCTATAGTTGAAAATTTTGAGAATACAAAAAAAAAATTAGGTATTAAGGAAACCAAAAACTTGGTACTTGATTGTAAAACTAGATGGAACTCCACCTACTTGATGCTTGTACTGCATTGCTGTATAAAGATGTATTTGATCGTTTAAAGGAACGTGAGGGAAATTATACATCTTTACCTAGTGAGTCATAGTGGAATTTGTCAAAGTTTATGTGTGAGTATCTAAAAAGCTTTTACAAGTTGACAGAAATTTTTTCGGGAACACGATATCCGACATCTAATTTATTTTTTGCCAAGATTTGTGAAATTAAATTGTCAATGAATGCATGGTTGCAATCACCAATTGAGGGGATAAAAAATATGGCCACTAAGATGATTGCAAAGTATCAAAAGTATTGGGATGTTATTCATGGAGTTCTTGCAGTAGGGACTATGTTAGATCCTAGACGTAAAATGTTATTAATTAACTTTTTATTTCCTAAAATATATGGGGAAAAAGCTGAATCTGAAATTGAAAGAGTGCATAAGTTATTTGTTGATTTAGTGCATGAGTATGAAGTAAAACATCTATCAAATTCAAAGGGGGGGGGGTTAATAGTGCCAATTCCCAAGGTGCTGCAGGAGGGGATTCTAATATGTTGGATTTAGATTTGGATGAAATGGCTGATGAGTGGGCATTATTTAGAAATGAAAACACACAGAATATTCATTCCAAATCAGAATTAGAGCTTTATCTTGAGGAGAGTACTTTACCTTCAACTACTCAATTTGATATTTTGTCATGGTGGAAGAATAATCAAGGCAAATATCCTATACTTGCAAAGATCGCAAAGGACTTTTTGGCCGTTCTTGTATCAACAGTTGCTTTGGAGTCCGCTTTTAGCACTAGAGGTAGACATTTGAGCCCTCATCGCAGTAGACTTCACCCATCCACAGTGGAGGCATTGATGTGCACTCAAAATTGGTTTTGGCTTGAACAAAACTTAGAATGTATGAAAATTTTATTTATTAGAATCAAGATATTTGTTGTCTTATTCTTATTATCAATTTATCACTAATTGGTTGTTTTGTTCATTATGTTTATGATTTACATATTTTTTGTAAGTGAAATTCCAGAGGAAGCAATACTTTCTGCTAAACATTTGATTGATGAAAGTTGGATGAGTGAGCAACAGTCAAATGAAATGGATGATTGAGAGTTTAGTCTAGGGATGGCAATTTTTCCCAATGGGATGGGATCCTGCAGGATCCCATCGCATTTGGAACGGGATTGGGACATATTGTTGTCCCAAAAAAAAATTTAAGGATGGGAATGAGACATTTTCTCATCCCATTTGCATATACGGGACGGGAGTGGCATTGTCAAATTTCGTCGTTTCGTTAATTCCTAAAAATGAGAATTTTTCCAATTGGGATGGGATCCCACGGGATCCCATCTCTTTTGGGGCGGGATCGGGACACATTTTTGTCCCAAAAAAAATATAGGGACGGGAGTGGGACATTTTTTCATCCCACTTACATATACGGGACGGGACTGGGATTGGTAAATCTCATCCCATCCCGTCCCATTGCCAACCCTAGTTTAGTCTTTAGCACTAGTGATTTGAAATTTGAACTTTCAATTGTAGAATTATGTTATGAATTTGTATTTGTGGATGTTTATTACTTTAAAACTTTGAATTTTAGATTTTATATTGTGTTGTATTTGTTTTAGAACCTGGATATGTTATATGTTTTGTATTTGAAATTTTGTTGAACTAAACTGGTTCTGGAATCTGAATTCTGTTTCCCCCTCCCTTTTTTTCCAGCAACCTAAGCAAAGCAATCCAGGTTCAAAATCCGGAATCCGGAAACCCGGATTTTTCTGGGTTGAACCCGGATTGAAAAAAACCGGGTTCAATGCGGGTCCGGTAATGAGAATTTTGTGTTCGGGTCCAGATCCGGAATGGTCAAACCCGAACCCAGACCCGAAAATTGCCATCCCTAGGCGAAACCCACCTAATGTGATTGTAGAAAACCAAAACAACAGCAAATTAAAGCATGCAAATACGTATTAAGTTGGTCCGTCTGTCATAAACAATATTTGACAATTATAATGCATCTCAAAAGTAATCAAGTGCTGGAAGAATGGAAAAGTACTGCTTGTCTTCTACAATCTATTAGATATACGTATGTGTTTCATGAATGAAGCAGGCCTTTTAAAATTGTTAATCGGCAATTAGTAAACAATTAATTATGTCTTATTGTGGTTGATACGGGATATGGATAAGAAATCATCAGTGATTGCGAGATGCACACATAACAGCGCACCCAATTATTGGACGACATGTAAGAATGGTAGTTGAACTTTCCATTCCTTTTGACATGATAATTCCCAATAAGGATTTAGCAAATGGGTCCATGGTCGGTTGCATTTTCATATAATTAATTATGCTTTATATTGATACGAAATGATAATTATAATAATTAATTATCGCCATCAATATTTATCATCTTGATTAAGATTTTTGGCCAGCAAAAATCATCCAAATCTTTTCTATAATAGTATAACTTTGTTAAAAAAAAAAAAATAGAATACATAAAATTAAGGGTAGGATTTTAGTTCTTCCTCCTGTATTAATAGTGAGGACAGATTCTTGTTTTAAGTGAAAGATTGGCGTTTGCGTATTCTGATAGGATTATTGAGGAGTCGATCGACACGATTGTAAATATCAGTAGAGCTCCGATTGTAATATATCGGTGTATCAAAAAAAAAGGGTAGGATTTTAGTTTAGTCGGTCTGAGTTCAGAAAATATGAATTGATCAATTCACTATTTAAATTAAAAAAATCAATTTATATGCAGAGTAATATTTTTATTAGTATTTTTTTTCTATAAAGCATGAATAATTATTAATTAGTGATTATCATCGAATTGGGCTAAAAAAAATTAAATTTAAGTGAAAAATTAGAAATTTAGCTAATGTAAAAGAAAATTTTATTAAATTTTATTAATCGTATCAAACCGAACTGAATCCAACTGAACTTAAATAATTTGATTTGGATTGATTCGATTTCTAAATTGGGTTCATATTAAATTCAAAATTTTTAGACTAATCAGATTCCATTTGGCTAACCACTTGGCTTAGCCCAAGTGGTAAACACCATGATGTGAGAGAAGTGGTTCAGTCACCATGACGTATTGTAGGGTTTAATTTATATTTCATTCATGGGCAGTGAGTGAAGGTATTTTCTCCGATATGGGAGTTTGACGTCCCTCGAATATTTGAGAGGGTTTAAAATCTAAGCGGTGCTATATCAGAATTGATGTAAACGGATTTCAGTAGTTGTAAATATAAATTGTAAATCTCATATAATATAGATTGTAATGTGAACATTAGTCTCATATATTTAAAAAAAAAAAAATTTCTAAATGGCTCGGTTTCTAGTCAAAAGTAAACCGAATTGATTTGTGTCCACCTTACATAAAATTGGGATGCCCAATAACTCGGTAGTATTTGATTAGCCGGACCTGGTTCCCATCATACCATGACAACTCGAGCTGGAGCCACCACAAAACCAATTGCAGTTACCCTTTCGGCTTGGGCACATTTGTTTGCTTTATTGTGAGGGCCCACGTGCGATGCATGCCCATGCAGAGCATAAGGGCAAGAGCAGTGTACTTTGTGTCCGAGGCTGAGAAAGAGAGAACTCATAATTGGGCCTGGAAAAAAGGTGCCCCACTTGAAGGGACACATTGATTAATATGACATTCAAGTCCTTCACAGTCACACATGACACAACCCCACGCACGCCCGCCCACGTCGCTTTTTGCTCTTTTTTCTTTTCTCTTAGGCTGACATGTAATTAACTTCGATCACACATTTATTAGACAACTACCTTCAATCAAGGGCTATCCAAATTCAAATCAAGTTTATTTATAACACAATTATGTTTTTATTCACAAATATTTTTTTAATATTAATTATATTTTATAAATATTTATAATAATTATTAAAATAAATATTATATTAATATTTATAATCAAATATATAATTTAAAACTTACATTATTATATATAACTTGAGATTTAAATTATTATATTCATATAAAAAAGATATCTCTACTTCACTCGTATTTCGTAAGAAAAAAAAAATTTATAATTTAACTCCACATAAGTTTTTACTTAATTAAAAAAAATTAATTTTATAAAAATTCAAACCACTACTCCTATAATTCTTTTTAACTTTGAGTAATGGTTCACCAGACTCAAGCTAAAGTAACTTCTAACCACAAATATTGAAAAAACAAAATATGCACTTGATAACACATTAATGAAAGCCCTGCTTAGTTAAATATAGAGAGAGCTGAGCCCCAACAGGTTCAATTTCAATGTAATCCTTTTTTATTTGAACTTCTTGTCTACTTAACAAAAAAATAAAATTATGTGTTAATAAATGATTAATAAAAAATAAAATAAAATAAAATAATTAAATTCCATTCATATATTATTACTATACAATACATAACATAAGATTTCTAAAAACTAAAAAAAAAACTACCTTTAAAATCTTAAGAAAACTCAGACCAGGAGAAGATATTTTAAAGAAATTTCAAAATAGGAGAAATCTTAACACGCTGTGCTGCCTATGCCGCTTTTAAGCCAAGTTTGAATCAATATGTAGGTTCGAAAGCTTTGAATGAATGAATGAATGAATGAATGAAATCTCTAGTAAAGTGCAGACACACTCAAATACAAATAAAAGTCCTCCCTTTCTTAAAAGCATTTGCCTTTAGCCTTTGAACCCTAAACCAAACATACAAACTACAACACTGCATACACATATACCACCAACAGCCACTAAGCTTTGTAACATACAACATTAATTAATTTATTTTATTTTATTTATTTTTTCTTTTTTTGCTAAATAATTAATTAATTTTATTAAGTACTCTAGTAATTCTCTTTCCATATTAGTTAACTAAAGGAAATATCAAACAAACATAAACATATGGAAATTAAATGCGTAAATCCTTTCTCAATCCCCTAATTAAGTATTAATCTAATCTAATAATGGCTGCTAAGCTAATTGAGATCTTGTTTTAACGATAGTCATGATTGCAGTCATATCACAAAATCCAGAAAGAAATCCATCGAGAAAATTCCATATGACCAAACAAACCCATTTTAATTTGCGCATCAGAAGACCACCGTGTTCTTTGCGTATTGTGCATTGTGTATGTACAAAATAACGAATGAAACGAAAACTAAAAAGACCAAATAATTAAATTTCATACCCAAGTGCCAAAAAACAAAAACAAAAAGGACCATCAACAAGGACATAAATTCAAATACTATTATATTTGTCCATCGGTTGTCGTTGTTGTTGGTGGTGGTTTATGATGAGAAAAAGGAACGAACATGGGCCTAGTACTGAGAGGCGACGACACAGTACAAGTACTAGTTGCTTTAGGCACTGTAGTGGTAGTGGTTGGGAGAGGAGAAGGATTAATATTGGTGGCTACTCGCTCACAAGAAGGGCACATGGTGAGTGTGGTGGCCGGTAATTGCATGTAAAAGGGATTATTGCCAGCAGTACTCTTCAAAGCTCTTAATTCTTGAAGCTCCTTTTGTAGCCGTCTATTCTCTTCAGTCAATGTTTCACAGCATCTCTTCAAGTACTCACAATCCACCTCGGTTTGCTTCAACTTCGTCCTGCATTCATTCATTCATTTATTAGCTGCAACAACTAATTCAATTAATTAAATAACAACCACAAAAGTTGAAAACACATGAATGACCATTCATTTAATTTAATTTAATTTTGCAGTAACGAATGCTGAATGGAATGGAATAGAATCAATAAGACAAGGCACGTGCCTTGCTCTTCTGTTTTGAAACCAAACTTCTACTTGGCGCGGACGAAGATTGAGCTGCTTTGCCAGTGCAAGCTTTTGCTTCTGCGGCATATACATAGGTGAGGTGAATTAACACACACACACACACACATACACATATATACAAGAAATAATAACAATAACAATAATAACAAAATGAAATTAAAAAAAAAAAAGCAAAGAAAGAAAAAGAAGTAGCAGGTAATTAGGGTGTATTACTAGCTAATTGGTACTAATACACGTACTCACAGGAGTAAGAGTGGCATGTTCTTTGAAACTTTCTTCAAGGAAAGCAGACTGTTGTTTAGAGAGCCTGAGTTTTTTTCTAGTGCCGCACCCATTTTCATCCTCCAACTCCGAACAACCATCAACCAACTCATTATTGTTATCATTACTCGCTCGAAAGATATCCCCGCAGCTCTTCCTAATATTGTTAGTCCCTCCGGTTCCAGTAGTACTGGTATCGTTATGATGCTGGTTACTACTGTGGATACAAAAATCCATCTGAGCGCTGCTGGTAGTGTTCAGCGAAGAAGAAGACAAAGCCCCTGCCCCATGGATCCCATCCCCGTCTTCTGCTTCTGGTGATGATGGGTCTTCATCATCATTATGACGAGGAACAAGAAGATCGAGAGGAGCAGGGATAGCCATAGGCAACTTGTTCGCATCCCTTGCCATTTGCCCTGAACCTGCCGCCTCTGAACTCCCTAACAATTTTATTTTTAATTATTAAGAAATTCCAAGCCTCAAAATTCATATTAATAAATAACATATGCATATAAATTAAACACAAAATAATTAATTATATATATATTGGATTAAATTTTTGTCCCAAAAAAGAAAAAAGAAAGCAACGCAAATAAATCAAATGAAAAATTTTAATGAATGTTCTAGTAGATATATATATATATATATATGCAGAACCTGCAGAGGTCCAATTAGCGGCAGGGAAAGCGGCAAGAATAGAAGAAGGCGTTGGGTTACGAGGGAGAGGGACGACGACTGGCGTGTTTGGTAAGAGATCAAGCTGCTGAACAATATTAGCTGCCTCTGCTGTTGGTGTTAGTGTTGAACATCTTCTTATTTCGGCAGAATCCACAAGCCTTGCTGCTGCTGTTTGTTTATCTTCATGATGATGATGGTCTTCGTCTTCTTGTGTTTGTTTTCGGTTATCATCATCGCCATCTTCTCTAACAGAACTGGTAGGACCGATTGACAACTCCATGCAAAACCCTATGCCTTTGTTACTACGACTAGTACGGGTATGGGCATGGGTGTGCGATTTCTCCATCAATTCGAATGCCTTGGAAGAACCTGCAGCATCTCCTAAGCTTAAGCCAAGCTCCATTCCCTTTACTTTCCTTACTTCTGCATAACATATATATGATATATATGCTTCGGCTAGCCTTCAGCACAAATTAGGCATACAAGTAACAGCAACAAGAAGGTTGGATGGGAGTGAATAAGAGAAGAGGGTTGTTTAATTAATTAATGAATAGGGCGCTTATTACTTGACTTTGATTGAATCAATGAACTTCCCTAGAAAGTAGAAAGAGTACTCTCTCTCCTATTGAATAATAATAATAGGGTTATTTGTGAGGAATTGGTTTTGCCCGACAGAGCACCCCACCGGGGGTTGACAAAGCGCACGTGGCATCCTACGAGTATCTATTCTGTGTCTCTATGATCTATCCTCCCCCCTGTTGGATTCTCTCTATGGCAGTGGGAGGAGAGGGCGTGGGACCGGCTTCTAATTTCTTCAAACACCATCCGGGCCCCACTTTCGTGTAACGCGCGTCGTCCATTTACCAAACAAACAAAACATTTGCAATAAATAACATACACACCCCCCAACAAAAACAAGGTTACAAGGCTAAAAGGCGTACACATAAAAATATTATCTCAAGGGTTTTGGTTATATTAGAACTGTTTTGTAACCACACTGTTAAAATTATAATAAATTTTTTATTATTTATTATTTTATATATGTAATTAAAATTCATATTCTATTATAAATCTACTCTAATATAACTATAGTCTTATCTTAATTACTTCAAAACATAAGTCCTTTCTATTCATTAATTTTATCTTTACTTACATATCATTATTTTATTTCTTTTGTCTTTATTTCGATGCATGTAAAATCATTGCCCTCGCTATGTAATATAATAATTAAATTAATATACATCCATATTTAGAAAAGTGAACCCACTCGCGCTCTTGACTCACCGCTTTTGTACTTGACATTAGCTGCTTATTATTTTTTCTTTAGTTTTGGAATTGGGTTTTGTCTTATCCTTCTCTGGGAAGAGATTAATTAAATAAACCACACTTATATTTATCATTTTTTTTTCTAATATCAGAATATTAATTTTTTTTAAAAAAAGTTATGCATAATTTTTCTCCAATAAGAATATTTTCTTTGTAACAAGATGAGGATACAATTAATAAATAAAAAAACTTATTCTAATGTAATACCAGACAAAAAAAAAAAGTCTTGAACATATTGAAATAATTTTCTTTAATATTTTAATAGTGTACTCACTTTGTAAAAGTAAGAATGTCTCATTAAAGAATTACACATATAAACATATGTATAATTATTCTTTAATAAAGATATTCTCACTTTATTAAATTGAGAATGTCAGTAAAAAAAGAAAATTAAAAAATATATTTCAATACACTAATAGATAAAAAAATACAGTTTCAAATATATTAAAATTTGTATTTTTTTTTATATTTTATTAATATCCTTATAGTAATAGAATGAGGATGTCCTTATTAGAAAATAACTCTCTCTATACATACATGTATATATATATATATATATATATTACTAAATTATACAGTGTAATAATTTTTTTGAATTTTAACAAAATCTAAGATCTTGGTATATATATAGAAATTCTTAGATGCAGGTGCTATTATTTTTTTTTCATGCGGATATACTATTAAGTCATATAGATTAATAGCATGTTTGCATTAATTTTTTTAAATTATATATCTTAATAATGTGTCAAAAAAAAAAGAGCACCCACATATATATATATATCCATTTTAATATATCCGTTTTAATTTGATTCCTCCGCGCAGTTTTTAAAAAAATCAATCAAATATGGCCTGCGATATTGTCTATTATTATTTCATTTACTTAGCTGCTAGGCTAGGGATGGCAAAATTTCCGGACCCGGCCCGGACCCGGATAAACCCGGATGATCCGGTACGGGTTCAACCCGGACCGGATGTATGAAAAATGCGGATCCGGAATTATTTTTTGAAACCCGGATGTATCCGGGTCCGGTTCCGGGTTGAGCTACATCCGGATATCCGGAACCCGGACCCGGACTACAGTATTTTATGATTAATTAATTAATTAATTTTTATTGTAAAATATATAGATATAAAGAAAAAAATTGCAAAAACCAAAAGTCAAAAGTTGCAAAAAGCAAAAGCAAAAACGCACAAACCCTAAAGCACACCAGCCGCCATCCCAATCTTCCTCATCCTCCAGTTCAAGTCTTCAATTCATCATCCATCCATCGCCGTGTTCTTCATCTAGCAGCAACAACAATTTAAATCATCCTCAACATCAATTTAAATCATTAAACAACCAAGCTCTACCACCGTTCTTCATCCATCATCATCAACCAAGGGATCGGAAAGTACTTGTCTTCTTCATGGATGTTGGATCTCGGACACCACTTGCTGCTCTCATGGCCGACGTCTTCTAGGCTCGCCAATTTCTCAGCCGACATCTCAAAGAAACCGCTAACCTCTTTTCGTCGGCGCACTTGGGTGATTATTGAAGTTTTTGTTGTTGTGAATAGCCAAATACAAAATTTAAACACATAATATCGGTATAATTGTAAACTTTATTATTGATGTAAGTAAATTTAGTTGAGATCTCATAAATTTGTTTTACTGTTTCTGCAAATTCTAAAGAGACAAAAGTGGCATGCGAGAATTCATCTCCCCCCTCACCCCAACAACCCGGGTTTAAATCCGGAATCCGGAAACCCGGATTATTTCCGGGTTGAACCCGTTCGGACCTTGATTAAAAATCCGGGTTTTAATCCGGATCCGGGAAGAGGAATTGACATACGGGTCCGGAACCGGAAAGGCTGAACCCGGACCCGGACCCGGTTTTTGCCATCCCTATGCTAGGCGGTAGCTATTGCCCGCCAAAATAAATGAAAAAACATTGCTTTATTTATTTTTGGCGACAGCCCACAAAAATCAAGCAATATTGCACGTAATCGTGGAGACTTTTCGAGTTATGCATGATCATTACCATCAGATCTAGGGCAAAGCTTATCTTACATTAGTTGTAACAAACATTCAATACACATGGATGGTTAGATTTTAATATTCTTTAATCTAATGGATGAAAATAATTTTAACCTAAAATGAGTTATGAGTGTAATAGCTTTTTACAAAGATTTTTATTTTGAATCACATATTTATTTATTTTTAAATAAGTCCTCATTAATTTTATATAACTAAATGATTTTGCTAACCATCTCTTCTATATTTATTCTTAAAATTTTTTTAAATTTTTACTATGTTTTTATAAAGATCTAAATAATTATCATATTCATAAAAGATCTACAAATTTTAAATATATATTTGTATCTACATTTATAATTTCTTATCTCTCCTGGGAATAAATTAGATTTTTTTCTTTATATAATCTAAATTCAGCATCTTGAATTATAAGAGATATTATAAGTCATAAATATATTAGACTCTAATAAATTAGTAGAAAGATGTTACAATGAATAAATCATTGGAACCTCTAATAATTTCACAAAATACATAAACTAATGAGTTATCACATTCTAACTATATATACAAAGAGGATTTTCTTATAAAATATTTTAATCTTTTGATATGATCAATAATTTAGACATGTGGAAAAACAATTAATTAAATTGAATTATGTATATTTATTAAATAAATTAAGAAACCCAAATTTATTTATAAATGATTTAGAAAAAGCAAACGAAATATTAAAAATTAATAATTTTAATGAAGAAAAAATAAAAAAAATTAAAAAAGTTAGGAGATCAAATGAGTAAAAATTTTAATAAAGTTAAGCAATTAATAAAGGATTTCAACATTGAAGATCTTGATATATTAAATTAAGAAATCATTAATATAATAAATAAAAACTCAATAAATATAAGATTAAATAAGTTATAAATTCAATTAGATAAAATAAAAATTTAGTATTGAATTTGCTATAAATATAAATGAAAAACTTAAAAAAATTGAAGTAGCTTAGGGTTTAAAAAATAAAACTCATAAACTTAATGATTTTTTTTATAATTATTAACTTTTTGAGGATTCAAAAATTTATAATTGTAAGTTACCGTAAATGCAAGATAAGCTTTGCCCAGATCTAGTAATAAAAGTGTCGTTCCTAATTGACCCGTGTATAAGATAAAATAAAACATGCAGAATTTCGCTGGTTCTGAAATCCTTATCGCCATCGGCTGCAGTCTGCATGCATCCGTCATTCAATGTTTATCGAAGACCCAAGCCGGCGGCTTTTATAAATGAAAGTGGTGTTTTTTTTTTTTTTAAATATATTCTTTAAACGACTACTTGTGATACTTGAAGCGACATGTGCCTCAATTAATCGGTCTCCATTTGAAAGGAATTCTATCTAGAATGCCAATTTTCTTCCAGGGTTAATTTCAAAAGGAAAAGAGAAAAAAATCGGTTACTTATATGGCTCACACAAGTTCAATCATATCTATGATTATCAACAAATTAAATGTTATCATATGCTAAAATGATTATTAACACACAAATATTTGCTTGGGGGGTGGCGTTGCTATACCTTCAAGTTGTGCTTTGTGTTCATCATTTAAAATCATGAACTCCTCCATCATAAAGAAAGTAATTATAACTGACAATTTATTGCTCTTGCTAGCTCATGCATGATTAATTGATGGCCGTGACTACCGAACATAGTCATTTTGAGAGAAGGAGGTTTTGAATTTTCTAATGTACGAGATGATTATTATTATTATTATTATATATTCTTGTCGCACTTTAAGTTGACAATTCATGTTTGTTTAATAGAAAATATGCAGTCGTCGTTATTAATTCCTGACCAAAAACATATTTTTCTCATGTATGTGTGTGTCACACAACAATTATAATGTTATTCTTCCTATCAATCTTACACGACTAATGTCATGCCTTTGTATGCAATCAAATTACAATTAAACAATAATCTAATTGATGTTCGAAATGATGGCATCGTTAAACACGATGATTTAGCATGACTATTATTAAACCATATCCGGCCTGCTGTAAAAGGAACTAAGTAAGAGTTGCCGACCCACCAACCAATAACGTACGCTGTGTCACGTTTAAAACAGCCGTTGGCTCAAGAAGAAGTTTAAACAGCTCGTCCGTCGGGAATCAACGGGCACTGGGCATGCAGTTTGAAGAGATTTTAAGTGGACGGTTTTATTTAACGAACTAATAATAGTGATAACAATGTTAACCAAAAAAAAAAAAAAAAGGAAACAGAGAGAGAGATATGTGGCCATTTATAATTAATGACTGCTTTCTTACTTTGTTTTTTATGTGCTCAGGCACAAGTCAAATCCACTTAGATTTTTTCAGCCCCGTTAGCTTTTTGGCTTTTTGCTTATCCAAGACCAAGGATCACCACTTTTAGGGCAGTTTTGCCTTCGGATTGCGTTTTTGCTTTAGGTTTTGTTGATGGAAAATGATCCATATCGATCATTTCTGCGAAACTTTTAAAGATTTGTCTTGGTATGTATTTAAGTGGTATTGTATGGATAGGATTTAACTTCTTTATTTTCTTTATTTATTAGCAATCAATCACCACATTTATTTTTTATCAGGAGGAGATCAGATCATGAGAGAATCCTGATCCTTTGTTGATAATATTTTAAGCATGCGGCTTAACGTTGTTATTTAGGGGTTCGATTCTTGAAAAGGGAGAAAATATGCTTTGGCTTTGGCTATTATTTTATTAGCAGTATTGGCATCGTTCAAGGCTTTTCCTTATTGCCCATTGTTTTATGAACTGTACATACTTTTTTTTTTTTTTTGATATGAAACCGTCTCTTTCATTTCTCAAAGCCAGAAGCAAAATACAAAAAGTTTTCCGGAATATTATCCAGCCATAAGACATCACTTTCTCGTTCTAAGGCTGCTTTTGCTAAAGAGTGGGCCACTCCATTACAGTTTCTGGATTCATATTGAATTCTGACTTGTTTCATTCTCTTCATCCTTTCTTGGATCTCAGAAACGAGCCAAAATATTTCAGACCTTGTGCTTTTCCTGTTGAGAACTAAATCCACCACCTCCTGTGAATCTGTCTCTATAATTAAAGGCATGCAACCTGCACTTTCTGCAACTTCCAGGCCCAGCTTTGTAGCTTCAGCTTCCGCATATGCCACACTCCCATGGAAAGTCGATGGCTTCATGGCTGCAGCCACATACTCTCCTTCCGAGTTTCTTATAACCACTCCCAAGCCTTCTTTGTCTTGCTCTACTCGCACTGCAGCATCCACATTCACTTTAAAGCACCCCACTGGTGGTGGTTTCCACTGTTGATTGTTAACAGCTTTCTTTCCCAACTTCGATTGCAACTCCGGTTGCCTGATTTTCCTGAATGAATTCACCACCGCTTCAGCTCTTGCAACTGATATCTGGGGATCTTCCATTTTGTTCCTGAAAATGTGAAGATTCCTTGAGTGCCAAATTACCCAACACAAAGCAAATATCAGTTCCATCTCTGTTTTGTTTTTCTTGCTAGCCTTCTCTGCCAACCAGTTACCCACATCTTCACATCTAGCCTCCCTTATTTCGTTCCCATAATCTGTAAGGCTCCAAACCTTCTGGACAACTTTACAATTGAAAATAGCATGAGCCAGCGTCTCCTCTGCTCTTTGGCATCTCTGGCACCAGGGACTTTGAAGAACCTTTTTTCTCCATAAATTGGTTGCTGTTGGCAGAAGATTTTTAATCATTCTCCACATAAAGATTTTTATTTTTGCTGGTAGCTCTGTATTCCATATTATGCTCCATGTAGTTCGGTTGCTTTTTGAACTACTTGGCTGATCAGGGAACTTCTGGTTTAAGGCCACTTGATATCCACTTTTCACTGTGTATTCCCCCCTTTTGTCAAAGTGCCATAGTGGTTGATCCGGGCTGGGATTTCTGGGTAAAGGGATTTTAAGAATAAGTTGTGCATCTTCTTTCATGAAGCTTTGCTGAACCAGCAACTCCTTCCATTTGTTTTCCCCATCAATAAGCTCAGATACTGTCGACTCCAGCGGTAGTTTAGGAGGAGAGAAAGGTTTAAAAGTCTTAGGTCTTGGGATCCAGCGGCTGTAATATATTTGAGCGCTCTTCCCATCTCCGATCCTCCATCTCATCCCCTCATTTAAAGTTTGCCTTCCCCACAAAACACTTCTCCATATGAATGATGGATTTGATCCTACCTTAGCCCTTAAAAAATCAGTATCCTTAAAATACCTGGCCTTTAGCACCTTTGCCACCATTGAGTTGGGATTTTGAATGATTCTCCACCCCTGCTTCGCGACCAGTGCTTGATTAAAACAAGTTAAGTCCCTGAACCCCAGGCCACCTCTGCATTTTGCTTGACATAAGCTTTCCCACTTGGCCCAGTGAATGGACCTCTGGTTTTGATTCGATCTCCACCAAAATCTTGCAATGGCCCTTTGGATATCCTCACATAACCCTACCGGTAGCTTAAAAACGCTCATTGCATGGCGAGGAACTGCTGCATAGTGACTTTTATCAACACCTCTTTTCCTCCTCTAGAGAACATTTTTGACTGCCAATTGGATACTTTACTCAACACTCTGAGTTTGATGCTGTTGAAAAAGTTTAGTTTCTTTCTCCCCACCATAGAGGGCAGCCCCAAATATTTTTCATGTTGTGATACTACTTGCAGCTGGAACAAATTCTTGATTGCCGCTATTTGTGCTGGTTGGGTCCTTCTGCTGAAAAACATGGAGGATTTTTCATAATTGAAGATTTGTCCTGATGCCTCAGTGTAGCAATCAAAAATTTTTTTCAAGTTGGAGCAGTCTTCAACAGTGGCTCTGGTGAAAATTAGGCTGTCATCCGCAAAGAGGAGATGTCTAATTGATAACTCTTTACTGAAGCTCAGCCCCTTGATCAGCTTTTCCTTCTCCGCTTGAATCATCAAATTTGAGAAAACCTCTGTACACAAAATAAATAAATATGGGGATAAAGGGCAGCCTTGTCGGAGCCCTCGTTGAGGTTGAATTAGTCCTGTAGGTATCCCATTTATCAAAACTGAAAATGAAGGAGTAGTGATACATCTCATAATTAAGTCTACCCAATTTGATGTAAACCCCAGCACCTCCATTGTGTGCTTTACAAATTTCCACTCTACCCGATCATAAGCCTTGCTAACATCTAATTTTAGAGCAACCAAACCACCCTTTTTGCTTTTACTAAGCCTAATCTTATGCAAGCACTCATACCCAATGATAATATTATCTGTAATGAGTCTACTTGGAATGAAAGCACTTTGAGTATGTGATATTACAAGATGTAACACTTCTTTTAACCTATTAGCTATTGTCTTTGCTACTATTCTGTAAATGACATTGCATAAGCTAATAGGTCTAAAATCACCAACTCTCTTAGGCTTTTCACACTTAGGAATTAATGCAATATAAGTGTGATTTAAGGGGGCAATGTTACCTCCTTTGTTGAGGATGTGCAAACATGTAGAAATGACTCCCTCGCTGACAGCATTCCAGTGTTTCTGAAAAAAGACAGCCGGTAGACCATCCGGGCCGGGGGCTTTTGTGGGGTGCATTTGTTTCAACGCTGCAACAATTTCTTCTTCCGTATACACCTGGTTCAGTTGCTCATTCATCTCTTCTGTCACTCTCTGAGGCATGTTCTTGAACGCTTTCTCCAACTGATTATCGGTGGGATGGTTGGTAAAGGTGATGGATGGTTAGTCTCTAAAGAGTTGATATAAAATTGTTTAGAGCTCTAACACAGTGGAGTGGTACACTGTATACCAGAGGTGATAAAAATTACTCTTGTTCTTTATTATTTTTTACTTGTGTTTTTTTATGGTTATGATTTTTATTTCACGTGATTGATTGAATAATTATTTTATATTTTTAATATCATATATTTTTTATAATTAAGAGATGATGATGATGGTCAAATTTAAGTTTAATAAAATAGTGATTAATTACTAGTTGAATAGTGGTGGATTTTGAAACTTTAATAACTTTTATTGTATTGAATTCTCCATTGTTTTAATTGTTTTATTAGTTTAATTAGTTTAATTTCTCTTAAAATTGAATTTGCTCAATTAGATTAGCATTATTATGTGTTTAGATTTAAATTTGATTTTTCAATTTATAACAATTCTTATGGATTCAACCTCACTGCCACTACTCTATTTCTACATATCCGCACATTAGTGAGTAAATTAAAATTTTGCACAACAATTAACTAGAGTAAACCCATACTCATCTATTTTGATAACATTACTACTTTCCAGCCAAACATATTTAAACACTAAAATTCTAAATTGAACTATTATCTACAGCACTAGAGATTTGCAAAGTCTTTGCCATCAAGGTGATCCTACTATTTTTAACAACTCGTGCCCCATCTATTTCTTTTGGGCATGTTTGGTACCCCTCATTACATGAGATTGCATTGCATTAGCAATGCAACCCCATGTTTGGGGTACCATGGGGTTGCATTAGGGTGCATTATAATGCACCCTAATGCAGCAAAAGCTAAACCCAACATTTAGTTGGGTTTAGCTTAATGCGGCACTTGCCGCATTAGGTTTTTTTTTTTTTTAATTTAAACTTTGTAATAATAATAATAAATTAATTTAATTTTTTAATTTAATATTATATTATATTTTTTATATTTATATTTACAATACAATTTTATATTTTATATTATATAATTTAATATTATATTATATTTTTAATTTAATAGATTTTTACTTTGTAATAATAATAATAAATTAATTTAATTTTTTAATTTAATATTATATTATATTTTTTATATTTATATTTACAATACAATTTTATATTTAATATTATATAATTTTATATTATATTATATTTTTAATTTAATAGGTTTTTTTACTTTGTAATAATAATAATAATAATAATAATAAATTAATTTAATTTTTTAATTTAATATTATATTATATTTTTTATATTTATATTTACAATACAATTTTATATTTAATATTATATAATCTAATATTATATTATATTTTTAATTTAATAGGTTTTTTTACTTTGTAATAATAATAATAATAAATTAATTTAATTTTTTAATTTAATAGGTTTTTACTTTGTAATAATAATAATAATAAATTAATTTAATTTTTAATTTAATATTATATTATATTTTAATTTAATAGGTTTTACTTTGTAATAATAATAATAATTTAATTTAATTTTTAATTTAAATTAATTAATTTTATATTTACTAATTTTTAAGTACTAATAAATATTATTTCTAAATATATAATTTACATTAATTACAAAAAATTAATACATTATGCAATACTAAATATAATATAATTAAAAATTAATACAAGATAAATATAGCCAAACATCAGACAACATTATTATAATACAACGCTAATCTGACAAAGATAATACAATACACCAAAGATTAAAATAACGCAATACAAGACTGATAATACATACAATATATCAAAACGCACTCTTTCGCAGATGTCCACCTCAATAATTCGAAAATGTCATTGCTTGAACTGTTCAAACTGTTGTTCAAACCTAGTGCAACAAAAGAATAGATATTGTCAAAAACTTGAAAAAGTAAAACATGATCAGATATTTATTTAGTGGGGACATAATATGCCTTACTCAAAATACAAGCTATAGCATTGAGAACAACATTAAGAGAAACTCTAGGAAACCCAAAAAAAAAAAAAAAAAAATCCAAAATAAAATTTCACCTATGAATCCCACTCCAACCTCAACCCCATTCAGGCAAATTTGTTGAGTAGTTTTGCCAATAAATAAAATTTTGAAGATATCTATTAAAATATTTGAAGTTTTGTTGTTCTTGTGCTCTCAATCATAGTTACTCAATCAGTGTACATAATATTACTTTGCGTTCTTTGACAATTATGACCCTTATAGGCTTTTTATTGGAGACGCTGTGTTGTAAGCCACAGTATCCCATCAATAAATAGTGACACGAGTCTTATCACATACTCCAACCTGCGCGACCGTGAGCGAAATGTCAACCCTCTATTAAGATATATCCACACACGCGTTGCCTGCTTACACAGCACATCACATCATAATGTGCAGGTAATTTTGAGTTGTCGTGAAACCAGACAACCCAACTACGGTGGAACTCTTTACGGGTGAAGCTGAGAAGAATGTGTTTTAATTTCTATGGCCAAATGCAGTGCATTTATGAGGAGGAGAGGGGGAGCGGAACCACACACCGGTCCGCGCTCCGTCTCGCCGTGAGTCGATCCGTAAAGGAATTACGGGTAGAAACCCTGTCAAGCACAGCAAAAATTTATTATATCAGAGGATCACAAATCAGAAGATCTTTGTGCGTGTACCGATGAATAAAAGTGCCTCTAACTTAACACCATTACCCCTAATTGCAGTCTCTAAATGCAGGGTTTTTATTGGTATTTCAAACAATATGTCAGAGCACGCGTTTCGTCGATATGAGAAATGAAATGACTGATGTTTGGCTGCTGCATTCCGGGCATTACCTCCACTTAGCTTCATCAATACTCATCATGTAACGCACCCTAGAAGCACTTGTTTTTGGGAGGAGAGAAAAAAAAGGAAGCACGCGGCTTCAATTCAATTGCTACACCTCCAGCCCTCCGCCATCAATTATTAATTTATTATGAAGAATTGCTTTTCTTCGGCTCCCAGGACCCAAACAAAGAAACACATTGAGGAAAAAGAAAACTGACCGGTTAATTAGGCATCAACAATCAATCTCCATTTCTTCTCCCAAAATAACAATTCCATTTTCATAAATGACTTCATGTTGACTGATATTGCACCCGCAGTAGGGAGGGACGTGATCTGGACATGCCAAAGTCAGAAGACAACTAGCCAGACAAAGGTTATATCCATATATATATATATTTTATAAAGGCCAGAGTTTAAATTCTTAATCTTAAACGTGGGGACGGTTAGCTCACGTGATTGGGCGGCCCCGGCTCCAGAACCAGAAAGTCAAATTTGGAGGGCGCGTGCGGCGTGCGTCGTGCGTGAACAAGGGTCACGTGAAGTTGGCGAGGCATCGATGGAGACTTGCAATTTAGAAATTCCAATTTGACTGGATGGAAACGAGGCGAGAGGATAATGATGTGGCCGAATCATACGATGCCATGTAAAGAGAGTGGTGGGGTCCATTGGAAGGTTTAGACAGTCAGGTGCAGCTTTGTGGAAAAAGGAAGCAAAGTCCGGACGCCCAGCAGAAGCAATCATTTGTACAAGGAAAATGATGGTCTCACAACAGTTTGCACAAAGGTTTGCACAAAACGGTGCGTTTTGTGCAAACCTTTAAATACAAACCTTCATACGTGGATTTGGGGACACACTAATTTGCTTACCATCATTTTCCTTTTCCTTTTCCTTTTCCATTACCCATTCAAAATCAATAAACAGCAGCGAACGGCGAAGCTCTCCGATCTATCCACACAAATCCGGCAACAACAAAAATCATCCACACAAAATCATCCTCCTCGCTGCAATCGCGACCCAGCAACAACAAAAACCCAGCAACATCTTTCTACCCCAACCGTCCTCACTCTCTCATCTCTGTTCTCTCATTCTCGGTGGCTTCAGTCTCCCTCATTGTCTCGGCTTTGATCTCCCGCAGTCTTCGAGCTCAGTTGCATCACTCTTTCTACCCCAACCCAACTGAATTAACGAAGCTTTGTTAAGGTCAGTGTTGAATTTATTGCGTATTTTGTAATTAATTAAATATTAATAGCGTGTTTCTTGATGGGTGATTTATTTGCCGTAATTTGTGGAACCTTATGATTTATTTTAATTTGCCGTAATTTGTGTTAGAACCTTCGAGCTATTATGTTCTGTTTAGTTATTTATTTGTTATATTTAAATTTTTGAGTATATTAGATGTTATATATTGAGCTTTGGGTTGTTGGTTATTGTTATTTTACAGAGCATATATTAACTTGGCGATTAATGTTGACTGTCTTGGTTAATATTATCTGAATTTTGTTCTTATCATGAGTAACGTAAAATATATTCAGTTGATTAATATGAAATATAATCAATTTGTACGAATAGAGAATATGGAAAAAAGCACTGAAGTTGAGGAGTTTGACCAAATTGAGGATGACAACTTACTGGATGAGGATGATGAGCCAATAATTGGGATGTCATTCGACAGTGAGATTGAAATGTATAGTTATTATAGGGAATATGGTAAAAGAAAAGGGTTTCCAGTTATGCGGAGAAGTAGTAGTAAGGGCATTGATGGGATGATACGACATGTGAGTTATGTTCGTGGGCGAAATGGTTCAACAAGAAGCAAATCTAGTAATCCGCTCAGGCCCCAACCTAATGCAAAAATAGGTTGCAATGCTAAATTGGGAGGTGGATTAGAGGAAGACGGAAAGTGGAGGATTCGAGTTTTAAATCTTGAACACAACCATACATTGTTAACTCCATCCAAGTCTAAGTTTTTCCGATGCAATCGCAACCTTAGTTCATATATGCGAAAAGAAGCTTGATGTAAATGATAGAGAATTAGATTGTCCCAAAATTATCAGTCACTTGTTATTGAGGTGAGGCTATGAAAATGTGACATTCACGAAAGAGGCAGAGAAATCATATCCAAAAGAAAGAAGCTACTTGGGATGGGGATCTTCGCTTCAAAATTATTTTATGAGAGTGCGTCAAGACAATAGGTTTTTTTTAGTATGCAAGTGGATGATGAGGTCGATTGAAAAATGTATTTTGGTGAGCCAAGGAATAGGAAGCATATAAAGAGTTTGGAGATGTTGTCACTTTTGACACTACATACCACGAATAAGTATGACATGCCATTCGCTCCATTTGTGGGAGTAAATCATCATGGTCATTCCATTTTATTTGGATGTGGATTGATTTCACATGAGGATGTTGAGACATTCACGTGGTTATTTAGAGCGTGGCTATCATGCATGTCTAATTCCGCTCTATTGGAATTATTATGAGACCAAGACAAGGCCATGAAAATTGCAATTGGATGTCTTTCCAAATACTGCGACATCGGTGGTGTTTGGCATATACTTAAGAAGATTCCGGATAATGGCTATAAACAATATCGTGACATTAGTGATATGTTGCATTCTTGTTGTTTATGATTCACGAGCCTCCGCAGTTCGAGGAAATTTGGCACCGAATGATTGTAGAATATGATTTGGGTGGTAATGATTGGCTACAGGGCCTGTATAATGAGAGACACCATTGGGTACCATGTTACCTGAAGGATAGTTTTTGGGCTGGAATGTCAACTACTCAACGGAGCGAGAGCATGAATGCATTTTTTGATGGTTACGTTAACTCAAAAACCACATTGAAGCAGTTTGTAGAGCAGTACAGTAATGCATTAAAGAGTAAAGTTCAAAAAGAAGTCGAAGAAGATGCCAGGTGTCTTTCACAACAAATGCCATGTGTAACATCTTACGAGATGGAGAAGCAAGTTCGAGATGTGTACACCATTTTAAAGTTTCAGGAGTTTCAGAAAGAGTTGACTAGAAAGATGTATTGCGAATTCGTCAATTCAATGGGTTGTGAACATATAGTCAGAGAAGATGTTAAACTTGGAGAGTTTAAGAAAAGATTTTTTTTTGAAGTTCATTTTGAAAAAGATAAAGGTGAGATCAGTTGCAGTTGTTCAATGTTCCCATTTAGGGGAATTCTTTGCAGGCATGCCATAACAATCATGATACGTAATGACACGGAAGTACTTCCAGAAAAGTACATCTTACGACGATGGAGAAAAGATGTGTGGAGATGCCATAGTAGGGTCAAAACAAGTCATGAGTTGCACAGTTGCACAGATGAGCAAAAGCGGTATGAGAAGATGTGTGTTAGTTTTGCGGAAGTTGCAAGCATGGCTGCAACAAATGTTGAGAGTTCTAATCTTGTTTTGAATTGGATTGAGGGTGTACGGAAAGATCTACCAAAGCCAATTCAATGCGGAGGTAGCAGCGCGGGCATTTCGGGTCAAGGAAGTTGTAGTAATAACATGGGAATTTCAACAAATGCAGCTGAGGGAGTACGTGATCCAGAAGTGAGGCGTCGGAAAGGTCGCCCACCTTGTCAAAGAAAAAAGTCAACAAGGTCTACCAAATCTAAAAAGAATTCAACACGTTCAGATGCAGACCATATATTATCTTCTCAAGTGTCTGCTGTAGTTCCACAAGGAAGAAATATAGCAGCAGTAAGTGAGGCCTGGATTTTTTTTCCATTTTCTTAATTTTCATAACTTAATCCTTACAGATTTTGAAATATATTGCGGAAATTATGTAGACACTTCAAAACGTTGGAGGAAGTGATATTGAAACGAATATATACCCATATGAATTTGCGGACTACTATAATGTAAGTGTTGAACCATATATATAATTTTTTTCATATATTTTATCTATTATATTTCTCATTATTATATAATTATGGAGAATTATTATTATCGAGAGTTCTAATCTTCTTATAACATTTTTTTCATATATTTTATAGCAGCACCCACAACTCCAACAGCATGGACATTTTCAGCAGTTACTCTTTCAGCAAGCTAATGAATATAGAGCTAATTCGGAGTTTCAACACAATTTTAGAAATTAGCATTATATGTTTGCTATTATACTTATGTTTTAATTATAGACAATCCTATGTTTGGTAGATCTTTGTGTTTTTATTATGGAGAATCATATATTTGACTGAGGACAATTGTATTCTTAACTAGTAGATTTCAATAACATAATGTTTTTCACAAAATGAATGTTAATGTATTATGAATATGGATGAGGAACAATTTGCAAAAAAAAACAAGTGGGATTGAGATAACCGGCTAACCGGATTGAGATAACCGGTTGTCCGTTTTTGGGCAGCAAGCACAAATCACGAAATCGGCTGACCGGTTTCCCTTATCGGCTAACCGTTTTTTGGGCAGCAAGCATGTAATCGCTTCCTCTTGCAAACGGCTGTCCGGATTGAGATAACCGGTTGTCCGTTTTTGGGCAGCAAGCACAAATCACGAAATCGGCTGACCGGTTTCCCTTATCGGCTAACCGTTTTTTGGGCAGCAAGCATGTAATCGCTTCCTCTTGCAAACGGCTGTCCGGATTGAGATAACCGGTTGTCCGTTTTTGGGCAGCAAGCACAAATCACGAAATCGGCTGACCGGTTTCCCTTATCGGCTAACCGTTTTTTGGGCAGCAAGCATGTAATCGCTTCCTCTTGCAAACGGTTGTCCGTTTTTGGGCAGCAAGCATGTAATTTTCAAATTAAAGTTGCAAATAATAGAAAGTAATATGTTCAACCATAAACATAATTTTCATTGCAAATAAGAGAAGTTAATACATTAGTTAAATATACAATTTAAATACAATACATATTAAAATAGATATAATTATTTGGGGTACATATTTTACAATAACACTTGGTTGCGAACTTCGTTCAAGTTCTCTTTCTAACAATTCAAATTTAAGAGAAACACATTCTATTTGATGGCCCAGCTTGCGAACTTCTCCTAGTAAGAGATCAATTTTATTCTCGCGAGTATTTCGATCTTCCACCCCTCGAAACTCATTAGATTCACTGTTCGTCCGATCATCGTCCCATTCAAATGCCCCACATCCTTTGCACTTCCAAAACTTTCGATTCGGATTCTCTCGTGTACGCGAAGTTCGTAATATCTTATCATTGCAGCACTTTTCACAAGTTCTTATACGTGGATTTGGAACTTCACTCATGCTAGAGGCCATTGTGATAGAAAATATCCAACCAATTTAAGCAACTGAAAAGGGGGGGGAAAAAAAATCACGAAATCAGTAAGTGAGCCTTTAGCAGCTGGAGGGGAAAAAATACATGCCCGAGAACTAACAGCCACAACAGTCATATTCAATCCAAACATCCGACTGATAAATTTACATTTGCAACCAAATATCTTTCACATTTGCAACCAAATCAAATTGACTCCAAGCCATTGCCACCATTCAAACTAAGCACACACCCACTACACACCCACTACATATACCCAAAGCACACAGCCGCTTCACGAATTCGATTGGTGGCCACAAATAATAACAATAACCAAAGCATACCCAAAGCACACAGCCACTTCCTAAATGACAATAACCATTCAAAATCAATCCATACACATTCAAAATCAATAACAACAACAAATCCGACAATCACTATATCTTCAACAATAATAATAACCAATTAAAATCAATTCATACCCATTCAAAATCAATCCATAACCTAAGAAGCATACTAATTAATCTTCAATTAATTACAAAAGAAACAAGAAATTGAACACTGACCTTAACAAGCTCCGTTAATTCGGTTGTGTTGGGGGAGAGAGAGTGATGCAGCTGAGATCGAGAGATTGACGGAGATCGAAGTCGAGATAGTGAGGGAGGATGAAGCCACCGAGAATGGAGCCGAGAGAGTGTGGCAAAACAGATCTAGCGAGAATGAGGGAGCATGAAGCCCAGATTTATTGTGTAGATAGATCGGAATAATTCGTACGCTGCTTGGAAAGAAGGAAAACGGGAGTGGGAAAAAGATGTTGCTGGGTTTTTGTTGTTGCTGGGTCGCGATTGCAGCGAGGAGGATGATTTTGTGTGGATGATTTTTGTTGTTGCCGGATTTGTGTGGATAGATCGGAGAGCTTCGTCATTCGCTGCTGTTTATTGATTTTGAATGGGTAATGGAAAAGGAAAAGGAAAATGATGGTAAGCAAATACGTGTGTCCCCAAAAGTGCACGTATGAAGGTTTGCATTTAAAGGTTGCACAAAACGCACCGTTTTGTGCAAACCTTTGTGCAAACTGTTGTGAGAATATCGCGACTGTTTGTACAAAGCTCTTTCCTTTTTCTTTTGTTATTGATGAATTCAATCATATTTTAAAAATTAATTGTATAATGTATGATGTACGACATTGTTTTCTTGGGGAGAAATTGAATACGGGCAACATTATTATATGTATTTGATTTCTGATGTTATGATGATTGAGAAAGTGTAGGGTCCACCCAGTATTGTCCCTGTTTTGGTCGGACTCAATACTCATGTGTCCCTTCCAGTTCACCATTGCAATTTTACAAAGATCCCCTTATATTTTCTTTTGGTAATTTTTTGGATACCAAAATAAATGCAAAAGATCTGGTATTTCCTACGACTGATCATCGAAAGACTGAATGTATTCCAATAATTGAAATTTGAGATATGTGCATTTATCATCAGTATGTGGCTCTGGGGTACCTTCTTATTTCCGAATCCTGTGTATGGACAGGACTGGATTGGAGTTTTTCATTTCTTCAGTGGGTCTGGGTCTGCGTCTGTTTGTGAAATTTAAGCTCTATTCTATATTTCTATGGAATACATGGAAAAGATCGGGGCCCAGTGGGGAGTCCTAGTTATAAAAGTCACATCAATCAGCTACACTCCACGGCTACAACAACGCGTGCATAAGGCACTCAGTCAATACTCATCATTGCTTTGCTGCTTCTTCCAATATGCTTTCTTTCATTGGCCTCATCGTCGACACCACTATCAAACACTGTCAATCTTCATCTCATACATGGGTTTTGAATGCAGTGCGCGGCTGCAATCTCATCTCGCGCACCCGAATTCCAATCCACAAAAAAGGGTATGCCCGCCCTTTGCATTGCATAAGCTAGCCTGTGACTTGAGCTGTTATGAATGTCATTATGATCTATGCACGATGAAGAAACATTTATGTACTAATATTATGCTCTATTAATGGCTTAACTGTATTGACTGTCGTCTTATTCGTAGCTTGAATTGAGGCAGCAACTTTTAGCAGCCATCATTTGTTCATCAACTTTGACCCAAGGAAGAATGAACATTACAGCATTACTTTATTCACCGTTATTTTCTTATCTTATTCTTGTCAGTGAGTAGTAGTGCAATATTATCATTGCATCAGCTTCAAATATAATATAATATCATCTATCATATGCATTGTAACGCATTTTTATTATTATTATCATTACTGGAGACTGGAGAGGCAAGAAGGCGAGGTTGATAATGATGATGATTGATCCTGCTTTGGCCAGAGAAAAAGCTTGAAACATAAGCATCTCCACTGTATCTATATGAATGGCTCAATCACAAACCTTTGTCTGTAGAATCATGATGGAAATTAATTTCGTCACTGTCAGTCACTGCATCGCCATCACTTTCATCGTCATCTTCATTATCATGATCACGATCGTGATTATCACCATCATCAGATACGTCCCATCCCATTCATTTGCATGGTGGATGTGGCCTCAAGAGTTGTAGAGTTCCAAGTGTAATCAAGCGAAAAAAAGCATCGCGTTTGCATGCCTGTATAGAGAATTAGAGAAATTATTTTTTTGATAAAGAAAATTAGACAGACACAACCTGATCCACCAACTCATATTGCTGGGCTCAGCCTCAATTTTCTTCTTTTTAATTTTTTTCTTCTACAATCATAATAAATTATTATTAATAGATAATATCTCGTACGTAGCATGCACAGCAAATCTTCTTCCAGTCAATAAACGTTCCAATGCTTTATCGGACGCTGCTTGCTTTCTATAGAGATAATTTGTAAACTAACCACCAACAGAAATCAAACTCCAGCATCCAATTAGTCCAGCATGAACCTACATTCCTTTCCGTAGAATTTTTCAGCCATTTAAACTATACTAATAATATAAACAGGTTTGGGCTATAATCTAAGTGACAAATTGGCCTGCTAAGCACGGCCATTGCGCCCCAAATCTAAGTGACCGCCTACGGCCAACCAAGGAAGTCCCAGGCATATAACTTGTAAATGGTTCCAATGGTTCAGCCTCAGCCATCAACAACATTTGTGACGCACAGCTCTGAAGCCGTATTAATTAATGGTCCATCAATGTTGCCGTGCCTGGCAGCATTATTCTTAAAAGAGAATTCATGGAAAATGCATTTTATTCACATTTCTATCACTTTCATCCGCACACATGGCAGTCATAATACTTGCTCTATAAAGCATCAACTGACAAGTGCGATAGCGATACTAGATGTCATTCTAGGATACACTCTTGAAACTCTAAGAAAGATAATTCTCAACGTAAGAAAATGTCGAATTAACGACAGAGATTAACCCAAAGGGAATGATCTAAAATATTATTAATGAAAAGCTTAACAATAAGCTAAGATAGCAAATCTAGTTATACTAGTAGTTAACTTAATCCTAATTCTTCTCAAATAAGAGAAATAATCTAAAATTCTAATTAGACTAATCCTAATTACAAATATGACTTAGATAAGCTTAATAAAACAAGATAAATTATAAGAAAATATAAAATACTAAATTCGCTCAAGATCTCAAATTTCCAATTCATTTTATCTCATATGCTTCCTACATCATGAACTGACTTCTTTGTTCCCATTGCAAACCATATCTGGACTCAATAACTCAAAGAAGAGCATTTTATGAGGTATCCAGTAATAAAATTGCATACAAGTTCTTATGCTGAAGAAAACAGAATTGCTGCTGCGCTCATGCAACACATGCAGCTAAATCTGTAACAGATTGAGTACATCAATTTATAAAATGATGCAACAGTAATTTGAGTTGAAAATCAAACTTTTAAATACATGGATCAGGAACATTAGATTTCAAAGATGGCAACAGCTGAGACTTAATATAAACAGCATAAGTGCAATATATGGTCAAGGAAACTGAGGGTTAATCTTTATTTTTCTTTCTTTGCTATATCACCTTAGCCTTCTCCTCCTAAGCTCTCGGCAAATTCCACTGTCAACATCTGATGCTCTTAGAGATGCACTTCTCCTCCTAGAGGATGAAGAGTGGGGAGCATTCAAATTGACTTCCATAGCAGTATCTCTTGTCTCGCTTTGCAAACGTACAATATTAGTGGGGACATCAGTCCTGACAGATGAAGCAGAAGGGGGCACCCCAGAATGAATTTCAGTAGCCATATCCAGAGACTGGCTTCCGGCCTGAACATCGGCAGAACTCAGAGAATCTGAATCTGTATCAGCATGTGAAAATTCTTGATGGTTTCTTCTCAAGTTATCGCTGTTAATATATGCTTCAAGGTCCCCAACTAATCTTTCTGCAGAATCCATTGCACTAGTCAATGCAGATGATAGGGAAGAAATTGAAGCAGGCAGCACTCTGGAAATATGAAGCAAAGGGTCATTGACCTCTAGTTCACCTGACCTCACTGCAGCATCTAAATCCAGAGACCCAGTTTGATGTCTCGCTGCATCAACAATGCTGCTAAATTGCTGAATTCTTACTTCAATTGGAGTTGAAACCAGCCTCCGATTAATAAG